>CM042252.1:48244961-48304961 GCA_023566225.1 Romanogobio albipinnatus | reverse complement strand
GGTAATGTTATCTTAAAGATGTACATGAAAGGCTGTTCTGTCTTCCCAACATGCCTCTCTCTTAATGACACTGAAGAAGCGCTTGTGGAGAGTTCAGTAATCATCTGGGCATGTGATGCACTTAATAAGGTGTTGTTTAGTTACATTAATCTGCTCACTGTAAACCTAGTTTACCAGCTTTCCACAGTAGCCGACTGGCCTGCAAGGACCTCATATAAATGACTCCTGTTGCAGATAAATCACTGCAATAACAGAGCGTTTGTGAGTAGAGAGAACATCCATGCAGCTGAAACAAACCCTGATTGACTGTACACACACACAAAAAAAAAATAGAAACTTAACAGATTATAATGATGTATAACACTTGACTGAATAATAAAAAAAAGACAGTTATTTGAGTCTTTTGGGCACTGATAAGAAAAAAAGCGAGCCGACTCGAAGGGGTTAACTGTGCAATTTGCTTATAATTATATGAAACTAGAAACTATTTTACTATAATATAAAAATATGTAAATGTCATCATATTGGAAACATCCAAATGAATCAATTCACTAATAGAACTTCCCAACACTACTGTACACTAAACTTTTTTGCTCAAAAATACAGTAAAATATTTCAGAAATCATATTAGAATGATTTCTGAAGGATCATGTGACACTGAAGACTGGAGTAATGATGCTGAAAATTCAGCTTTGATCACAGGAATACATTACATTTTACTATATATTCAAGTAGAAAACAGTTATATAGTAATATTTCACAATATTACTGTTTTTACTGTGTTTTTGAACAAATAAAAGCAGCCTTGGTGAGCACAAGATAAAAAAATCAAACCTTTGATCGGTAGTGTATCAATCAGTGAATCATTTGAACAAAATTAGCTGATTCATATATAATTCTGAATGTGAGAGAACAGAGAGCGTGTTGGTTTTCGTCTCTGTCCGCTTGACTGTAGTCTGAGTTCATGTCAGCACTGTATTCTGTCACACTATGCCACTACATGCTGGTAAAAGAAGCTTGTTATAGTTAAGTTAGTCATGTTACTACTTTTAGTGTTATTCCCTGAGGCTACTGTCAGCGGGGTTGTTTTCCTCCTGCTGTCGCTGTATAGAAGTCATGTGATCCGTGTAGGACCCAACACTGTGACAGTGGCTCGGGTCGCGTGTGTTGTCAGTGTTGCTGCCTCACACGTGCTGCTGTTCATTCAGAGGAAAGGCTCAGGGGATGCATGAGACTCGTGTTTCTTTTCCTATGCACAAGATATCGAAGTATATATTCAATATCGCAATATGTGCGATTATCAAAATCATTCCGGCTGAAATGTAAAGGGTTAGTTCACCTAAAAATGACTATTATTACATAATTCACTCATCCTCAAGCCATCCTAGGTGTAAATTACTTTCTTCTTTCAGCCAAACAGAATCAGAGTTGTATTAAATAATATTCTGGCTTTTCTAAGCTTTATAATAGGAGTGAATTTTGAAACCAGAAAAGCGCATCCATCCCTCATAAAAGTAATCCATATTAAACCACAAAACAAGTGGTTGTTTTGTCTCACGGGTATATTTGTGGCAATAGCCAACAATGCAATGTATGGGTCAAAATTATCGTTTTTCTTTTATGCCAAAATCATTAGGATATTAAGTAAAGAGATATGTTGTAAATATCCTTCTGTAAATATATTTGAAAAATGTATTATTAGTAGTAATATGCATTGCTAAGGACTTCATTTGGACAACTTTAAGGCGATTTTCTCAATATTTAGATTTTTTTGCACCCTCAGATTTCAGATTTTCAAATAGTTGTATCTCTGCCATACGCAAGTCTAGTTCCCGCTGAAGAGTGACCTCTGACCTGACGCATGATGCATTGATGAACGGGGAAGTGCAGAGGATCGAGCAAAACTAAACACCTGTCATGAATTAAAGTCTAAAACGAGAATTAACTATAAGGGTAACTAAACCCTTAACCAGCTTTTTTTAGTTAATGATCTGCAAGACTGGGGCTTTATTAATGCTGTTCATTGATTCGAGTAAATGTTTTGACATTTGGGTATAAAGTGTTTTAATTCTATAATATATATATTTTATTTTTATTTTTTTATTTATCCTTTATTTTTTCCAGGAAGGTCCCATTGAGATTAAAAGAAATCTCTTCTTCTAGGGAGTCCTGGCCAAGATGGCCGTAATAAAATTTCACATAAACATGTAACATATAACACACAGGATAAGCTAAAACATTCAACATAAATCACCAAATTAATTAAAACAGCAACATGATTCAATCATTTTACACTGCAATAGATGTTTGAACATATTCAAAGAAGGAATTGTTTCTAATGGGGTAGTAACTTGAAATTCATTCCATAACCATGGAGCATAATAGGAGAAAGATGATTTTCCATGCTCCGAGTGTATCCTAGGTACTACTAATTTAATCCCATTCGATGAGCTAGTGCTATAGTTCTTCCGACACGTTATTTTAAGAGTGCTACCCTCTTAAGGTTGAACGGTGGCTACTGCAGTTGAATTTTCCTATTGGGCGTTGTAGGTCATCGTGACGTAGGATGGTTCTTCCAATGGCTCACTCCCCACGCCCCCGGCACAAGCTCACCACACCCCTGGCATGAGCTCACCACGCCCCTGGCCGAGCTCACCACACCCCTTGCCGAGCTCACCACGCCCCTGGCCGAGCTCACCACACACCTGGCATGAGCTCACCACACCCCTGTCCGAGCTCACCACACCCCTGGCCGAGCTCACCACACCCCTGGCCGAGCTCACCACGCCCCTGGCCGAGCTCACCACACACCTGGCATGAGCTCACCACACCCCTGTCCGAGCTCACCACACCCCTGTCCGAGCTCACCACACCCCTTGCCGAGCTCACCACGCCCCTGGCCGAGCTCACCACACACCTGGCATGAGCTCACCACACCCCTGTCCGAGCTCACCACACCCCTGGCCGAGCTCACCACACCCCTGGCCGAGCTCACCACGCCCCTGGCCGAGCTCACCACACACCTGGCATGAGCTCACCACACCCCTGGCCGAGCTCACCACGCCCCTGGCCGAGCTCACCACACACCTGGCATGAGCTCACCACACCCCTGTCCGAGCTCACCACACCCCTGGCCGAACTCACCACACCCCTGGCCGAGCTCACCACACCCCTGGCCGAGCTCACCACGCCCCTGGCCGAGCTCACCACACACCTGGCATGAGCTCACCACGCCTCTGGCCGAGCTCAACACACCCCTGGCAGAGCTCACCACGCCCCTGGCCGAGCTCACCACACCCCTGGCATGAGCTCAACACACCCCTGGCCGAGCTCACCACCCCCCTGGCATGAGCTCACCAAAGCCCCTGGCCGAGCTCACCACACCTGGCATGAGCTCAACACACCCCTGGCAGAGCTCACCACGCCCCTGGCCGAGCTCACCACACCCCTGGCCGAGCTCACCACCCCCCTGGCATGAGCTCACCAAAGCCCCTGGCCGAGCTCACCACACCCCTGGCATGAGCTCACCATGCCCTCAGAAATGTTTTCCCCAATCCAATCACATGATGAGAACGGCTTCACTCCAGTATGAACTCTCATGTTACATAAAGTAGAAGCATTATGAATGAAACTTAATTGACTCTTGCTTTAACATTGTAATGAAGAAAATGCGGTTCAATAATGCAGTTGTCAGTACACGTCAGGCTTTTCTTGCGATATTATTGCCGTCTGTCATATGTACAGAAGATCATTTTCATACATGACGAACAACAACACCGTGCTGGCGTATATAGACTAACTTTTATTTGAGGAAATCTGTTTATAATAGGCTATTAGGTTTGAACTTTTTGGTCCTGCGCTGCTTATGATTCAGTTCATTTGAATGAAAATACATTGCATGTATCTGATCTATTTTTATTGGCATTCAGTATAAGGATTTGACTGTTCATAGATTAGGTTAGTTCTCTTGCGCTGCTACTTCGCTAGATTCGTCGGCATCAAGAGTTAACGCAGTTTGAGCCAGCGGCTCGCATTGATAAGGCTCCGGGTTTGTGTCTACAGACAATTCACCCTCCTCCACTTCAGGTGAAGGTAGGAGAATGACCGCTCTGTTGCAAAGCTACTGGCGTCACTCCAGTCATTCTCCATCTTTGCGACTCGCAAGTCAATCAATCCGTCACTGCGGGTCTCAGGTGCACGCCCTCCGATCAGCCCCGCCCTCGGTTCGTCCCCTCTGTCTCTGTTGATAGCATTTTTCAAATATTGCCAGTGGGTGGAATTAAGCGCTGAGCTGGGGTTTAGTTACCCTTTAAAGAGAAATGTGGGAGGAGGAGCTTCAGTTTGTTGATTGAACCATGAGAGGCTTCGACTCTCACCTGAGCTTACGCTACTCCTACATCCTACATCGTGTCGGGTCAGAGGTCACTCGTCTTGTGTCGGGTCAGAGGTCACTCTTCTAGACTCGCATACGGCCATTACCGGAAGCCAGTGATTATAGATTATAAAGTTATAAATAGATAGAGACCAAGATGGTCTTAAGACCGATCTCGAGTACTACAACACTAGTAAACAAAATATCGCAGTGCCAGTTTTTTCCCAATATCGTGCAGCCCTACTATGCATTCATGTTCCATTACAAAAGGATTCAATCCCACGCTTGTTACACTTTCAGACCCAAAGCGAGGCTGATCACCTTGACTGTCAGGAGACTCTAAAGTGGCATCTGCTTGATCGATGGCGCCGCCGGCCGTTTAATTGCCCTTCCTAACAAACTCTATTGAATTCAGCTCTTGTTTTTCGTCGGGAATGTGGAATGATCTGCACGGAGTCTCTGTGGGCTAATTAATGATGTGCAAACAGCACAAACGGAGCCCATTCTTCCACGGCTCCGGCTACGTTTGTCAACAGCTCAGCGAAAGAAGCGCACCGCGGGAGCCGGAGCTGTCAGAGCGATCCAGTGCGACGTACAGCTGCCACATTGATGTTCTCCTACTGTGTAGCAGCTCGTTCGCTCGGGTCAATCAGTTCAGCCTACGTTTCCGCCCAATTTTACACACAACACAAGATGCAGCAAAATAGCCGGGTAAGCCATCGATCTGTGTCCGTCAGAGGGTTGTTGAGTAGTGAATGCAGGGAATAAGAAATACGAAAGGGCTGCCGGTGATTGACGCAGCAATCACAGTGTGTTCAGCATCAAAATACAGCGTCCAATCAGAGGGTAGCGCGGAGAGCAGCTTCTCTCCAGGGGAGACTATCAAAAGCATTATTCAGCATCACCTGCCAGCTAGTGCGGAGAAGCCTTTGTTTGAGAAAACTATGCTGGACTGAATTCAGAAGAACGATGAATAAGTCACCAACCCCTCGCTCGCCTGAACCCTGCTGTGTTCTCGCTTGGGTTGAGAAGAGTGCTGGAAAAATAAATTATGTACTTCATCTGTATTTTTATTTTGGTAACCAGAAGGAACATAGGCACTTGCTATAACTTATATTTAAAAAGAAAACAAACTATATGTACACACCCACATATGCATTTATATATTGCTGGCTCTTGGAGCAAATTGCTTGTAAAGCTCCTCATTTGTTGCTTAAAACCAGAAAAAAATGCCAACAATATTCTGTAGAAACAAGTCCCCAAACTTTATCCAAACAAGACATTTCTGTCATTATTTACTTATTCTAAACTCACATGTCTTTGTGATGAATGTCCTGGATGTGTTTTTTTGGTTTGTTTTTTTGCATTAGTGGATAGAGATTCAGTTTTAAGCTTCAAAAACAAGGCAAATGTATCACAAAAGTAGTTTGCCCGCCATGTTTGTAGTTCTTGTCAAGCACATTTGTAGTTCTGAATTGAACTGTCAAAAACTAGAATAAATATTAATGATAAATGATTAGTAATAAATTATGAATAAATATTATTACTCTTGTATTGAACTTTTTAAAAATAATAAATTATAGATCAATACATAATATTATTGATATTGTACTTTTTAGTAATAACAATCATAAATGATTAGTAATAAATTATGAATAAATAATATTACTCTTGTATTGAACTTCTAATAAAAATTATAATAAGTCAAAATTATAGATCAATACATAATAATATTGATATTTTACTTTTTAGTAATAATAATCATAATAATTATAAATGATATGGGGAAATTATGAATAAATGATATTATTACTTTTTAATAATAATATATTAGGTTACACTTTATTTCGATAGTCCACTTTAAACATTCTACTAACTATAAGTAACTTTGCAACTACATGTCAACTAACTGTCATTAGAGTATTAGTTGACTGTCAGTAGACTGGTAGGTTATGGTTAGGTGTTAGGGTTGGTAGAATAAGTTGAATTGTAGTTGCCAAGTTACTTATAGTCAGTAGAATGTCTGTTGGGGGACCAACAAAATAAAGTTTTAGTAAATAATAATAAAAGTAGTCAGACAGTCTACAAATACTCTAATTAGATTAGATTAGATTAGATTCAACTTTATTGTCATTACACAAGTACAAGTACAAGGCAACGAAATGCAGTTTAGGTCTAACCAGAAGTGCAATAGCAGCAAGTGCAGGATATATACAATGGTTGCGTAAGTGCAGGGCATAAAAATGTACTGAATATATGTATAAATATGTATAAGTAGAGAGATGGTTATTACTATAAACAGAACTGAATTTACAGATGAATATATACAGTGAATAAATATAAATATACAGATGGCTATTACTATAAACAGAATGTAAACAGAATGTACAGGTGAATATGTACTATGAATATAATATACAGATGGCTATTACTTTGAACAGAATTTTACAGATAGAGGTATACAATAATATGTTAGGCTAATATGAGGAATATAGCAGTGGATTAAGGTAGTGCAATAAATTATGGACAGAGCTATCCGAAAGAAAGTGTAAAAGTGCAGTGGAAAGTGGTTGCATATTACAGTTAGAAGTACGGTGCAAAATGCAAATGTAAACATGGTTACTGTAAATACAGTCGGCAGTGCAAATGAGCATATTCCAGTTAAGATATGGTGGTGCAAAATGCATAAGTAAACAGTTGTTACTGTAATAAACAGTCAGTCAATGACAGTTAGTTGACATGTAGTTGCAAAGTTACTTATATTTAGTAGAATGTCTAAAGTGGACTATCAATAAAGTGTTACCATATAGTATTAGTAATAAATGATCAATAAATAATATTATTACTCTTGTATTGAACAATTTATTAATAATAATATGCCATAAAAATTATCCACAATTATTAATAAAATCAATTAAATAAATAAATGTTTATATAAAGTAATTATTATCATCATCATCATCATCATCATCATCATCATCATCATCATCATCATCATCATCATCATCATCAATTTCTTTTGCATCATGCTTTTTGAAGCTTGAATAAAAACAAACCACTGTCCCATTAATATTTCTCTTTTTGTGTTCTGCAAAGGAAAGCCAGTCTATTCAGGTTTTTAACAACATAATCGTCATAATATTAGTAATAAATTATGAATAAATAATATGACTCTTGTATTGAACTTTTTAATAATAATAAATTATAGATCAATGCATAATATTGTTGATATTGTACTTTTTAATAATAATAATAATAATAATAATAATAAATTATAGATCAATACATAATTTTATATTGTACTTTTTAGTAATAATAATACATTATTAGTAATAAATGATCAATAAATAATATTACTGCTCTTGTATTGAATGGTTTAATAATAATAATAAATAATAGATCAATGCATAATTGTATTGATATTGTACTTTTTAGTAATACTAATACAAATACATGATTAGTAATAAATGATCAATAAATCATATTATTACTCTTGTATTGAATGGTTTAATAATAATAATAATAATATGCCATAAAATATAATCCACAATTTATTAATAAAACACAATTAAATAAATAAATGTATATATAAATAATTATTATTATCATTTCTTTTGCTTCATACTTTTTGAAGCTTGAATAAAAACAAAGCACTGTCCCATTAATATTTCTCTTTTTGTGTTCGGCAAAGGAAAGCCAGTCTATTCAGGTTTGGAACAACATAAGAGTGAGAAGGGTAAATGATGACACGATTTATCTTTTTTTTCTCTTTTGAGTAAATTATTCCTTTAATGTCTTATGCAAGTTTGCTTTTCAAGTAAGGATGTTGTGTTGAGGATGCTCAGTAATTTTAACTGGAGAACAACATGTTTTTTGTAGTTTGACAAAACCATTGCTGAAAGTAAATTTGGAAAATCAAAAGTACAACAGCCCTGGTCTGTTTAATTTTAGCTTTGTGCTTTCCAAAGGCCTCGTGTTCCTATAGCTTAGCTCAATCACATTATCCCCAGGAGTTTTCATCCCACTTCAACACTTCACAGCCGATCTCTGAGCCGCTCTCTGTACTACAGCGCTGTTCGATTTCCGTGCCGTCTGTCTGAGCATGTCCATATCCTGCTCTTTTGAATTGATTCTGTCATATGGATTAGAGTCGTGAATCATTAGCGCCGACTTCTCCGCAGACGCTGGTTTGTGCTGTGAAGTATAAAAAGACGATATTACTGCCAAGAGCCTTGAGCTTTTTCTAACAGTGAGAGAGTATGAAGGTGCAAATAAGCCCTGCCGGGCCTGGCGAGCGCAGAGAAGAGGTCGTGCTTTGCTTCGCAGGGAAGACAACAGACTGCAGAGCGACTGACTGAGCATCGCGCTCCAAGATTATCATGTGATCTGACCCGGAGAGGCGCCACGCTGCAAATGTCACATTTAAAATGGCCAAGCGAGAGAAAACACCACAGACGGGGGATCTCACAGTTGGTAATGCCCGGCTAAGCTAGAAGTTGCAACGCTGTTGCATTATTTTTAAGCAGCAATCTTTTTGGCGATAGATTGAGTTTGACCTCCTCTTGGCCTTGCGCTGGATGAAGCCGTCGGGCTCTCAATCACCAGTCACTTCTGCTGGTGACAGATGTTCGCCTACGGATTTTAACCCACATTACAATGGCACATGGGTACACGTGTTAACGGTTTGTCACCCCAGACGCTTTTGCCCCGTGTCCATCTGTGCCTTTCCACGCGAGTCGCAGAGAGTGTGAAGGGGCTGAAAAAGGGGCGGTGTGATGGCAGAAATGTGTCAAGCAGGAGAGATTCTGTTGTATTTTTCATATACAGTAGAAATGCATATGCAATAACTTCCTGAACATTTGGGGGGCATTTTGCTGATTGCAATGCACAGGATTATTTGTATTTATTTTTTAATGTCTGCTTTTTTTTGGTAATGCTTTACAAAAATGTTCCATTTGTTAACATTAGTTAACTGCATTAGTGAAGTGAAGTGTGGCCAAGTATGGTGACCCATACTTGGAATTTGTGCTCTGCATTTAAACCATACAAGTGCACACACACAGTAGTGAACACACACACATACCGTGGCGTGAACACACACCCGGAGCAGTGGGCAGCTATATTGCTGCGGCGTAGTGTTAATTTTGTCACCTATTTTTAATTTAGTCTTAGTCTTAGTCTTGTGCCAAATGTCCTTGTTAGTTTTAGTCATATTTAGTCATTCACATATCTTTTTTTGTTAGTCAAGTTTTAGCCGACTAAAAGTCTCGTCATTTTAGTCTAGTTTTAGTCAAAAGACAACTCAAGGTATCTTAGTCTAGTTTTAGTCGACCAAAAGTCTAGTCATTTTTGTCTAGCTTTAGTCAAAGGAAAACTCAATATATTTTGTGGCAAAATAAGTTACATAAAGTACATGTAACCTGCATAATGTTTGTGCCACAAAACCATAGCTAACTGGTTGATTTACAGCGTAGATGCCTAAAATCAGCTAAAATCATAAATATTATTGAATTAAAATATAGGCTATTTATTTTAAAAATAGTTAAGGTGTATGGTCACATTTGAACATCAATGAGTATAAGTGTGACTTAATTAGTAAGGAATACCTGAGGGCTAAATACAAGAAAAACATTAATATTAATGTTAACAATGTTGCATCTCTACCACTCTCCATAATAAAATGATACTGTAAATGTGGCTGACGTAATAATCAATGCACACTATGCTGTAGGCTATTGAGGGTGGAGGAGGGTGCTGGTTATTCACTCCCCCCACCGACAATTCCTGTCGGACCTGAGACTCGAACCCGCAACCTTCAAGTCCGACTTTCTAACCATTGGGCCACGACTGCCCCACATTAGTTAACATTAGCCAACAATGAAAAATACTTTAAAGCATTTATTAAAGGGATAGTTCACCCAAAAATGAAAATTCTGTCATCATTTACTCACCCTCAAGTTGTTCCAAACCTGTATGAGTTTCTTTGTTCTGCTGAACACAAAAGAAGATATTTTGAAGAATGTTGGGAACCAAGCAGATAGAGCAACCATTGACTACCATAGTATTTTTTCCCTACTATGGTAGTCAATGGTTGCTCTATCTGCTTGGTTACAAACATTCTTCTAAATATCCTCTTTTGAACTATCCCTTTAATCAACATTTACTAATACATTATTAAATCAAAAGTTGTATATTTTCATATTATTTAATGGACATGAGCTAACATGAACTAACAGTGAATCGTAGTATAACATGATATATGTATTGCTCACTGTTAGGTAATGGTCTTACCACTTTTTCTTTCTATTTTTAGTCTTCCAGCCTCTGGTTTTCATTTGTTGCCCGCAAACAACGTCTAGTTTGCCCCGCCCTCAAACACTGTAGTTGTAGCTGAGAATGGAAGAGTTTGTTTTGTGTGTCAACATGTTGAGAAGATGCTGTTTTCAGAGCTACGAAAAACGTTGCATGCATTAAAAGTATGAGGACTTGCGCTGCAATTGATACAGAAAAACAGAGGCCATCATTCATATCACTGTGAAGATATGAGAATGGCCGTTTCGGTTCCGGGTCACGCTGTAAGCGGTTGACCAATCACAACAGACTGGGATGTCTGACCAATCAGAGCGGAGTAGACAATCACAACAGACTGGACCATCTGACCAATCACAACAGACTGGATCATCTAACCAATCAGAGTGGAGTAGATCAATCACAACAGACTGGGACCTCTGACCAATCAGAGCGGATTAGACCAATCACAACAGACTGGGTCATCTGACCAATCAGAGCAGAGTAGACCAATCACAACAGACTTGGCCATCTGACCAATCAGAGCAGAGTAGACCAATCACAACAGACTGGACAATCTGACCAATTAGTGCAGAGTAGACCAATCACAACAGACTGGGACAATCTGACCAATCAGAGCAGAGTAGACTAATCACAACAGACTGGGACAATCTGACCAATCAGTGCAGAGTAGACCAATCACAACAGACTTGGCCATCTGACCAATCAGAGCAGAGTAGACAATCACAACAGACTGGATCATCTAACCAATCAGAGTGGAGTAGATCAATCACAACAGACTGGGACCTCTGACCAATCAGAGCGGATTAGACCAATCACAACAGACTGGGTCATCTGACCAATCAGAGCAGAGTAGACCAATCACAACAGACTTGGCCATCTGACCAATCAGAGCAGAGTAGACCAATCACAACAGACTGGACAATCTGACCAATTAGTGCAGAGTAGACTAATCACAACAGACTGGGACAATCTGACCAATCAGTGCAGAGTAGACCAATCACAACAGACTGGGACAATCTGACCAATCAGAGCAGAGTAGACTAATCACAACAGACTGGGACAATCTGACCAATCAGTGCAGAGTAGACCAATCACAACAGACTTGGCCATCTGACCAATCAGAGCAGAGTAGACCAATCACAACAGACTGGACAATCTGACCAATTAGTGCAGAGTAGACTAATCACAACAGACTTGGCCATCTGACCAATCAGAGCAGAGTAGACCAATCACAACAGACTGGGACAATCTGACCAATCAGAGCAGAGTAGACCAATCACAACAGACTGGGACAATCTGACCAATCAGTGCAGAGTAGACCAATCACAACAGACTGGGACAATCAGAGCAGAGTAGACCAATCACAACAGACTGGGACAATCTGACCAATCAGAGCAGAGTAGACCAATCACAACAGACTGGGACAATCTGACCAATCAGTGCAGAGTAGACCAATCACAACAGACTGGGACAATCTGACCAATCAGAGCAGAGTAGACCAATCACAACAGACTGGGACAATCTGACCAATCAGAGCAGAGTAGACCAATCACAACAGACTGGGACAATCTGACCAATCAGAGCAGAGTAGACCAATCACAACAGACTGGGCCATCTGACCAATCAGAGCAGAGTAGACCAATCAGAGCAGAGTAGACCAATCACAACAGACTGGGACAATCTGACCAATCAGAGCAGAGTAGACCAATCACAACAGACTGGGCCATCTGACCAATCAGAGCAGAGTAGACCAATCACAACAGACTTGGCCATCTGACCAATCAGAGCAGAGTAGACCAATCACAACAGACTGGACCATCTGACCAATCAGAGCAGAGTAGACCAATCACAACAGACTGGACCATCTGACCAATCAGTGCAGAGTAGACCAATCACAACAGACTGGGACAATCTGACCAATCAGAGCAGAGTGGACCAATCACAACAGACTTGGCCATCTGACCAATCAGAGCAGAGTAGACTAATCACAACAGACTGGGACAATCTGACCAATCAGTGCAGAGTAGACCAATCACAACAGACTGGACCATCTGACCAATCAGAGCAGAGTAGACCAATCACAACAGACTGGGCCATCTGACCAATCAGAGCAGAGTAGACCAATCACAACAGACTGGACCATCTGACCAATCAGAGCAGAGTATGCTCTCAGAAAGGAGGGGTTTAGAGAGACTGAATCTTCTAACAAACCATTTTCAGACTCTTTGAGAAATGAGGTGATGGGCCATATACTGTATATTATGAGAAAATGAACGTGTTTTCTGACCTTGGATGCATGTACGTCTATTGTAGGAGACCCCAAAGCAACATTAGAAACCTTTAAAATGGCATAATAGAGGCACTTTTATTTATAAGCTTTTATTTATTTTTGTATTCTTTATAAAAAGCACTCTGAATGATCACTTTGTGTGAAATCTGCTACATAAATAAACTTGCATTGCCAACCTGAGCTAGATCAGTTTGAACATGCGGCTAACGGTGGGAGACCTTTTTTACTTTATTCACACAGCAGGGCGACACTTGGATCAAATCCATTATATTTCCATATATCCTGGTATAAAATGATTCATACTGTGATTTCGGTCTTACTGCCCACCTTAGTTGAGAATTGTTCTCATGTCTTTAAAAGGAGCCGAGCAAGCTTCACTCTAAAAAAAAAAGGTTCTATATGGCACCAAAAAAGGTTCTTTGCTTGTAATCATAGGGGAACCTTTTTTAGTGCTATATAGCACCAATTTTGGTGCTTCAGTGGTTCTTCAGCGGTTCTTCAGTGGTTCTTCACCGGTTCTTTGACTAAGGTGCTATATAGCACCTCTGAAGAACCGCTGAAGAACCACTGAAGCACCAAAATTGGTGCTATATAGCACTAAAAAAGGTTCCCCTATGATTACGAGCCAAGAACCTTTTTTGGTGCCATATAGAACCTTTTTTTTTTAGAGTGTAGCAGTGTGTTCATATTTGTGCCCAAATCACAGTCTTTCACCCACGTAGCACATGGGATTGACATTTTCACTCAATGTTGTGCAATACTCCATTTTGGGAGTTTTTTCCGTTTCTTTAGAAGGACATGAAATGGGATTTGTGAAATGGCATCAAACTGTGTCATCCATTCATCTCTGATAGTGGAAATCTTCTTGAGATTCACATAATTGAGTTGGGAGGGTTTTCTTTTCAGCCGAGCGGTAGGAACGTGAGGGCAGCAGCGCTGAAACGCTTGTTTATCGGAGGTGCACAGCAGCCGCTTTAGCTAAACCGACTGTCCTCTATTTTGGCAGGAAACTCTCGGAAAGTAGATTACAGTCACTCGAAAACCTACTTTGACAGTTTTCAAACAAGAATGCAAAGGGTCACACACAAAAACACCCTCTTTTGAATTCTTGAAATGAAAACACAGACGGTGCGCTTAGCTTTTTTTTCAACTACGCTTACATATGTTTTTATCTAATAATATAAAGTTCTTCCTCTGTTTTGATTTTAGATCCTCATATCTCCATACATCCACATGTCTTTCGCCCCTTGTTTAATATTTTTCATATTTTTAATAGCAATTACAGTTGTCAAATAAAAATGTGCGCACACTCAATTCAGTGTTTGTTTTTACAGTGCCTATTGTTGCAGTTTTACAAATGGCAATCTTACAACCCATTTGCAGTCGAAAAATTAAATCACAGTAAATGTTATTGCATACATGTTATTAAAATCGCGATATCATCACATTGTGGGGCCTCTGGTAATTCCCACCCCTAACATGCGTGCACACACACACACACACACACACACACACACGTGACTGACAAAAGACATTAAAGGGGTGGTAAACCACGATTTCACTTTTCTAACTTTAGCTAGTGTGTAATGTTGCTGTTTGAGCATAAACAACATCTGCAAAGTTACAACGTTCAAAGTTTAAAGCAAAGGGAGATATTTGCTTTTAAAGAAATCAATTTCTAAGGACTACAGCAAACGGCCGGTAGGGACTACAGACATTCCTCCAGGGTTGCTGACATCACCAGCCCCAATATTTACATAAACCCCTCCTCCGAGAATATGAAATAAGGGGGGCGAGGCCATTTTGTATTGCAGCAGGGAAGCGTTGTTGTGGTAGGCTAGTTAGTAGGCTGGAGTGTTGTTGCCAATGCCGACGAAACGCTGTTATTTTCATCTGGAGTGCAGGTCCACTTTGTTCAGCCTTCCTAGGGACGGGGGTGCGTTGCAGTGCTTTTAACATAAACACATGTTATATGCATGCGTGTATGAGACAGAGGAGAACACGGTCGCATTTGCAGCAGATATATTCTGCCCATCATAAATCAAAGCACGAGACAGACAGGGGTCCGAGGAGAAGACCGGAAAATGTGACATAATGAACAATATTCTCTGTATTTGCAATACACGAGCCGCGGTTCAGCTGCGCGACAAACACTGCCAGTGTGAGACGGGCACGCGTGGCTCCCGCTGCACATTTCATGGAGGAAAGCTTCCACAATCTTCACAAGTTCAATGCAGGGTTCGCACAACGGCTTGTCCTGAAAGATGGATTTAAAAACAGAAGCTGTTTATGGGCCACAACCTGTAAGTATGATTTATTTTTCGTCGATGTGTTTTCCTGTAAGAGTTTGTATTGTTAATTGTACGTTGTAGCAAGGAAGTAAACATGACAGCGCTGTTTGGCTCTGCAAACCAGTTTGTTAAATGCTCATTCATACTTAACGTTATCCGACAAACACCTAACGTTACAAACTTTCTTTAAATCTCAACAGCGAACTTGGCATTAGTGTAAATTATTCTTTGATTAGAGCTTTTATGTATTGTTTATCTACAGGCATGCTAAACATGGTTCTGTGTTTGATTTGGCTACTAGTAAAGCCAATGTTTAGTGTTCGTTCTTGCGACAGATATTTGGCTATAATCGTTCTAAAAATACAAAAGGAACGGTGCCATTCAGTAGCGATCACTATAGATCCGCAGTCTTTACTCTTGAGGACTGAACAGGTTCTGCTCGATCATCTTCACTAAAATTGTCTGGGTCTGATTCGGCCTCAAATTGGTATGGTTTTATTGAAGCCATTGTTTCTAATACTACCCAAAGCACAGGCTACCGGTAAAGGTAAGGGGCGTGACGTTAGCGAATCACAACACACTGGGCCAGCTAACCAATCTGAGCTCATTGTGTATTTTTGAGGGACTGGCTTCATACAACCCGGAAACCATCAGACCGTTTCTACAAGGAGGGAGAGAGCAGTGTAGAATAAAGGTAAAATATATGATATATGCATTTACATTCTGTGCGTGTGATCCCACCCCTGTGGGTGGGTTGAAAACATGCGGAACAGCTCCTACTAATGGCTGTAGTCTTTAGCCTCTGGCCAAAAAATCCTCCGATGACGCAAAATGACGATTTTTTTCAAGATATAAAGTGCATAATTCTCCCGTCTAGGGGGATATGAGGGGGGAAAGTACCATAATTCAAATATACGACGGGGTTTCTGCTGATACAAAGCTTAATGCTAAATCACTGAAGTGACCCTTTAACCAGAAATGTTTTCAGACAAACATTTGATTTGCCAAAAATGGCAGATTACAGGAGCATAACACCTCTTGCTTAACATTTGAGTCAGTTTTGTTTATATATCCCAATATCACAATCCAAGCAACATCCATCCATTTTTGTTGAGAACTTGAAATACTGCCTCGTTTTCCTATAAATCCTTAGAAAGGGCTAAAGTTTTATCATGAAATATTAAATTATTATGAGAAAAATTACTGAACGCTTCTCCAGAGAGGAATCCTTTTATTTTTAATATTAAAAAATGTTTGCGTCCTGCTGCAGGACCCTGTGTGTGTAATGAGTGAGTGTACACGCGTTGTGTTCCCTATATGCACATATTACTAACAGGCCTTTTAAATAACACAAAAAATACTGCACTATTGACTTTAGAGCAGGTTTTTGTTGGTCAATGGCACAGTCGTTTTCAGTTCCTCAAAATTGCAACGTGTCAACAATGCGCCTGAACACACATGATTTTCAGACCAGCACAGCCATGGGGGTGCACTGATGGGTGCATTTGCTATTTAAACAACATGGCGCTAGACGTGAAAATGAGAACTGTCGGACTGAAACTAGCAAAACACACTTGCGTTGTATCTGGCGTCACATTGCGCCGGGTGTATAATAGGGCACAGTTTATTCAGATAGCATATTCATGTCACACTGTACAACCCTGTATATATACTAAGGCTGCACGATTAATCAAAATTAAATGGCACACGATTTGGCAAAGGCTGGAATTTTTTATGCGCAGTAAAGCATGGCTCTGTGATCTGTAACCATATCACTGTAGCTGAAAAAACAGAAGAGTGAAACTCTTTGATTGATTAAACATGATTAATAAACACACGACTGCAACAATATATGTTTTATCTAAGTTCTTCAAGCCTTAATAAAGTATATTTATACTTCAATGCTAATCGACATAGCCTTTATCACTGTATAGAATACTATGAAATATGTCGTTATGAAGTGAGTTTGGATTAAAAATGTTATTAAATGTTGTCTTTTGTTGGACAAGAGGATCATAAATGCGTCTCATGTTTGGAAAGATGTTTGACGCGTGTTGCTTTTTCATTTGCACCTTATAAGCGTTCTCAAACTCGCTGTGCTTTCAGAGGGAGCAGCGTTTACTACTGATCACAGAGCCTTTCATAATCGCAATAAGCCAAATCGGTTAATTGCAATTAATCGTGCAGCCCTAATATGTATATATCATACTGTTCTGTTAGTTATTTCCTCTCAGAGAGATATGTTCCTGCAGACATCATTAGAGTGAGGAGATGCCCGTCTCTGCTGGTCTCTCTGTAGACCTGCGGCAAGAGACTGATGAATCTCTGCGGTTGTCTGTCTTGTGTGTGTTCAGTCTTACACTTTCCCACCCCTCAATCTCATTGTAGTCCCCTTGTGTGGTCGAAGGGTCTCTCAGAGACTTCAGAATAGCACACTGCTCTTACTATAGTATGTTTATTGAACAGTATGTCTCTATGCATAGCATACTGTCGAAATATGCATTGTATATGTAAGGGAAAATGTTCATCCAGTTGGTTGTTAAAGCGTAGAATAAACCCTGACAGGTTGTCTTGCATTATTCTGCAATAGTGATATGTCATTCATGAACGATTTGTTCTTTTTGAATGAATCTTTAATATGGCTTGAGAACAACGAGTTGTCTATTTTGTGTTGACCGCGCATGCCCAACATCCCATATGTTGTGTACAGGAAACAGAAATTATTAATTCGTCTCTCGAGTCTTCAGGTACGAGTCTCTTCTTTTGTCACGTGACGTTACAGCCGTGTTGGATAAACAAATAGTTAACCATTTTTTGTCCATTACAATGTACAAAAAAAATCATCGCAAAATGGCAGCAGCTACATTTTTGTCACAAACTACTCTGAGACTTTAGGTGGAAGATCCAAACGCAGCTTTATTGAGGGTAATCTATTATCATAATCCATAAAACAAAACCACGGGCAAACAGTCCAAACATAAAACAAGGTCCAAGACACAGGCAAACAAGTAGAAGATCAAAACCGAGACACAGGGAACCAGGATGACACTCAGAAATGCAGTGCAACACATACAAGACTTCGCAATGAATGACTGAATAAACAGGGCTTATATAGGCAGAGTTAACAAGAGTAAAGAGAAACAGGTGGCAGTAATCAGAACACAATGAGTCCGGGCAAAGGTTTATGGGAAATGTAGTTCATGATGGAATGGCAAAGGACTAGGGAGCAGTGCCCTCTGGTGGAAATCAAGGGCACTCCAGCTGTTTCCCGGATGAGCCTGTGTTATCAGTTTTTACCGGTTGTTTTAGGGGGAGAACATACTGCTGGATGGTGCGATTGACCAATCAGAATCAAGTATTCCACAGAGCTGTGTATTAAAACCAGAGTGCACTACATGGGGTCCTGTATCCCATAATGCACCTCACTAGACTTGATCTTCCATTTCCAGCGTGATGAATAAATCTGAACTATTTTTAGCATCTATAATTTCTAGTGCTGGGCAAATTAACGCTTTAACGCGGGCGATTATTTAAAAAAAATTAAATAAAATGTAATGCAATTAACGCAGCGTCCGTTTTTATATCTATTTTTGCCCAGCGTTACATTAGATGATCACACTCTTATTCATGTAAGTGCTTTTAAAACATCTAAGCGCGACAAGACACAAGAGAACGTGCAGTATGTCAATGTCCTGTCTGTGTGGGTACTGATCAGGGAGTCGGTCACATTTATGTACACGATTATATCTGATTCACCACCTAGGAAGCTAGGGAGGGACACCCCTCATAACCCTGACACACACACACACACACACACACACACGCATGCACGTCTCGTGCACACATCAAGTTCTATTTCGCTCTTGAACAAACGATAACAACAACACAGAGAATATTGCCAAAATGCCAGTTTTGTCGAGTATTCTCATGATAGGAGTCTTAAATTAGCTAAATAACGAGAAAATGAGATGCGCGGGACAGCGCGTCATGTTCGGCAGTGGCCGATCTTAAAGTGACAGCAGCACTAATGATGTCTGTGATTAATGTTCATAAAAGAACAACAGGAACAGAGAAAAGTGTAGCTTTAATGATAATTATTTATGCAGTTATGAAAGGTGTTTGATAACTATTACCTATGTCTAACATGAAAGACCATGGGTAAATATAACATTTATTATAATGGGTTTATTTAAAGATTGTTTTAAAAGTTGTTATTTTTTAAAGCCTAATAAATGTTGAAATTGGTAGCTTTCAGTTATACTGTAATGTAACGTCATTAATGTTTCATAGAGACATCAGTGATTCTGGCCTTCATTCATAAAAAGATGCCATTACAACACATATTTAAAATGTAAAAAGTCTTTAAATTGTTTCTACATTAATTTGGAGAGTAACTGAAATGAATACAATATCAAAATATTAAAAACTCCCCAAAAATTAAATAACTTGCGATTAATTACAGAAAGAAATGCGATTAATTGGTTCATTTTTTTTTTATCGATTCCCAGCACTAATAATTTCACATCTATCTAATCAGACTGCCAAGAGAGAATCAGGCTAAAATAGGCTCCGTTTTCTGCCAATTTTTATTTTGCCATTATCTTTTGATTCTGTGGTGAAATATGATCTGGACATGTTCTCTGCAGGTTCACCCTGTCTTCTGCTGATTTATGGTTTCTCTGTGTGTCAGTCATTAAAATTTCTCATCTAATGCACCCCGGAGGAGCATCACTTAGCCTGGCGCGTCCTCATAGACACATACGCATCCTCCACAGCGCTAATTAGGTAGGAAGGAAATGTTATGGTCCCGCTGATGCTTTATCTCTGCATAATACGGCGAGAGATCCTCTGTAATACGATTACAGGAAAATAGGCATAAATAGCAGCGACTCTCACATTATGCCGCGTTAATAAACGGAGAATCCGTCTATATCTGACTTTCTGATACCTCGTATGCGGCTGGTTGGGGAGGTTTTTTGGGGCTAATTTATGTGATTCTTTTCTTGAGCTCTGAAATAAAGTTTCATCCATGGCATAGCGTAATGAATAATGCACCACTTGTTCAACCCGAACGTCCCCGAGAACAAAGACTCGAGATTTACAAGCTGGTAAACAGGCGGCAGATAGATCCATGTGGTGAGGTGGCTTTGTTCTGCGGAGACGTGAAACAAGCGTGCCGCTACATCAAAGCTGTGTCACCTGCGCCATATCTGCTCTCTTCATGATACACAGTGTTCGTCCTTTATTACTGTGAGGATCCTTTACAACGCAACCATCTGCAATAATAAACCCATGAGTCCTGAGGAAAACAGATGGAGCTTGTTAAAGGTTTACCTGGATCTAGGGCCGTGCAAGTATTTCGACAAATATTGCAATCACTGCAAAAAATGGCATTCTAAATATATCCTTATACTCACCCGATAAGCAGAAGAGCAAAATATTATGACTTGTTCTTGGAAAATGCATCTGTAATTAAAATGTATTTTGTCGTATTGATATGTGTATGCAGATAAAGCATAAACATGCATTTTTATGACTTGGGTTGGGTATCATTTGAATTTTATTAAAATGAGTGCTGTCAGTCAATTAAAATTAGTTACTAATTAATTGCAGATTGTCCTGTTTAATCATGATTAATGGCGCCTAACATTAAAGTTTTTAATATTTTTATATTGCAATAATTTCACATTTAATCTCCAAATAGTTACAACATCAAGACAGTAGCCTTTATTTTAAATATTTGTTTAATGCCATCTTTTTTATGAATTAAGGTCAGTATGAATACATTTTTTCCCAGCCATTAATCATAGGCATTCAGCATTATAGTTTAATTGAAAGCTATCAATTTTAACATTTTATTAGGCTTTAAAAAATATAACAACTTCTAATTTAAGTGAACTTAAAGCAGTCTTCACATATAGCTATTGTAATAAATGCCACATTTACCTGTGCGCATCAATATATCAGGGCTCAATTTTTTCCATTGGCCCAATCAGACGGGTTCAGATTTTTACTTGCCCTGTCAAAATGCGCACTAAGTTGTTGCTTTCGTTGTTTTTGACCCATGTACCCTTGTAAACAGTGCTTTAAGATTTTCAGGTAGGTCTGACAGGTAGGATATACATTGTACGTTTTCAAATACTTCACAGTCTTCACTGCATATTTATTAAAGCAACAAAAGTTATTCAGTCAAGAACAGTGAGTGATTCTCTCTCTTTCTTTTGTTTTTTGATTATCGTTAATGACAGACAGCAGCAGTTTATTAGGCTCCTGTCACTTTAAGACCTTTAAGATCTGACACGCATCCCGTTTTCTCACAACTCTGCAAGACTTCATTTAACTCATTTAAGACTGCTTGCGAGGATACTCAGCATTTTACAGATTTTACAACAGAAATTAATCAATCCAAAATTGTATCTTTTCATCTAAAACCAAATGAATTTCCTTTCATCACTGTAAAGCTGCTTTGAAGCATCTGTGCTGTGAAAAGCGCTATAGCAATAAAGCTGACTCGGCTTCATTAAGGATAGGATTTTTGCAGCATTTACACACTCTCTGTTATAATTCATTTAGTCAATCTCAGTATTCTGCGAGCAAGTATGTGTATAATTTAGCTAAACTGTATTATTGATTGTTGTTCCTAGCCACCGATTTATAGGTATTTAGTTGTTCTGGATTCATAATTTTGGTGTTTTATCGCTCTACAAACTCTTTATTTCGCATTATTGCTATATTTTGAGGTGAGTAAAGGCACGTTCACACCAAGGACAGTAAAGATAGCACTAAAGATATGGGGAAAAAATGTTTCTAAATGTAAAAGCAGAGTCCACACCACCTGATGACACGCCACCTTCACTTAAACTTCACCAACAATATTTCACTTTTGTTTCCCGTCTTATTATTTCCCGTCACTTTTCTCCTGTTTTCCCCACATGTCTTTGTTTAGTAAACCACAGACGTTTTGCCTTCGCAAGCTAAAGAGGCTGATGGGTAATGCACGTCTGAGGCTTTTGTGCTGTAGTCATCAGAACGGCTCCCTGAGGCTTTACCAGCCCGTTGTGTCATGCCACCGCCGCCTGTAATACAGCAGCCATAATTACACATCAGCACCACTGCCACAGCAACTGTCAGCGGTCACAACAAAGCTGAACGCTGGCATTTCCTCCGCTCTTTAGTCTTGTGTTTCTCTCCATGGAAAATCAAAGCCATCACCTCTTTGGAATTCAGCTTGGGAGGATTTTTGGTGCCCTTTTTCCAGAAGCGGCGTCCGAGACCATCTCCACTGAAGCAGAGCTCCAATTAGAGCCGCACAAGAGCTTCAGCCGGCATGCAGCGTCTATTCATGCAGCCAAAAAAATATTCTTAATTAGTATTTTTGTCAAGTTTTCCAGAAATATATTTAAACGTCTTTAAAAACAAGTTCAGGTTACCGGAGAAGACAAAATTTGTAAGATATTAGAAGTTATTTTCAGAGGATAAATCGTTGTTGTTTTATAGTTTGAAGCATAAAAGCACAAAAATAAGGAGATGAATGCTTAAAACCAGAAAATCTGCATAATAATTATGAAAGCACAAGCAAAATGCTGTTTCCAAGAGTTTTAGGTGGATTTGTGCATGTCATATTTTTGATATTATAGATTGCACGTATATAGTGTGTGTGTGTTTGTGATTTATGAGGACACAAATTTGTATAATGACACCGGTATTACACTGGTATTATGACATACACATGAAATATGAGGACATTTCAGATGTCCTCATATTTAAAATAGCTTTAAAAACATACTAAACATTTTTTATTAAAAATGTAAAAATGCAGAATGCTTCCTGTGATGGGTAGGTTTAGGGGTGTGTGTGTGTGTGTGTGTGTGTGTGTGTGTGTGTGTGTGTGTGTGTGTGTGTGTGTGTGTGTGTGTGTGTCAAGTCAAGTCAAGTCAACATTATTTATATAGCGCTTTTAACAATGTAGATTGTTTCAAAGCAGCTTTACAGTGTTAAACAGAAAAAATAATGCAGCATAATTTTATTAAGCTGTATAGCCATTTGATGTCATCAGTTCATTTCATTTTTCATACGGTGACAGTGTGGGCTTTAGATCAATAATTAGATCAGTAATTTAGTTTATATGCTTAATTTAGTTTATTAATTCGATTTATTTTGATGTTTAGTTGAAAAATGTAGTGTCCCCAACTGAGCACGCCAAGCCAGAGGCACCAGTGGCAAGGAAACCAAAACCCCATTAGGTGACCTAATGGAGAAAAATAAACCTTGGGAGAAACCAGGCTCAGTCGTAGTTTATTAATTCGATTTATTTCGATGTTTAGTTGAAAAATTTAGTGTCCCCAACTGAGCACGCCAAGCCAGAGGCAACAGTGGCAAGGAAACCAAAACCCCATCAGGTGACCTAATGGAGAAAAATAAACCTTGGGAGAAACCAGGCTCAGTCGGGGTGCCAGTTCTCCTCTGGCCAATTAACAAGCAGTGTATGATTATTATTATTATTATTATTATTATTATTATTATTATTATTATTATTATTATTATTATTATTATTATTATTATTATTATTATTATTATTATTATTCTGGCAGCTTTACAGGTCAGAGGTCATAATAGATCGGAATATTCCGATCTATTATAATGTGTGTGTGTGTGTGTGTGTGTGTGTGTGTGTGTGTGTGTGTGTGTGTGTGTGTGTACTACAGTTCCTATAGAAAGTCATACCCTGTGAAAATCTTCACCTTTTGTCACATTACACCCTGGAAAATAAACTTTATACACATTATAACCCTCATCATCAAAGCAAAAATAACATTTTAAAACATTATGGAGCATTGTTAAAAACTGAAAAACTATTATAACAGGGTTGGAAAAGTCATCAGTCGCCTGATTTAATACTTCGCAGAGCCAACTTTTGCTTTAATTACAGCCATTTAACTGTTGGGATATGTAACTTTGCACACCTAGATTGGGGAATATTTCCCATTCTTCCTTGCAGAATTGCTCGAGTTCAGTCAAATTACGTGGTGAGCGGCAATGGACTGCGTTCTTCAAGTCCGGATTTCAGTCAGGGATCTGTCTTGGCAACTCAAGGACATTCACCTTACGTTGTTCTTTTGGCGTCGCGTCGGAAGGGGAATGACCTGCCCATCTTCAGCAGTCTAGCAGAGGGACAAGGGTTTGGATGTACTTGGCAGCATCCATTTTCCCTTCAATCCTGAGAAATCACCCAGTCCCTGCTGAGGAGAACCCCTAGAAAGTATTTAATTTGGTTAGGTGACCTGCTAAAGTGCATTTAATATAATTGAAAACTGCAGTTTGCTCATGCTTTCATAATTATAATGCAACTTTTGCATAAGCTGATATGCTAAAGTCCATGTCTGTATTGGTCATATATGCACAGTATATGCTTATGATAAATATTTTCCCTGAATTCAATAATGGCGATTGAGATTCTTTGGAGATGCTGAATGATTCAGGGCTCGTCCGAGCGTCAGTCAGCAGGTGAAGAACAACAGCAGACGCTTCATGTGGTTTGGTAAATCTCAGAAATAGAAGCTGACAGTGTGCCTGACTCCAGGCTTTTTGCAGCCTTGTTAAAAGCCTCCGTCAGACGGCGACGTGAGAGAAGGCGGAAGTGAAATGCTCTGGATGCATCTTGGCTAGAAGGGAATGATGGGAAAAGATGTGACATTTCTGGTCAGACTTCAACCAGGCCTTGTACGACAGTTTTATGACAGTTTTTTTTTCTTCATAAAAGTGCTGTGTGTATTTCATAGAAGCACAACATTAGCATTCTCAATGTCAATGACTGAAATTAAACTAAAATATAGGGGTTTAATAGTCTCATGTCGTAGGAGAACCTTTTTAGTAGCAGTTCCATTAGTAGTAGTATTTATAGTAATAATAATAATAAAAATAAGTTAAAATGTTTATTATTATATTATAACAAAATTATATATTATTAATATTTAAGTGTTATCTATATGAATTTATTGTAAAATGTAATGTATTCCTGTATGGAAGAAAACTAATGCCAAATGTATTTGAAACAAAAAAGCTTTTTGCACATTGTGCTACTCGAAAAAAAAAATGCATTGCATTAACCAGGCTTGCATTTCTTTAGTTATTTTTTATGTATTTTTTATTTAATTTAATTTAATTTTTATTTATTTTATTTTAATTTTTTGTTTGTTTGTTTGTTTGTATTATTATTATTATTACATTTTTATTATTATTATTTAAAAAAATATTTTTGTTTTTGTTTTTATTAATTAATTAATTTATATATACAGTGAGGAAAATAAGTATTTGAACACCCTGCTATTTTGCAAGTTCTCCCACTTGGAAATCATGGAGGGGTCTGAAATTGTCATCGTAGGTGCATGTCCACTGTGAGAGACATAATCTAAAAAAAAAATCCAGAAATCACAATGTATGATTTTTTAACTATTTATTTGTATGATACAGCTGCAAATAAGTATTTGAACACCTGAGAAAATCAATGTTAATATTTGGTACAGGAGCCTTTGTTTGCAATTACAGAGGTCAAACGTTTCCTGTAGTTTTTCACCAGGTTTGCACACACTGCAGGAGGGATTTTGGCCCACTCCTCCACACAGATCTTCTCTAGATCAGTCAGGTTTCTGGCCTGTCGCTGAGAAACACGGAGTTTGAGCTCCCTCCAAAGATTCTCTATTGGGTTTAGGTCTGGAGACTGGCTAGGCCACGCCAGAACCTTGATATGCTTCTTACAGAGCCACTCCTTGGTTATCCTGGCTGTGTGCTTCGGGTCATTGTCATGTTGGAAGATCCAGCCTCGACCCATCTTCAATGCTCTAACTGAGGGAAGGAGGTTGTTCCCCAAAATCTTGCAATACATGGCCCCGGTCATCCTCTCCTTAATACAGTGCAGTCGCCCTGTCCCATGTGCAGAAAAACACCCCCAAAGCATAATGCTACCACCCCCATGCTTCACAGTAGGGATGGTGTTCTTGGGATGGTACTCATCATTCTTCTTCCTCCAAACACGTTTAGTGGATTTATGACCTAAAACATCTATTTTGGTCTCATCTGACCACATGACTTTCTCCCATGACTCCTCTGGATCATCCAAATGGTCATTGGCAAACTTAAGACGGGCCTTGACATGTGCTGGTTTAAGCAGGGGAACCTTCCGTGCCATGCATGATTTCAAACCATGACGTCTTAGTGTATTACCAACAGTAACCTTGGAAACGGTGGTCCCAGCTCTTTTCAGGTCATTGACCAGCTCCTCCCGTGTAGTTCTGGGCTGATTTCTCACCTTTCTTAGGATCATTGAGACCCCACGAGGTGAGATCTTGCATGGAGCCCCAGTCCGAGGGAGATTGACAGTCATGTTTAACTTCTTCCATTTTCTAATGATTGCTCCAACAGTGGACCTTTTTTCACCAAGCTGCTTGGCAATTTCCCCGTAGCCCTTTCCAGCCTTGTGGAGGTGTACAATTTTGTCTCTAGTGTCTTTGGACAGCTCTTTGGTCTTGGCCATGTTAGTAGTTGGATTCTTACTGATTGTATGGGGTGGACAGGTGTCTTTATGCAGCTAACGACCTCAAACAGGTGCATCTAATTTAGGATAATAAATGGAGTGGAGGTGGACATTTTAAAGGCAGACTAACAGGTCTTTGAGGGTCAGAATTCTAGCTGATAGACAGGTGTTCAAATACTTATTTGCAGCTGTATCATACTAATAAATAGTTAAAAAATCATATATTGTGATTTCTGGATTTTTTTTTTTTTTTTAGATTATGTCTCTCACAGTGGACATGCACCTACGATGACAATTTCAGACCCTCCATGATTTCCAAGTGGGAGAGATATATATATTGTTTTTTTTTTATATTATTATTTTCATAAATTAACATTAATATAATGCAATTTAAATGATTAAAATACTGTCTTTATATAAATTATTATTATTATTATTATATAACATTTCAATTAATAGTATATTATCATATGAAATGCATGATTTAAACTATTAATAATATTAATAAGGATGATTATTATTGTTATTATTTAATTATTAAACATATATTATAAATTAGCATTTCCTTCAGCCTTCCGTCTTATATATTTTTAACAATAGTTTTGGTCTTTTCTGATTCTGTTAAAATAACACAAGTCAAAGTTTATAAGAAACATTAATGCATGTCTCAAGACCTCAGTTATCTTTTGGATAGACAAGCTGAATTGCTTTTAAATGAACTCTTGATAAAGTCAGAAAGCAATCGTTTTTTGATTACCGAAGTCAGCACTCCATAAACAACTCTATTTGATGTGTTTTCCGTTCTCTTATATCCACATCATTAACATGCGTCTCAGGTGATCAGATGTCTCCTGAAGCTGCTTCTGTTGTATACGCATTAGATGCACAGTAGCACCTTTCCATTCATCGTGCATTTGTTCACCTGATAAATGTGCGGGTTGCATCTGCCATTCCTCGTGGGAGCTGGTCATTTAAAGCTTTATCTTCCACCGCTGTTTGTTTTCTGGAAGTGCAGCCTGTAAATGCTTTGACAGTAAATGGCCTTTAAAAAGTCATTTCTAGCTCCTGAGCTGTGCATAAGTCTCCTGTAATGAAGTTGAAAACGTCTCCTCTGCCGGTGCTGATGAGAAGCTGCGTTTCTCACAGAGGTCAAATCCATGACCTTTCTCCTGAGGCGCATGTTTCCTTGGGTGAAAATTAAATATTAACTCGAGGCTAGAGTTACTTTGCCCTTGTCTGTTTTTCTTTGACGATTGGAGATCTTCGCAATGTGCGTGCTAGATAGTGTTGTAGTCAAGACCACCTAAACCGAGACCAAGACAAGACCAAGACTTTGAAGGGTCGAGACCAAGTCAAGACCAAGACCAAGACAGGCCGAGACCGAGTCAAGACCAAGACAGGCCGAGACCGAGTCAAGACCAAGACCAGTGCAAATCCCCACATTGCATGACACACTTCTGATAAAATGTGGAATATGCATACGATTGGCACTTCTCTCGTGTGTGTGGGTGTGTAAGAGAGAAGTTTTGATAAAATAATCAACAGGCATTGCCGATATGTGGGAATTTATCTTTTTCTTCTATAAGCAAATAAATGCGAATAAACACTTAAGAGCGGAAATGAACTTAACCATTTATTCAGAACTCCTTTTCAATGGTTTGCCATCCACCTAACACGATGCAGGCATTTTGGTCTGAAGTTTTTTGTCTAATCATCACAGTAATGATGTTAACAAATAATTTCGTGATATGCTCTCAGTTGTGGTCTTGACCGGTCTTGAAATTAAATCCCGAGTCCTCTGAGTCCGAGACCGAGACGAGACCGAGTAAAAATGCGGTCGATTCCGAGACGAGACCAAGACCTTTAAAAAGTGGTCTCGAGACCGGTCTCGAGACCAAGACCGATCTCGAGTACTACAACACTAGTGCTAGAGAGAATTGTGTTTTTTTTTCCAGGCTAAAAGTGAAATGTTCATGCCGTCTGCTGCCATACTGGATCAATACTCCAAATTTCCCACGACAATCAGGACCCTCTTATGTCAGATACCAATGCAATTACGGGAATAGCTCAGCCGGAATGAGATTTCTCACACTGTTGTTTTTTCAGCTCTTCCATACAATGCCAGATCTTGTCAACAAGCTCCAAGAACGGACAAAATGCAGCATAAAAGTAGTCCATAATGAATGCATCATATTCTTATTTGTATATGACTTATTCTTATAAGTCTTCTGAGTCATGTGGTAATCTTGTGCGAGGAAAAGATTGAAATTCAAGATATAAAAATAAAGATTGTCTTTGATTATTGTTTGAAATAAGTTCTGTCAGAAGGCTTGATATATACTTTAAAAAAAATATTGTGTCTGATTTTTAAATAAAAAGATTATGAAAGTAGGTTTTACAATTTCAGTCTTTCTACTTCAAAATGACACGTTTAAAGCATCTCAATTCTTTATTTTATGAATACATTTATTTTTTCATTGGATTGGATTCCATTGGATTTTACATTGTGTAATTCTGACTCTTTTTCTCAGAGTTTACATCTTGAAATTGACCCATCGGTAAGCCCCGCCCCCTTAGTTACTGTTGCTAACTCGGACATACAAACAGAGTCACTAACAGTCTTACAATGACAGCTGTCAGTGTGAAAACCTTATCCCAAGATGTTTTTGGACACAGAATGTAGCGTATACCCCGTCCGATTGATGGCCAAACTTTACTGATGGTTTATGAAATTTATTGCATCGTTTTCACTCCAAAAAATCACATTAAGAGTTGAACAAACAAAGCAGAAGAAGTGCGCACTAATGTCTCATTCACAAACTATCTCTCTCTCTGTTACATTATCATTAAAGGTCCCATGGCATGAAATTTTCATTTTATGAGGTTTTTCAACATTAATATGTTGAAATTCATAATTTCCCCTAGCCTGAATATTGTCCCCAAGTGATTTTGATTGGTGTAAACCGAGTTCTGGCTGTCTCTCTCTGCCTTTGAGAAAATGACAGCCCAGACGAGCTGATCCTGAATTTTCCTGTTATGAGGTCATAACAGGAATGGTTACCTCCCTTTCCTCCGCCCAGAGAATTTGGCACGCCCATGCGAGCGCCATATTTGTTTGTCCTCGAGAGATCATGGCTTGTGAACGAGTGAATGCTGGCAGTTTCTCAGTGTTTGGATGTACAAATGAAAACAGAAGTATTTTTTTCCAGAAGTAAGTTCCTTCTGATCTGTGATCAGTGATTTCTGATGTGTAGCTAATTATTCAAGTTCACACAGAACTGTATTATTCGTGCACACGCTGCGGCTTCTCTTGTTTTCGTGTTTTCTATCTTCAACATCACCGACCCCCAGTACTGCATCTGGCCCACAGCGGAGGCACCAAACGTGGCACGAGATTAAGCAGAAGGGGGGTAAGCGTGAGGGTATCCGGGCTAGGCTAGCCAGCTATCACCACAACAAACTGGATTACATTCGATTACTGCTGTTGTGTCTTTGTTTGCGCTGTGTACTCAATGCGCATCACTGACGGTTTTCATATGATAGGAAAATATCTCAAAATAATGCTATAATCAACACTTACTCGTAACTCGTTCATCTCCTGTAATGGTACATTACATGTGTTACAAAGTTGGTAGAATAATGATGAAGACGGACTCTGCGTGACTGGGACTCGTGTTTATTCAGAACTCTCAGATACAAACAAAATAAACTTGTGCTGACAGCGCTCTCACAACTCAGTACAGTATCACTTTGTTAGCAATCTCTCCGTCTGTGGTACATTAGTGATGTCCGGTTCGCGAACAAATTGTTCTTTTGAACCGGCTCTTTTTAGTGAACCGGTCAAACCAGTTCACCAAATTGGACTGAATCGTTCTAAACGGTGCGCGACTCCAGTCAGCGCTGATCCATCATTTACTAAAGTTGCTAACTTTCTGACATGAGTGACAGTCCCTCCGACTAGAAATAAAGTAATAACCTGAAGTATATGCTAGTAACTACAACAGTTCACTGAACTGAGACGTGCTGAGAGAACTGATGAGAAGTGAACTCAGGTCCATCCGTCTCTCTGGCAGGCTCGTGCCTCGTAGACCTTGTTAAACCACGCCCCCTCCGCTACAAGATCTGATACAAATGCAAAGATGTCAGCCAATCACAACAGTGGGCGTTTTTACTGAAGTCTCACAGCAGACACGCCCCTTGAAACAGGGCATTCAGCCAGAGCGCAAACATCAGTATAGAAAAAATGCCTTTTCTTTCTAAATTATGACATTTTATTATGTAAAAATCATACTTACAATATAAGTACACCTCAGAATACATTATAAAATAAAATAAAAAATCCATGCCATGGGACCTTTAACATACACAGCAAATCATACAAAAACACTCATACAACTAACAGTAAATAAACATATACAGACATTATGCCTTTTTGGGGGTGCTAATAAACTGTAAACAACTCTGATAAACTGCTAGCTCTCCCTTTCACTACCCGTAGACTATAATACCCATCAAAATAGGAGTCCTCCTTAATAAGACAGATAATGCAGACCTTAAACATATCTAAACGCACAGAAATATCCAAAATGTATACAAAAACAAATTAGATGATAAATCACAATAAAGTCTGTGACACAGAAGGACCACCTCTCGACGAGGAGCATTCAAGTGGGACTTAAATATATAAAAGATTTTAAACGAAATATGGCGGAAGATTAATTTTGGAAGCGATAGTTTACAGATCACAATGCAAGCGGGAGAAGCCTCATTACGGTCGTCTCGATCACAGATGACAACATCCAGGATCAACACTGTTTGTGTACTGCTGGGTAGAATTAAATTAATTTACATTTAACCAGTTTGATATGGAGAGGCACTGAAATGTAGACTTTTGTTTATGTGCTTTTGACCTACACCATTACACGACGTGAGAACAGCTAGTTATATCGGAATTATGTTAGCAGGGACTCAATTACTTTAATCGTAACTTAATGAGAGTATGACAACCGGAAAATCCTCTCAGGATACCTGGAATCAGTGTTACAGTACCTCAGACACATCGCTTTACCATTTTTATAGCATAAACGCCATCAAACCGATGAGAGCTTCGGATTTTCCAATGTTTCTCTATGGCGCTGAAACCTAAAGACTTCCGAGTTTCGCTCTCAGCTCGACTGATACTCAACTGCAATTGGCTCATCTGCATTCGAGGGGAGGGGCTTACCGATAGGTCAATTGCAAGATGTAAACTCAGAATTTCTTTATTTTATGAACTTTACATTTTTCCTTGGAATTGTGAATTGGAATTCATTGGAGTTTACATTGTGTAATTCTGACTTTTTAAAATCTTTTATATATTTAAGTCCCACTTGAATGCTCCTCGACGAGAGGTGATCCTTTTGTGTCACAGACTAGTGTCACAGTAGTGAAAGGGAGAGCTCGCAGTTTATCAGAGTTGTTTTGCAGATACAAAGTTTACAGTTTATTAGCAACCCCGAAAAGGCACACGGTCTGTATATGTTTGTTTACTGTTAGTTGTATGAGTGTTTTTGTATGATTTGCTATTTATGTTAATGATAATGCATGGAGAGAGAGATTTGTGAATGGACGTTAATGCTCACTTCTGCTTTGTTTGTTCAGCTCATAGACCGTAAAAAAATATGGACGACGCGACTTCATTGACTTCCGCTGACCAGAGTTGAAGCTTTCGTAGGCCCGCACACGGCGCTGACATCTCGGGCCCGGAGTTGCGCAGTAGAGAGCAGGAAGTAGAGGCGCGATTATCAGAAGCCCGCCCACACTCTCACAGATGCAGAACAATTCATGATGTTGGTGTGAAATAAACAGTTATAGAAATGTAGAAATGAAAGCTAAAGCTCCAATCTCCTCCCAAAAATCCTGAAAAAAGTCTGTTAGTGCCTCATTGACAACTTCCCTCAGAGAAGCCGTCAATCTCAGCTGTCAATCATGACGTCACACCCCCCGTTTTTATAGCATCAAATAACTAACTAAAACTAAACGTATTTAAAAAACGAACACTTGAAATTAAATCATCGTGATAAAAACTGCCTAAAATGACAGAAACCATCTTTAGGAAACAATTATTTGAAGTGTAATTTAATTATTTAGTGTGTCTCGCGTCCATTATAATACATGGAGAGGTGGGGGTTATGAGCTATACTGGGACCAACTCCCGGGTGGGAGATCGAGGTGCTGAGGCTTCAGTTTCTGAGAGGAGCACTACAGGCTTGGTTCAGCTCTTACGGTGAAAAATTATGTAATAAACTTTATAAACCATCAGTAAAGTTTGGCCATCATTCGGACGGGGTCCTCCACATTCTGTGTCCAAAAACATCTTGGGATAAGGTTTTCACCATAGACTGTAAAAAAATATGGACGTAGTGTCCGTGACGTCACCCATAGGATTCTGATGAGCAGTTGTGAAGCGCAAAGTATGGACGAGCTGGCCGTCGCCATCTTGGCAGCGCGTCATCACACGTCACTCCTGGATAACAGAAAATGGGCAAAAAGGCGGGACGTGGGCGGAGCTGAGGTGACGCGATGACTTACAGACAGCAGATAAATGGCTGTCCACCTGTCACTTGAAGTGGCCACGCCCTTAATTATGGAGAACTTTAATGCTTTATATAAACGAATGAGTTATAAAAAAATTCACCCCCTCACAGTCGTCATAAAGGGCAAAATTTGTTGTATAGACCAAAACCACAATTTGTACGAGGCTGTAAACATGTTTTAATCAGCTGTAAAATTAGGCATTTTAACATGAGGCTCAATGAGAGTCTGCTCCTTCTGGAGTCTGTCTCTAGCGGCCAGTCGATGAATTGCAGTTTAAGTCACTTCCGTATTGGCTTCAAGAGAAACTGGGGGAGGTTGCCGCTTGGTTTTCACACTGACAGCTGTTTAGAGCTCATTGTTAGACAGTTAGCAACTGTTCGTTTGTCCAAGTTAGCAACAGTATCTAAGGAGGGCGGGGCTTACCGATAGGTCAATTCTGACTTTTTACAGAATTCTCAGTTTACATCTAGTAAATCCTTTTTGTTTGTTTGTATGTTTTCCATCACAGAATGTGTTTCATGGAAGAAAGAACTGCATACTCTTTGGAACGACTTGAATAAATAAGTTCCATTTTAGGTTGCACCATTGCTTTAATATGTTAGTGTATTATCTTCATGTCTGTCGTGGCAGGTGAAGCCTCACATGTTACACTGCTGGAGTTTGTGTCAGGGAAGGATGAGCTCCAGCTATGGGTCATTAGTGATCTGTCTGATACGGGCTGCAGTGAGAGTGCAGGGGGCCAATCAGGTTGTTCTTCTCCTGTCCTTCTCATCTCAGCCCTCATTTCGCGCCTGCACAAATGCATTAACCTGGAGATGTGCTGCCCTAGTTATGGCAGAGGCCACAGCACGTCTCTCTAGAGCCCAGTGGTTTGACCTTCTACTGGTGACAATAACTGTGCACTCTTCCCATCTGCATCACAAACTCATATTTATATTCATATCATATCCACATTATAACTTTTGTATGTGTGTCTGTGTGTGCATGTCTGTCTGTATGCATGTCTGTGTGTGTGTGTGTGTGTGTGTGTGTGGGCATGTTTTTGTGAAATATCAGGACACAAATGTGTATAATGACATGGGTATGACATAGGTATTACAAAAAGAGGGTGAAATATGAGGACGTTCCCCATGTCCTCACTTTTCAAAATGCTTATATTTCACACAGAATGAGGTTTTTTTCACAGAAAGTAAACTGCACAGTCTCCTGTGAGGGTTAAGTTTAGGGGTAGGGGCAGTGTAGGGGGATAGAAAATACGGTTTGTACGGTATAAAAACCATTACGCCTATGGAATGTCCCCACATTTCACAAAAACACCCCTGTGTGTGTGTGTGTGTGTGTGTGTGTGTGTGTGTGTGTGTGTGTGTGTGTGTGTGTGTGTGTGTGTGTGTGTGTGTGTGTGTGTGTGTGTGTGTGTGTGTGTGTGTGTGTGTATATAAATGAGTACACCTCTATGGACAAATACAATTAAATGTATTATAAATCATATACTTTATAAACACAGAGAAATATGTAATTAATATCCGTAAAATAAGTAAATCAGCCAACTTTGTTTAAATGAAGGATTGCAGAAATGAGTACACCCTTAATACAACAAATGTATAATATTGTAGTACTTAGTATGTCCTCCATAATTTGAAGTATCTGCTCTGACCCTTTTTGGCACGGAGTGTTGTAAGAGTGGACTCCTGCGGATGGTTCAATGCCAGACTAAAGAAACGTTATCAGAAAGATGGAAGAAAACTGTACATTTCTCGTCCATTTCCACCCACTGCAACTTATACCAACGACGGAGATAAGTGCAGTTATAATAGCAAAATATGTGGGAGAGCGTTGCTATAATGTGACTATATTGTATTGCAATAGGGAGCACTTCAAAGTCAATACCAAATCAAGACTAGTTAGCACAGTATTCGTAATAGAAAGGATTTAATGGCAAAATCTGGTTATGGTAAAGCAAATGGATTTCAAATATCAAATATCTTTGATTATTTTCAATTCCTTCAGTGTACAAGTTCATGACAAATTGTCACATCTGTCCTGTTTAATTCCTGGATGATGACCTCCGTAAATGAAAATGCCTGAAATTAACACCCGACCACGCGCCAAATGCGGGTGAATTTTGCAATTGGCGGGTAACACTGTCAGTGACTTATATTGATTTCGTTAATAACTTGACAGCACTTAAATGTGTATTCTTACAAGTTAAAGAACAATATGTTTGTGGGACAAGTGGATTTTTGAAGGGGCAAGTGAAAGAGAATTTTACTAGACAGATTAAAACATCAATAACAAAAAACTAGGGAATCAACAAAATGCAAGAATGATTCTGCATTAATTTAGCATAAGTGGCGATCGATAGTGGATAATAATTGCTTAATGTATAATAAAGTGACGGTAACAATGTTGCACTGTTGACGCTCACGCAGCCTCTCGAGGAGAAATCAATGTTACTGAATGATTCAGTGTTTGAAAGAGTTGTTTGTATCAAAGATTCATTGACCTATTCATAAACGACTGCCTCATTCTTGAATGAATCAACCGTTTGAACGAATCGACTCAATAACTCACTCATTAAACCGGTCACCTGCTGCCAACTACTGGCGGTTTACTTTCATGTTTAAACATTCTTTCCAACTTTACTTATTTGTATATTCAAAAATATTTAAAACAATCTCATAACATTTTTTTAATGCAGTTGTGATTTTTCAGTGTAAATTATTTCATTTGATTGGTAACAGCCCTACAGTGTCTTATTATATGTCTAGATCAAATTTAAGAATATAAACTGAAAGCTGAAGCATAGTCTATATTTAATAAGATTATGGGAAAAAAGCCCTTTATAAAAGGTAAAAATATCAAAGATATGCAGATTTAAATATGTCAAAGCACGTGAACAGGCTTAACCCATTTAATCCCACCGGTCACAATAGTGACAGTAAAAAATTGTTTCATTTCTAAGGCTATAAAAATGTTACTGAATGATCTATCAATGCATTTCCAGCAGATATTGAAATAATAAAGGGTCTCAATGAAATATGTGCAGTGTCGCATGTTTACTGTAAATTGTCACATGACCAGAGCTGTTTACTTCCTGTTTGCGCCAAGAGAAGAGGATGGCAGCAGGAAAGCTCCCAAAGAAAAGGGTGGTAAAGTATGTTAACATAAAGATTGGACATATATTTTTGGTACACATCATGTTTAAGGTGTCTAGTATTGATATATGCATTTGCAATTACTCAACTTTGTTTAATGTGGTCATAGAACTCACAAACATGTCATCGGCAACAATAGTGACCGGTGGGATAACCCATTGTATCTACATACTAATACACATAGGCTAACTGTTCTACCTTACTTTCTACCTAATTTTACACACACACACACACACACACACACACACACACACACGGTCACGTCTCCTCTGATGTCTGATCTCCACACACACACACACATGGTCACGTCTCCTCTGATGTCTGGTCTCCACACACACAAACACACACACGGTCACGTCTTCTCTGATGTCTGATCTCCACACACACACAGACACACACACAGAAACACACACAAACACACACACGGTCACGTCTTCTCTGATGTCTGATCTCCACACACACACAGACACACACACAGAAACACACACACACACTCACACATGGTCACGTCTCCTCTGATGTCTGATCTCCACACACACACACACACAGACACACAAAAACAAAAAAACAAAAAAAAACATACACACACACACACACACACACACACACACACACACACACAAAAACACACACAAACACACTGCACAGGTCAAATAGACCTATATTAAATCAATACAATGGTTGATACAACACAGTATCCCACCGGTCACAATTGTGAACGATCATAAAACACACTTTTCCACACACTTTTCCATGAAGATTTCAAAAAATGATGATTGATTGTTTCAAAGGGATACTAATGTCACATGATTTGGATATTTTTGTGTCTGGGAAAAATTTGGGATTGAATGGGTTAATGTCGAGGAGAAAAAAAGTGGCTGGTAAAAAGTCACTGTGGCAGGTGGTCAAAAAAGTTAATTTCAGGCCCTGGTCCTGATCTTTAATGAGTGTTGCTCAACTCGTCTCTACAGAATCCCCCACAGGTGCTCAAGAGTGTTAAAGTTGGGTGAAAACATGTCCACAGAAGGTTTTTCACATCCCTATATAAGAGCTTTACTACCACTGAGCTTCACTGTTGGGAACCAGGCACTTCTCACCGTACTCCTCCTCTAGCAACGTCATAACAGTTTGGATGCTGTTGAAATGAAATCTCATGATCTCATGAGAGCAGAGTATGGATTCCCAGAAGTCTATATTTTGTAAATATGGGCCTTGGAAAAGGCTAATTGACTTAATTGTGCTTTGGCTACAGTAGGCAGTTCCAGTGTGGACAACAACCATGCATGTCACGTCTGCAGGCTGCATCTTACTCTGTGAGATAAACACTCACTCTTTTCATAGCTTTTGCAGGCACTGAGACACTCGCTTGGTATTTCTCCTGCTCTTTGTCTAGCAAAAACTCATAACTAAATTAAAGCTTACAATGAAGGGCTGATTATGTCAGGGACCTTGACACAAGTCCATTGTTTTTGAAGTTCTGTGTTACTTTTGCTATATTTTCACACTTAAACCAATGATAATCCGCTTGTACCACTGTCCTCTTTTTGTGCTAAGAAATAAATCTTCTCTCCCAAGTGGTTCCATTGTTGTGAGCATTAAGTCTGAGCATGATTCAATGGGCTATATAACAATTGTCAAGAAATTACTCTTGAAATGTTTTGGTGCAAAATACTTACATGATGATCAAAAACGCCTTCAACTTAAACCAGAAAAAAATTGAGTTTGCAACACAACATTTCATCACTTTGATAAGAAAATCGAATTTTCCTCAAAAATGCTTCTTTGGTAATTGATCAAGCAGACTTCCTAGAACATTATCTCTCTAAATAACCCTAACATGTCTACTAAGTAAAGATTGATTGTTGAATTTGTGTGTGTGTGTGTGTGTGTGTGTGTGTCCTGTTTAACACTGTAAAGCTACTTTGAAACAATCTGCATTGTTAAAAGCGCTATATAAATAAACTTGACTTGTGTGTGTTTGTGTGTGTGTATATATATATATATATATATATATATATATATATATATATATATATATATATATATATATATATATATATATATATATATATATATATATATATATATATATACATATATACATATATACATATATACAGTATATACACACTATATTGCCAAAAGTATTGGGACACCCCTCCAAATCATTGAATTTAGGTGTTCCGTCCATGTCCATGTCCATGTATAAATCAAGCACTAGGCATGCAGACGCTTCTACACACATTTGTGAAAGAATGTGTCGCTCTCAGGAGCTCAGTGAACTCAAGAGTGGTACCGTGATCGGTTGCCCTCTGTGCAAGAAGTCCATTAGGGAAATTTTCTCACTACTAAATATTCCACACTCAACTGTTAGTGGTGTTATAACAAAGTGGAAGCAATTGGGAACAACAGCAACTCAGCCACGAAGTGATAGACCCTGTAAAATCACAGAGCGGGGTCAGCGCATGCTGAGGGTCACAGTGCGCAGAAGTCGCCAACTTTCTGCAGAGTCAATAGCTACAGACCTCCAAACTTCCTGTGGCCTTCAGATGAGCTCAAGAACAGTGTGTAGAGAGCTTCATGGAATGGGTTTCCATGGCCGAGCAGCTCATCCAAGCTTTAATCACCAAGAGCAATGAAAAGCGTGGGATGCAGTGGGGTAAAGCACGCCGCCACTGGACTCTAGAGCAGTGGAGACGTGTTCTCTGGAGTGACCAATCACGCTTCTGCGTCTGGCAATCCCATGGACGAGTCTGGGTTTGGCGGTTGTCAGGAGAACGGGACTTGCCTGACTGCATTGTGCCAAGTGTAAAGTTTGGTGGAGGGGGGACTATGGTGTGGGGTTTTTTTCAGGGGTTGGGCTTGGCCTCTTAGTTCCAGTGAAAGGAACTCTTAATGCTTCAGCATACCAACACATTTTGGACAATTTCATGCTCCTAACTTTGTGGGAACAGTTTGTGGAAGACCCCTTCCTTTCCCAACATGACTGCGCTCCAGTGCACAAAGCGTCGGTCCATAAAGACATGGATTAGTGAGTTTGGTGTGGAGGAACTTGACTGGCCTGCACAGAGTCCTGACCTCAACCCGATAGAACACCTTTGGGATGAATTAGAGCGGAGACTGCGAGCCAGGCCTTCTCGTCCAACATCAGTGCCTGACCTCACAAATGCGCTTAGAAGAATGGTCAAAAATTCGCATAAACACACTCCTAAACCTTGGAAAGCCTTCCCAGAAGAGTTGAAGTTGTTATAGCTGCAAAGGGTGGGCAAACTCCATATTAAACCACTCCGCGTTGTTGTCAAATGTGCATCTTTAACCACACGGACAATCAGCCAGTATTGATATTAACGCAAAACTTGCTTCATAGATACAGGCATCAATGAAAATAATGGTAAAGTTCATTGAGTGAATACAATTTTGATTCAGTTGCTGCTCTGATCAGTTCAATGAAGGATTCGTCAGACTCCTAGTTTTTTTTAAACTATTCATTAAAAGAACCGACTTGTAAAAATCAGTCATTCTGTGATCAGGCGGTGCTGAATGTTTTGATTCGCTAAAAAGGATTGACTCATAAGAATCATTAGTCGGTCCTTCATTATTGCAGCGTATGTTTGTTTAACATGCAGCCGCGAGAACAACTCAATTGAAAGACGTTTTCTGTCATTTTGTAGTACAGTATTATTTCATCACATCACATTCAATTCAGACTGCAAACTCACATTCACAACTCGGGTAAATATAATTTATTTTGGCATTGAAGATCTGTATGTGTGTGTGTGCGTGTCTCTGTGTGTGTGTGTTTTTCCATGATAAGTGGCCACCATGTGGCTAAGGCATTGTTGTGGCTTGCATGGCTTTCCTGTGCTGTTGCTAAGATATTCTGAGTGGTTTGCTATGTGGTTTTACTGTATGAAAAAGACTCCTGCACCTTCAAGTCTGTGTGATATTCTGGTCTGGCGCCTCCTTCGGTTTAAGTCTATTGGGTTTTATCGCCCACCAGCGTGAAAATCATAAGTCTGGATTGGGCCGTGTGTTGCACACTGAAGTTTAATACTTAGATTTAGAGGTTTGTTCAAATCCCTAAACCTAAATCGTAGCAATAATAGTGACGCTTGCCTCAGCAAGCAACACTAAAAAGAGCTTAGAGAGAAATATCTGTCACCAACAGTATTTCCAGGCATCTTACTTTGTGTAACTGCCGACATGAGAGTTTTCTGCACCTGCTACAAAGGGAAAAGTTTGAACACCCAGTTACCAGACATTTCATGTATTAAATTAAATTAATTAAACATGCAGTTTGGAATGTTTATCATTGCATAATATTTTGCATACTTAAACTACATGTTTGGAGTTGGTAAGATTTTTTAAAATGTTTTTCAACAGTCTCTTCTGCTCACCAAGGTTGCATTTAATGATCAAAAATACAATAAAAACAGTAATATTGTGAAACAAATAATTTATTCCTGTGATCAAAGCTGAATAGAGCATCTGGAGCGAGTGATTTACATGTGTAGTCAATGTAAAGACGTGTTGACGCGTGTCTGGAGGTCTAAAGACACGTTTAGCGCGACACGATGGACGCGATTTCGCTTCATTTGTGTACGTCCAGTTCACGCAAAAGACGCAAATTGAGCATCTTGCGCAAGTGATTTTATTTTGTGCATTCAAGCGTTTGAAGCGAATTCGCTTCTGGCGCCCGAGTTGAAAAATCTGAACTTTGGCGTCAATTAGCGCCGCGTTAACCAATCAGGAGCCTGCTTGCTGCGGTCACGTGGTAAAGTGATGTGATGAGCCCCCGCATAATTTAAAAATACTACTGTTATTGTGTCACAAAATGTAGTTTTAAGATTTTTTCATGAATCTATAATTTGTTGCTTGCCAAATAGTTTTGACTGAGGGCAAAGTGAAGTTTCATAACTTAATTGTTTTAGGCTATTTAACTTTACAGTTGTAGCCTGCTAGCGCTGATTTTGACTGAATTGTTTGCTTTATTTATTGTATAGCTTCTTATAGCTTGTTTTACTTATATTTTTATAATGGCTATTATTGATCACACATAAACTGACATTTAACAAAAAGAGACTGGGTTGTGTTTTATGTCATATTTATTACAGTGACAATCATTTATTGTCTGAACCACATATGTATTTAATATTTATTTTAAAATGTAAATGAAAAGAGGCATGGTTGTGTTTTATATTTTGTTTGTTATAAATATACATGCAGTGAAGATAATCAAGGTATGCGTTGCCTGAACCACATTTGTTTAATATTTTTTTTTATGAAAATGAAAAGAGGCTGAGTGGTGTTTTATGACATATTTCTCCTGGAGCGCCTTGGACACGCGTCCATTTCGGTGTGGACGAGCGAGAGGATTCAAAATGTTCAAACTAGACACGATAGACGTGAATTTGATGCTCTATTCGCATTCGGTGTAAACGTAGCATTACTCCAGTATCACATGATCCCTCAGAAATCATTCTAATATGATGATTTACTGCTCAAGACACATTCCTTACTATAATCAATGTTGGAAACCGTGATACATTTTTTCTTTCTTTTCAGGATTCTTTGATGAATAGAACGTTTAAAAGAAATAAAAATCTTTTGTAACATTATAAATGCCTTCACTGTCACCTTTTGACCTATTTATTGTGTCCTTGATGGTAAAAGTATTAATTTTTGTCACTAGCTGTTTTTACCATGTATCTGATGTTTGGAGCAAGAATGCATGTGGAAACAAGCCAAACTTGTTTTGAATATGGGTCCTTTAAATGTGTGATTTGAAGAGACACTTGCACAGATGTGTTTGCTTCAGTGCAACAGCAGTTAATGGTTTGCTGTTGTTTTATCTTTCAGATATTTAAGCAGAAGGTATTGGAGCTGGGCGAGAAGTTGTTACCCGCCTTCAACACGCCCACCGGCATTCCCAGAGGAGTCATTAACCTGGGCAGGTGAGCATCCGACGCAGCTTCTATCTGTCTGCGCGCCGTCCTGTCTGCCAGCCCGACCCCAGCTTGACGCATCCATTCACAAAACCATATGCCTCAAATATTAGGCTACCATTTCTGTCTCGCTTTCCTAGTGAAAGAGACGCTTTCTGGCACTCCTGCTGCCCACCTGGCTTCCATTAGCCCACCAGCTCGCTCTGACAGCTGCAGGCAAATTTAATTAACCGATTCTCACGCTAATTCCAGTTAGATGAGTAATAGGAGCCGGTCCCACAGATGGGCTGGGAGAAAGCGGGCCCCGGTGTGGCACTCAGGTTAGTTTTGGTAGCACAGACTGAACACGCATCACTACGCACGCGCTCTTATTATGACACTCACACTACCGGTCAAAAGTTTAGAATAATGAACATTTTATATTGTTTTTGAAATAAGTCTATTATACTCACCAAAGCTGCATGTATTTGATATTGTGAAATATATTATTACAGTTTAAAATTGCTGTTTTATATGTCATTTTAAAATGTAATTTATTTCTGTGATCAAAGCTGAATTTTCAGCATCATTACTCCAGTCTTCAGTGTCACATGATCCTTCAGAAATCATCAAGAGAAACAAATAGAGTCTTGGTGGGACTTGGTGGGAGGCTTCTTCCAAAAACATAAATAAAAACCTTAATTATTGTAAACTAGGGATGCACAGAATCCTGATTTTTGGGGTTCGGCCGAATCCGAAACCGAATCCTACTCCTATTATCACAGTAAACACATTAATGAAGTAAACAACGTCCACAGCAGTGTAGGGCATGCTCATATTGCGAAATATGCTACGTGCTATTATAATACAGCAGTAGTACAAGCTCCTGACTGGTGGAAAGCAAATAAAAGGCGCTTCCCGAGGCTGGCCTCTAACGGGGCGTTATCTCTGTATTCCCGGGGCATCAGTGCCATCTGAAGCCTTGTTTATCGGTTGAGGTAGGCCTGCTATTTTTATTTTACAAAAAACTATTCCGGTTCTTCAAAACTTCAAATGGATTCAGTGTATTTTCGTTTTGTCATCTTAATTTTAAGTGAAAAATGTATTATTTTTATTTATATTTTATCTGATCTGTGGCTGTTGTTTGCACGGTAACATAAACCCAGTGTTTCCCACAGATTAGAAACCAATTTGTGGTGGCGGGCAGGTGGGGGCATGTGATTGGCACAAATATCGATTTCGATCTTGATTCAGTATCAATTCGTATGTAGCCTATATAGCCTACTGTTCATATAAGGAAAAAGGAGAGGTGGTGGTCCAGTGGGTTAAACCACTTAACTGATATGCAGAAGGTTGCTGGTTCGATCCCAGTGGTCACCACCAGTGTGTCCTTGAGCAAGGCACTTTACTCCAGGGGGATTGTCCTTGTAATAAGTGCACTGTAAGTCGCTTTGGATAAAAGCGTCTGCCAAATGCATAAAATGTAAATAGAAAATGGAAAAATAAGTTTGTCTTTTTAGCACTATTTTAAACTTTTCTTGGGTTAAATTATATTTGCTTGCATTCATTAATGTATTCACTTGTGCCTGCTTATATAAGTATCATTAAAAATATTAGGATGCAAGTTATTAACTTTTTAAAATTTCACATTTAAAGAAATCTAGTGTTTGATAATGTCTAAATATTTATTCAAATGCAAAACGTAAAAATAAGTAAGAAGTTATGATCTGCAATACTTTTTTGAGCAACCAGACTAGATACATGTATATTTATTAAAGAGCCATACAAGCACCTAGTGGGTAGACCATGGCTTTACAAATGAAAATGATTATTTCTCTAGCCACAAAATGGCTCTAATTTGCCTCTTTGCATTGGAATTCTCTATTTTAACCTTGATTACTACACTAATTGTAATATAAATAAAAAAAAAATATTTTAAGTGGTCATTAATGGACCATAATTATTGCACAAATAGTAGGCCTATTTAGTACCAAAAGATCCTCAAAATATTCAATAAATATTGTTAAACTAAAATATAGAACATTTATTTAATTGAAAAATAGTTAAGGTGTATGGTCAAATTTATCCACTAATGAGTATGAGTGTGACCAATTAGTAAGCAGGGAGGGCTAAATACAAGAAAAACATTAACATTAATGTTAACAACGCTGCATCTCTATCACTCTCCATAATAAAATGATCCTGTAAATATGGTTGACGTAATAAAAAATTGCTGCAAATACCTGTATAGTAAAACTGTTGCGTATCCGCTTAAGCCATTCAAATGCATTGACGGAGCGCTGGTTTGTTTAGAAGCTCCGTGAACCACGTGACCGCGCGTCACGGAGATGAGAGCATGTTGCAACTCTGCTTTTCAACACCTCTGGCTTTAACGGTTATGCAACATTAGCACCAAAACGCTATTTTTAATGTTTGAATTTCGTATTCAATTTTAAAAGCTTAGACTTTCATATCTAAAGCAGGTTTGGCAGTTTGGCCTGAGATTTAAATATGTGGCGGACGGTGTTGATTCTGTGGCGCACCGCCACGAATTAGTCTATGTGTGGGAAACACTGATAAACCCGTGCAAAAAGTATTTTTTACGGGTCACAGACACTCGTATTTTTATTTAATGCCAATTCAAAATTATAATCTTATCAGTTAACGGTTAATAATTGGATAATGAGCATCGGTTGTCGTTGGGAAAATTAACGGAAATGAGCATCCCCACAGCAGTGTATTTTTAATTTAATTTAATTTAAATTAAGAATAGGCAATATTATGCCAGGATGACTGTCCTTCATTAGCTGTACCTGAAGTTGCTGTCTGTAGAATCCTTCATGCACAACTTGTATTCTTTCGGATGTTTCATATGCAAATGTTTTAACAGCGACTATTGTTTAGGGTCCTTGTCACCACGAGACAAATCGGCATTGGAAATTGAACATGTAGCTCGACTTGAATCGCCTTCTTTTGACTGAAAGTTTTCTATTCACAAGTTCCATTTTCAGTCCAAGTTCCTACTGCAGTCGAACGGTCCACCTAGTAAACACCTTCCCGTAATCAACGGCGGCGTCATTAAGCCGACCAGCGGAGCGCGCATAGGTCGAGCCTATAGGGTTCGGTTCAGTGGAAAAAAATTCTAAGGCTCGGCAGAAACCGAACCCCGTCAAAAAGCCCAAAATTCGTCCGAACCTGGATTCGGTGCATCCCTATTCTAAACTTTTTACCAGTAGTGTATGCAAGTTAATGTCAGTAAGAGTTGAGTTGGCTACACAGGCAGCATTTAAGGCATCAAAATATTTATGGCCCCGTTTGCACCTGGTATTAAAATGCGCTTTGGTTGATTGGATTTTTTTTGTGGACAACACAAAAAAACGGCGTAAACAGGGTCTAAAACGTTTTGAGCTTGTCCACTTTCGACCAATTCCAGAGGTTGGATGCTTTCGAGCAGCCACAAAAGACTTTTCACTCATAGTTACCGCAGGCAGAAAACTAAAGAATAGGAAGAATCATCAGAAAAACTTGAAAAGCTCAGCGTTTTAGTGTACTGAACGCAATCAAATATTAGTCTCAGTCACCTGATGGTGGATCTGGTGAAGAACCTGCCAGCAATCTAAATATTGATGTTGAAAATGATCGTTTTGAGAATATGTTTGAGATCATAAATATGAGCCAGATGCTCTGATGAGGACAGTGATGATTGTATAAAACATCTGTCAAACTTCCAAGCTCCATAAGGTGACAAAATATTCTGTAATTGTTACTCTAATATCAGGAGAGTTTTATGTCATGGCGACAGGTACAGATCCATCAGTGTTTGATATAGAACCGGGTCGCTAAAGACCCGAATATGTAATAATGATTGGCGAAACATTTATACATGTAAGCAGAGGCGTCGCAATAGGGCAGGCAAGGCAGGCACTTGCCTGGGGCCCCGCATTTTGAGGGGCCCCCAAGGGCTGATCAGAAATGGTAATATAAACATGCAGCGACATCTCTGCATCCCCCTTAGTGGGGCCCCCTCTCTAGTAACGCTGGCAATGCTTTCGCCACCTCGCCTCGACCACTTTCTTCAAACTGTAGAAAATGCATGATTTGATTTGTTAAGCTTGAAGAGAACTTATCCGTTTGGCTTGGCCGCTCGCTCTAACAAATAGTTAAAAATAGGTAAAATAAAGTAATCAAACAGGACGCGCGTTTTCTTTCGTCTCTCATAAATGAACCGAAACTAAGCGTATCAGGCTTCTTGCCTCACATATATATGAGAAATATATCTAGCCTGAAAACGTGAAATGTCTACTTTTAAAATAACAAATTCAAATCGAAAACAAATATTCTCTGGTTATGTAATCCGTATGAAAAGTGCATTTCTCTCTAAAGGCGTGTCCACAAGACGCTGCGTCAATATCTCTCCAGCCGACACTGACTCAGAAAATACTAGTTTAATAATAAACAAATAAAATGGCTTCTTGTTATTTTTTTTCTGACACATTTATAATCATTACTTTTGCCAGTGTTTTTTCCTCAAGCTTTAAGCGTGCGCGCCGCTTCCATGCACCCATCTTATATATTTAAGCAGCCTAATTAAATTAGCCTAATATAAATGTGCACTATTTAATTAGTAGGCTAATAAGTATATCCAGCTCTTCTACATTAAATTAGTTTGAGTTAACATAGGCTTGTTGATAAACTAATAAAATAAAGTGATTAAAATGATAACCATATTTCTATATGTCGGAGAATTTCTTGTTCCTGTCACCACCAAACAAAGCACCGTTTTTAAGGTGACAATTGGTTATAAATATGAAGGTTGTACTGTATTTTGAAGATATTGTATTGTATCTTCTCTTATGAAGATAAAGATTGACAAAATGCACTTTATTTAGTTTTTCTTTTTTTTTTGTTATAAAAATTAAACACATTTTTGGGGGGTTTTGTTATGTGTTTTGACTACTTTTTGTATGTTGTAAAACTAGATAACAAAGTTTTTTTTTTTAAAATAGGGCCTCATTGATTAATTTTGCCTGGGGTCCCCACTCAATGTTGGTTCGCCTCTGCATGTAAGGGTTAATGCGTAAACATTATTGGAAGTGCTCTAGTGAAACAGGATTTAAACTTTGTCAGCTGAAGACCCAAGTTTGGTTTGAAGACGAAAAACCTACCAAGCACAATGTTCTCTCACCATTTCTGATTTCTAACACACACTCACAGCATTCGGCGTGGGTTCGGCTGTGTGTTTTTCCATCATCTCCAGCCGCGTTCATATGTAAATCGTGCAAGCTTTTTCCAACCCATAAATTAAGGACAGAAGTGGTTGAAAGTGGACAAAAGAAACGGATTTAAACAGCAGATGTAAACATCTAAACCTCATTTTGTTTAAATTCCAGTGCAGCATCACATGCATATTTCAGGCAGAAGGCAATATTAAATGTGCAATAATTGTCTTTAAAGTCAAGCATTGAATTTTTTTATATAAGCACTACTCGGCGTCATTGGTATGATCTGTTTCTTAATAATAAATCTGCTTTAAGTAATTTTTCCCACCGGTGAACACTTTCTAGCCTTTGTTTAACAAACACTTAGTTGTTTTGTGCTGGTTTCGGTTGATTTTTTCCGACAAAAGTTTTCTCACTTTCCTCTTCCTCCCTAGACATCAGCGGTTATTGATTGTTCTTTCAGAAGGGAAGCGGTGCGTGCCTCGCTCTCACAATAAGAACCAGAAATAAATAATCTTGTGAATTAGTTCCACAGTTTCACCGAATGAATCCTTCAGGGAGGAGCGAAGCCCGAAATCTGGAGCGGTTAATTTTAGAGTTCATTCAGCATCTCTGTCTTTCTCTTTCTCCATCTTTCCATGTTTCCTCCGCTCAGTTGTTTTATTCCCATGCAGCAGGAGTGAGTCCTGCAGCATAAACAGAAGCAGAAGCTCTCTACTTTTTGAACAACAGTTGAAATTTTAATGGCATTTAATCAAAACAAAGAATACAATGCTCTGGATGTACAGTTCAAACTGCTCTTAAAATATTTACTTTGTTGCATGCCCTATTTCCAGATTGTCTGTTACAGCTAAATTGTTTGAATCCCTAGTAAATTAACAAATTTGTCGGTTAATAATATCTTCAGTCAAACTCAATCAGGTTGTAGACAAGGACATAGCACTATAACTGCTGCAATGTCAGTCACTCACCAATGACATTATTACTGCATTGGATGATGCAAAAAATAAAATAATGTGCTGCACTTTATATTGATTTATCCAAAGCATTTGATTGTATGGATTGTGGTCTTCTTTTGCATAGGCTCTTTTAGTAATAAAGTGATTTTTAACCTTAAGCTCTGGGACCACTTTTGGGATTTCCTGGATTTGGCCTACCGAAATTGAAACGCTTCGGGGGGGTTATGTAACTTCAAAGGGTTTCCTGTAAAATGACACCAACATTTTGTATTTAGAGACCACTGTATGTGGGTATGGGAAGCTTTTCAATTTGGGTAGGCCGAATCCAGGCGGAAATGATCCCAGAGTAATTTAGTGTAAATAAGTTACTTTGTGTAAAACAAATGCCAAAGTGATGCAAGTCTCCAGAAAGTAGAGACTCTAAGCTTTCAAATGGTACCACAAAAAAAGTATATACATGATGATGTACCCTGCACAGGGTCCGCAGAGTTTAAGTGGAAGTACTCCTCTAATAGTAAGGGCAGGTGTTCCTCAAGACTCTATTTTGGGACCAATTTTGTTTTCTATTTATATAAATTAACTTGGTGTAGGACTGAGCCAGAAAATGTACTCCTTACTGCTTTTAATTTATTTCAGATGTTTCTTGTTAGCCTAAAATGTGTGCTAACTACCAAAAAAAACCTAAATATATAATTTTGATGTGCTCCAGATTAACACTTAATGATTTTATGATTAAAACTTTTGATGGCACTCATTTTGAGAGGGTTGCCTCTTATAAATATCTTGATATTTTGTGTTGTTTTATGAGTATTTCTTGGTATTTTATCAGTAGTAAAAAAATCTGTAAACATCCTTAAAAGATCAATTTTCATGAGAAGCAAAACTTTGTAGCATAAACCACATCTGCATTTTTCCACCAATGCATTTTTAACACCTTAATGAACGGTAAACGGTATGTGTACATAACATAACATCTTCTATGTGAAACTATATCATATATTGAAAAAGTAACATGCAATTTGTATGATCCTTCTTATTTTGTTTAACATCTTGCATATTCTGCGAGAGTGGTAAAGTTATAAGCAGAACTTTTGGTGTTATTCATGTCAATTTTGTGCAAATCAATTTGAATGTTAAATCTGTTTTTATTCATTCCTTTTTGTAAATATGCATCATTATGGATTTTTCATAAAGCACGTAACGTTCTTGTGTGGGATGAAGTGAAGGCTTTTAGCACTTCTGTGTTAAACAGTTCCTGCCGTTTCCACTGTGCTAATTTTCCCTGCAAATAACAAGTGCCCTGGCATCTGCTTTCCATGGTTTGGTGCTTTGTTGCCATGGCCGCACTGTTACCTGCCTGGTTGCCATGGCAGCGGTGTGGCGTAGGTGGTGGTGCTCACTGTGCCTGGTTTGCTCTCTGTTGCAGTGGCACCAGCTGGAGTTGGGGCTGGGCATCGGCCGGGAGCAGCATCCTGGCGGAGTTCGGGACGCTACACCTGGAGTTCGTTCACCTGTCCGAACTGTCTGGAAACCCAGTGTTCACTGAGAAGGCAAGAGTTGTTTGTCTTCTAATGATTTACATTAATGTTGTCATAATACCAGCATTTCAGTAGTCGATACCAATACCAGATTTCACGGTTCTCAGTACCAATTTCGATACCATAGCAAAAACTTTTTTTAACTATTTGAAAATAAAATATATTCAATGAAGTTGGTTTATATTAATGATTATGATTCAATAATACAATAAAACATTAGCATGTATAGTCCAAATATTGTTCAGTTAAATAAACATGGCATTAAAAAAATCTATTGAAAAGTTAGTAATATGCGCCTATAGGCGGTGCACAACGCATGTACACTCTGCTTGTTACACACACAGGGATGTGAGCAGCACGCAAACATTTTTAAATGTTAAAAATAAAAGGATTCCTCTCGGGAGAAGCGTTCAGTCTTTCCGCTCACAAATTCCTCCATGTACAGTGAGGAAAATAAGTATTTGAACACCCTGCTATTTTGCAAGTTCTCCCACTTGGAAATCATGTAGGGGTCTGAAATTGTCATCGTAGGTGCATGTCCACTGTGAGAGACATAATCTAAAAAAAAATCCAGAAATCACAATATATGATTTTTTTTAAACTATTTATTTGTATGATACAGCTGCAAATAAGTATTTGAACACCTGTCTATCAGCTAGAATTCTGACCCTCAAAGACCTGTTAGTCTGCCTTTAAAATGTCCACCTCCACTCCATTTATTATCCTAAATTAGATGCACCTGTTTGAGGTCGTTAGCTGCATAAGGACACCTGTCCACCCCATACAATCAGTAAGAATCCAACTACTAACATGGCCAAGACCAAAGAGCTGTCCAAAGACACTAGAGACAAAATTGTACACCTCCACAAGGCTGGAAAGGGCTATGGGGAAATTGGCAAGCAGCTTGGTGAAAAAAGGTCCACTGTTGGAGAAATCATTAGAAAATGTAAGAAGCTAAACATGACTGTCAATCTCCCTCAGACTGGGGCTCCATGCAAGATCTCACCTCGTGGGGTCTCAATGATCCTAAGAAAGGTGAGAAATCAGCCCAGAACTACACAGGAGGAGCTGGTCAATGACCTGAAAAGAGCTGGGACCACCGTTTCCAAGGTTACAGTTGGTAATACACTAAGACGTCATGGTTTGAAATCATGCATGGCACTGAAGGTTCCCCTGCTTAAACCAGCACATGTCAAGGCCCGTCTTAAGTTTGCCATTGACCGTTTGGATGATCCAGAGGAGTCATGGGAGAAAGTCATGTGGTCAGATGAGACCGAAATAGAACTTTTAGGTCATAAATCCACTAAACGTGTTTGGAGGAAGAAGAATGATGAGTACTATCCCAAGAACACCATCCCTACTGTGAAGCATGGGGGTGGTAGCATCATGCTTTGGGGGTGTTTTTCTGCACATGGGACAGGGCGACTGCACTGTATTAAGGAGAGGATGACCGGGGCCATGTATTGCGAGATTTTGGGGAACAACCTCCTTCCCTCAGTTAGAGCATTGAAGATGGGTCAAGGCTGGGTCTTCCAACATGACAATGACCCGAAGCACACAGCCAGGATAACCAAGGAGTGGCTCTGTAAGAAGCATATCAAGGTTCTGGCGTGGCCTAGCCAGTCTCCAGACCTAAACCCAATAGAGAATCTTTGGAGGGAACTCTGTGTTTCTCAGCGACAGGCCAGAAACCTGACTGATCTAGAGAAGATCTGTGTGGAGGAGTGGGCCAAAATCCCTCCTGCAGTGTGTGCAAACCTGGTGAAAAACTACAGGAAACGTTTGACCTCTGTAATTGCAAACAAAGGCTACTGTACAAATATTAACATTGATTTTCTCAGGTCAAATACTTATCAAATACTTACTTATTTGCAGCTGTATCATACAAATAAATAGTTAAAAAATCATATATTGTGATTTCTGGATATTTTTTTTTTAGATTATGTCTCACACAGTGGACATGCACATACGATGACAGTTTCAGACCCCTCCATGATTTCTAAGTGGGAGAACTTGCAAAATAGCAGGATGTTCAAATACTTATTTTCCTCACTGTATATAGCGAATCCGCCATGGTACAAGTGCAACTGGCTTTTAAAGGGAATGGGAGATGAGACTCTGATTGGTTTATTGCACGTTACACCCAAAACTCATTAAGCGACTAGCCTTTAAGACATGGACACTTCACTAATCGACTGTTGCAGCTTTAAGTGCATAGTGTATAGTGTGTCATCTGGGATTCGGGACACAACTGTCTAAAATTATCCGTTTTTAAGTTGCGGATCCGTTTTTAAGTTAAGGCTTTAAACAGTATCAGCGCCCACTCGCTATTGCACACAAGTTAGCAAGTTTGCACACAAAGCATCCATATAAAACCATCATTTACAGACAAAGCATTAAGAAATCGTTTACTTACGGTTTGTGGCGCAGCTGCTGTCAGATCAAATACAGTTGGCTGTTTCATCTTTCAACAAACGTTTCTTTGTGGACTCTCCATTTCACTGTGCCTTGTTTACAAAACAATCTGCAGTCAAATTATCTTAACAAACATATAATCCTCCAACGTGATCTGTAACCGCATTAAAAAATAAACCATCCTTCTGAAGTCCATACAAAAATGAGCAAATGATCTGCTTAAACAGGACGTGTCAAAGCAAACGTACCTTTACGCTTCCATTTGTTCTCTAGTTGGCAGACTAAAGTGTGTGGAGTAAAGTGAACACGCATCTATATACTGTATCCAATGTCAGTTTCAGTGACTGTAATGGATTTTATTTGCTTTTGACGCGACGCTCACATCCAGTGTAGGCAAATATCAGCCGTTAAGCGACTGAACGCCAGTGGGCGAGGAAGTATAACTATTGGTTGATTTCTTGAATTGCGAGAAGGCACTTTCAACACTTTGCCATGGAAGGCGATCGGCTGGAACTTTACTTGATAAACTTTTAAATATGGATATTTTTCTTACATAAACGCATCGATTCGCTTCAGAAGGCCTTTATTAACACCCCAGAGCCGTGTGGAGCACGTTATTCGACGGACTCGTGCATTTTTTATGGACTTCAAAAACAGAGCAACAGTCCCTGCCAATATAATCCTTGGATTAGCCTGAACTTTTTTAATATAACTCAGATTTTATTTGTCTGAAAAAAGAATGTCATATACACATCTGATGACTTGAGGGTGAGTAAATCATGGGATAATTTTAATTTTTGGGTAAACTAACCCTTTAAGCTATGGAACTTGTAGGATGTGTTAATATTTCAAAGACCTCTTATATGTCAAAAAATCAAGGCAAATTTGATTTCTCATGTCATGACCCCTTTAAGACTTAAAGGGTTAGTTCACCCAAAAATGAAAATTATGTCATGAATTACTCACCCTCATGTTGTTCGACACCCGTAAGACATTCGTTCATCTTCGGAACACAAATGAATATATTTTTGTTGAAAGCTGATGGCTGAGAAAGGCCTCCATTGACATTCAGTACATTTACACTCACAAGACCCATAAAAGGCACTAAAAATGTTGTTACAAAGTCCATCTCACTACAGTGGCTCTACAATAATTTTACGAATCGACGACAATAGTTTTTTGTGCGAAAAAAAAAAATCAAAATAACGACTTTATCCTACAAGTTCTTGTCTTCCTTGTTGGCCTCTGCCGTGAACTCACGAAGCACCACAACGCATGCGCGAGAATATGACGTAGCGCCGGCGTTCGGACACGTGACCCAGAAGCGAGGAGATTTGTTTACAACGAGCAGAGGAAGACGCGCCGTATCTAAGCTGTTGAATTCTACATTGATCGTGCTTTAGGTCTCGGCGTAGTTCTCAAAATGGGACTAAAGTGTGCATTTCATGGATTCCCGAACGCCGGCGCTACGTCATATTCTCGCGCATGCGTCGTGGTGCTTCGTGAGTTCACGGCAGAGGCCAACAAGGAAGACAGAACTTGTAGAATAAAGTCGTTATTTTGATTTTTTTTTTCGCACAAAAACTATTGTCGTCGCTTCGTAAAATTATTGTAGAGCCACTGTAGTGAGATGGACTTTGTAACAACATTTTTAGTGCCTTTTATGGGTCTTGTGAGTGTAAATGTACTGAATGTCAATGGAGGCCTTTCTCAGCCATCAGCTTTCAACAAAAATATCTTCATTTGTGTTCCGAAGATGAACGAATGTCTTACGGGTGTCGAACAACATGAGGGTGAGTAATTCATGACATAATTTTCATTTTTGGGTGAACTAACCCTTTAAGTCTTAAAGGGGTCATGACATGAGAAATCAAATTTGCCTTGATTTTTTTGACATATAAGAGGTCTTTGAACTATTAACACATCCTACAAGTTTCATAGCTTAAAGGGTTAGTTTACCCAAAAATTAAAATCATTTTCATTTTTGGGTGAACTAACCCTTTAATCCTTTGTCAAAACATCATCGGATTCAATCCCTCATTTTAATACCGTTGTCACTCCTGAAACTTTGCAGAGTACTTACGTAGCACCATGAAAAATAAAACTTTATCCAAATTATGAATGGGTTGTATACAAAAAGCTCTCATTATAATAAAAAAAAATCTGTCTGTGCTGCACAATCAATCCCTTATTTAAATCGTCTTTATACTTTGTTGGTTATAACGAATGGATTTGTGAGCATGCAGAGCTCACGCTGAACAGACTCCGGATTCTGACCAACTTAAACGCCTCTGATTGACCATTGCGTTTACACACTCAACAAACATCTCTGTGATTGGCTACAATGCTAAACACTGCAAAACTATGATGTAAATAGAAACCTTTGAGGGACTTCACAGAGCACACACACAAATACACACATTACATTGTGTGGTTTTGTTGGTTATAACGAAATGATTCACGAGCATGCAGAGTTTGGTAACTTTGGTAAAAGTATCGACTTGGCACTGAAGTCCTTTGACAACACTAATTTACACTGAGAGGACCGGATACGGGCATTGAATGAACTATGTGGTTTTGTGTTTTTTATTAGGTGATGAACATCCGGAAGCTGCTGAACAAAATAGAGAAGCCTCATGGTCTGTATCCCAACTTCCTGAGTCCCGTCAGTGGAAATTGGGTGCAGCGTAAGTAATATCTCTGAGATTTTGAATAATTTGAAACCAAAAGATACTACACTGTTATTGGCAGCAACTATTTTTGATTCATTTTTGATTTTTTTAATTCAATTTGATATTATATATATATATATATAATGAGGTTTATGCTAAAAGGTTTTATAATGCTAAAAGGCTTATTATGCTTTAAGCCAGGGGTCCCCAAACTTTTTTCTTTAAGGGCCACATAATTTTTCCTTTCTTTAATGGGGGGCCTGGTCGGTCAAATTACATGGGCTGGAGTGACTACCAGTATTATTGTGGAGATTTTATTATGATTTTAAATCTATTCATCAAACTAAAAATCTTTCAAAACACACTTTCAAAAATGTTTATTGCCAGCATACAGAAGTTATTACACGACCATTAACACAAGGACAACTTCAGAGCTGTCAAACATGGTTATGTGTCCTCATCATCTCTACGAGGCACCTTCAGTTCTGTCCCCTTTTGAAAAACACTGTTCGCTAGAACTGTGTGTGCTTGGTTTGTTACCACAGTTATCTGCGTGCTTCCTCAGCGATGAAGTTCCACATTTGCGGCTATCTTTTCTTCAACTCCTCAGGATCCATTTTGACGACTGCAGTGCAGGCAGATCGCGCGCGGTTGTGAATCTCCTAGGAGGGCGCGCGTGCGCCGCACGGCCACAAATAAACTAATATGGATTTGAGATTATTTTATCAACTTGAAATACAGGCAAGGCATATTTTTGTAGATGTGTTCCTAAAAATATGCATACTTTTTTAGGAACACATCTACAATATACATGCATATATTTTTATATATATATATATATATTCGTTTGCACGTGACTGTTTAAAACACGTGTTTAGACCCGTGTTTGTCCCTTGTCCGACCCGAACCCGTATCCGACACAGTTAGGATGTTTTTTTCACCCGTTTCAGCAATATTCGCGGATCACCCGTCGGGTACCCGCCCGTGCAGGACTCTGGTTCAGAGGGCCGGTCCAAATGTGGAGGCGGGCCGTATTCGGCCCGCGGGCCGTAGTTTGGGGAACCCTGCTTTAAGCAATAAAAAATCTAGTGGAGCAAGAAAAATAAACTTAATTTCAAAATATTTCTCCAGAGAATAAATCCTAATATCTTGTGGAGTTTAGTTTTTCCTGGAAAACAAGACAAAAATACTGATTAAGAAAAAAAAAATTCAACATCTATACAGTAAACATCTAAATTTTTCCACCAATGCATATTTAACACCTTAATAAAATAAATGCACCATAGCCAAACTTTGGTGGTGTGCATGTCAGTTCTGTGCAACTTTTGTTGTAGAAAAATGCGGATTGTTGGATTGGCAGCATTGACGATTTAGCCCAAATAATTAAAAAATGAATGTGCCAGGCGTGATAGATGATAGAATTTCGCTAATGACAGCTGTTCCTATTCTCTGGAAAAAGCTGATTTCTGTGCACACACATTTTATTTGGGCCTTCCCATCAGCCAACTCTAAAAATCTTAATCATTAAGACAAAAAAAAGCACAAATATTCTACACTGTGTGCAGAATTATTAGGCACGTTGATTTTCACGTTGATCTTTTTTTTTTTTTCAGGCACATTTTATCAATTCCAAACCAACTACTATTAATTTAGTATTTAATCATTTATAAGTGATATATAATTGTTCACGAAGGCTGACAGATAAAATGACAGATAAAATGTTTCTTTGACAGATAAAATGAGCCAAAAAAGAGATTTAACTCAGACTGAAAAGTCAAAAATGATTATCACATCCTCTTGCATCACTGTTTGAAGAATTCATCTTCCAGGATCTGGCAGTACGTTTTGGGAGTTCATTTTTAATCCATCTCTGCAAAACGGACTTCAGGATGGACTAAAATGAACTCCCAAAACTTTTGGTACTGGAGGATGTGGTGCTGGTCCTTCAAGAGTCATTCTTAACCTATCTGTCTATAAAGCCTATAAAAAAAAACCTTCTTCATGTATTTTACAACCCTTCAGCTTGTGATTCTTATTTAGTGGGGGTCATTTTTTAGGATTCTTTACCTAACTTAAGTCTCTGAGATCCTGACACCGTGCACTTCTGGAGACTCTAGGTAGGGTGCAGTTCTGGAAAATGGTGGCGCTGGAGACGAAAGGGTTCCTGATGGTTTCACACTTAATTCTTCATTCTTTTGCAGTTAACATGTGTCTTTCCTTCACCACCTGTTTTTGTCTGAGCCTGCTGACCCAACGAGCATTTCACTGTCCAATGGTCATGCCTTAACTGCAACAGGGCCGGCCCTGACCAATTTGCTGCCCTAGGCAAGATTTTACTTGGTGCCCCTTGTATCAAGGTTTAGCACTACATGTTTTCAGTCTAAGTTGCGGAAACACTGGTACTGTTTTATTTTTTTTTTGTTTTATATGATGTCCAGTCCATTCTACCCCGTCATTATGTTCATGATATTATTATTTATTTATTTTTTTTAAAAGGCTGATGATAGTTAAACTATACAAAAATAGCACCTACGCCACATTACAGCCTAAACACAAATAACAAGTAATTGCATCTTGCATTCATGCACAAACTATTGAGAACTAGCAAAAGTGTTTGTTTTCCAGTAGATGCAGCAATCTTCCACTAATATGCACATTCATGTTTTCACCATGAATTAAACTGAGAAATGTAGATATTTAATGTGAAATTTACATAAAATGTTGCTATTTTAAATAAACCTGTATATAAATATCATTACTAATTTCGGCAAATACATTTTAAAATGTCCATATGTCCCCTTAAAACTGCACAACTGTAGAGTAAAAACATTAGGCTATTAAAAAAGTGATATTACATGCGTTTAAAAAAACAGATATGATTCTTTTTGACAAAATCCACTGTCTGTGGCCACTGGAGAACCCAGAACAGCTGCTTGCATATAGTTTAAGGTAAAACTGGAATTAATTAGCGTACATTAGTATTTTACTACTATGCAAATAAATAAACTGTTCATTCATTACACCACTTTACCTCTGTCTTTACACTGCAAAAAATGCTCTTCTTATTAAGTCATTTTTTCTTGTGTCCAGTCCAAACATCAAAAAATTCTTAAATCAAGATGTATTTACTAGTAAAATGACATTAGATCATTTTTTCCTTGTTTTCTGAGGGAAAAAATCCAAATGAAGTGAGTTTTAGCTTAAAACTAGCACAATTATCTGCCAAATTTCAGTTTGGGACAGAAACAAGAAACAAGATTTCAATCAGAAACAAGATTATTTTTCTCACCCCATTGGCAGATAATTTAGCTTGTTTTAAGCATAAACTCACTTAAGAAAAAATATAATTTTACTTATCTAGTAAATGCATCTTGGTTTAAGAATTTTTAGATATTTAGACTAGAAACAAGACAAAAATACTAAATAAGAAGAGCATTTTTGCAGTGTTTCCCTTATCTTGCCTGCATCAGAGGGCTTCTGTTTTTTATGACACTACAATTCGGTCATCCGTCATAAATTATCAGGCAACTTTCATAAATGATCAGGCAACTTTCACCGTGTCTACACCTGGAGCGAGCGGCCAAGCACCCTAAAAAGTGAAAGCAATCCTGTCTATATTAGATGCGGCGAGAGGTGACGCGGCACAACAAATTCCCAACGTTAAACTGATCACGCGTTATATTTCGGACGCACTTCAAGCTCGGCGGGGGAGATTGATGAGGCGGACCGGGAAGATGCGGGGGACTTAGTTAAGTTTTTTTGCGCTTTATTTGGTAATATTTCAAATTAATATGAATAAAATAGTATCAGTAATACATTTTGGTGCCCCTATGGATGAGTGGCGCCCCTAGCATTTGCCTATTCCGCCTATGCCACGGGCCGGCCCTGAACTGCAATGTCTAGTATTGCATTAGTATTGCACCCTTCTCATTGGCATTTAATAATTTTTGACTTTTCAGTCTGAGTTAAGTCTCTTTTTTGGCTCAATTTATCTGTAAAAGAAAACATGCCTTGTAATTCTGCACACCTGAATACAGGTATACACACCTGTGTTTTTCATTTCCAGCCTTCGTGAACAATTATATATCACTTATAAAATGATTAAACACAAAAAATAGTATTTATTAAGTTTAATGTGGTTTGGAATTGGTCAGATGTGCCTGGAAAAAAATATGATCAGAAAATCAACATGCCTAATAATTCTGCACGTGGTGTAAATATTCAAATGTAATAAAATCACACGGCCTGTGCACGTTTAGGACGATGTGTTTAAAAGTGTGAAATCTTGTTGTAACAGTGTCAATGCCAGGTGCTTTGCCAGTCTCATAAAGTTTGCAAAACAATATTAATGCCAAAAAAAGAAAGAAAAAAAAACATCTTCCCAGTACAAAGATGCATTATTTTGTTTTAGACTATTTTCATTGTAACAAGCGTAAATTCAGTGGAGTGTGTCCAAACTTTTGACTGGTGGCTAATATTTAGTTATTTTTCATGTTTTATTTCTGTTGGTTTATCACTGGCTTGTGCGCTGGGTCACAAGAGAGGCTCTTTGAGTTTCACAATGCAATTATTCTGGCATCCATGACATCAATTGAGCCAGTGCAGCTCTCCTGTCAAGCAGGGACATAAGCCCATGGCCAAGAGTTATTAAAATGATAATAAATCCCATTACCTTTTGGAAATTGAATCTTTCAGATTCACCTGAAAAACAGGAGAAACATTTTTTTTTCTTTAACGGGGTTGAATG
>CM042252.1:47757461-48242461 GCA_023566225.1 Romanogobio albipinnatus | reverse complement strand
GGAGAAATATAGCCACGATACGGAGAGAGCAAACGCATTCTCACTCATTATCACTTCATTTGAATAGGCTTTTCATTAGATAATGTTTCCCTTGAAGAATGTGCTCTACCAAGATATTAATTACATTTATAATCAGGAAAGGGAAATTTTATCAGCCCAATGTTAAAATATATAGCATGTTTTCAAATATCCAGTTCTGTTCAGAATGCTTTTGATTAGTTTGAGGTGGAATTATTGATGTGAAATATTTGATTATACATTTTGATTTCATGTTCACTGTAAGTTGTTTGTATACATTTAATGGTGCAAAATGGAGGAAACTGATGACACAACCTTCTGAACAAGTTTTGTTTGGGTCTTGAAGGGGAAGACGCAAGGAAGAGCAGAACAAAACAAAACGATGAGTCATTTGCTATTGATCGTCCATGATGGCTTGTGCTGTTTTGTGCTTCTCTAAAGAGGCAAAAACATAAAAACGCAGAGGGAAGAGACGGATTTCAGCAGACTCTCTGAAATAAACAGCACTGAGATGTTTTCCCGTATAGTCTTTGGCAGATTTATACACCTTCAAGTGTCAAAGTCCCGAAAGAATCTCAATGAGGCTTGACTTCAATTCACCACGCTGCATACTGTCTTATACTATACATAAAACATTTCATGCATAAATGTCGGCACCTAAGGCAATATGTGCACGCCGTCCTAGTTTTATATGTGCATAGATTCAAACTTTATTGAAACACAGCGTCGCCTTGATTTCAAAGCACTTTACAAATCTAACGGATGTTTCATCCTCTCACGTCCACCCATCTGTTTTTCATAGGAAGCGTGTTCGACTGCGATTAAAAGCTGCATTATCTTCAGCATGCGTGCATGCATTGTTTTGAAAAATCTCCTTCACTGAAAAAGCGCTGATAGCTGAAAGTTTGCATTGAGTCATTGCCCTGTCATCTCCCAGGCCATCGAGACCAACCTGGTGCAGAAGTCTCCGGGTGGATTAACGTACGTGGCCGAGTGGAGAGGCGGCATCCTGGACCACAAGATGGGGCATCTGGCCTGTTTCTCCGGCGGGATGATTGGCATCGGTGCTAATGACGGCCCGGTGGGACAGAAGCAGCACTACCTGGATCTGGCAGCTGAAATCACTCATACCTGCCACGAGTCCTACAGCCGCTCAGGTCAGTTCGGGGAAAGAGGCGGTTATAGACACAATGTTAGTTGGACTTAGGGGTGTGCGATATACAGTGAGGAAAATAAGTATTTGAACACCCTGCTATTTTGCAAGTTCTCCCACTTAGAAATCATGGAGGGGTCTGAAACTGTCATTGTAGGTGCATGTCCACTGTGAGAGACATAATCTGAAAAAAAAATCCAGAAATCACAATGTATGATTTTTTAACTATTTATTTGTATGATACAGCTGCAAATAAGTATTTGAACACCTGAGAAAATCAATGTTAATATTTGGTACAGTAGCCTTTGTTTGCAATTACAGAGGTCAAACGTTTCCTGTAGTTTTTCACCAGGTTTGCACACACTGCAGGAGGGATTTTGGCCCACTCCTCCACACAGATCTTCTCTAGATCAGTCAGATTTCTGGTCTGTCGCTGAGAAACACGGAGTTTGAGCTCCCTCCAAAGATTCTCTATTGGGTTTAGGTCTGGAGACTGGCTAGGCCACGCCAGAACCTTGATATGCTTCTTACAGAGCCACTCCTTGGTTATCCTGGCTGTGTGCTTCGGGTCATTGTCATGTTGGAAGACCCAGCCTCAACCCATCTTCAATGCTCTAACTGAGGGAAGGAGGTTGTTCCCCAAAATCTCGCAATACATGGCCCCGGTCATCCTCTCCTTAATACAGTGCAGTCACCCTGTCTCATGTGCAGAAAAACACCCCCAAAGCATGATGCTACCACCCCCATGCTTCACAGTAGGGATGGTGTTCTTGGGATGGTACTCATCATTCTTCTTCCTCCAAACACGTTTAGTGGAATTATGACCTAAAAGTTCTATTTTGGTCTCATCTGACCACATGACTTTCTCCCATGACTCCTCTGGATCATCCAAATGGTCATTGGCAAACTTAAGACGGGCCTTGACATGTGCTGGTTTAAGCAGGAGAACCTTCCGTGCCATGCATGATTTCAAACCATGACGTCTTAGTGTATTACCAACAGTAACCTTGGAAACGGTGGTCCCAGCTCTTTTCAGGTCATTGACCAGCTCCTCCCGTGTAGTTCTGGGCTGATTTATCACCTTTCTTAGGATCATTGAGACCCCACGAGGTGAGATCTTGCATGGAGCCCCAGTCCGAGGAAGATTGACAGTCATGTTTAGCTTCTTCCATTTTCTAATGATTGCTCCAACAGTGGACCTTTTTTCACCAAGCTGCTTGGCAATTTCCCCGTAGTCCTTTCCAGCCTTGTGGAGGTGTACAATTTTGTCTCTAGTGTCTTTGGACAGCTCTTTGGTCTTGGCCATGTTAGTAGTTGGATTCTTACTGATTGTATGGGGTGGACAGGTGTCTTTATGCAGCTAACTAACTCAAACAGGTGCATCTAATTTAGGATAATAAATGGAGTGGAGGTGGACATTTTAAAGGCAGACTAACAGGTCTTTGAGGGTCAGAATTCTAGCTGATAGACAGGTGTTCAAATTTTTTTTGCAACAATAAATTTTACTTATTTTTTTTAGATTATGTCTCTCACAGTGGACATGCACCTATGATGACAATTTCAGACCCCTCCATGATTTCCAAGTGGGAGAACTTGCAAAACAGCAGGGTGTTCAAATACTTATTTTCCTCACTGTATATCATCTATGATAATATCGTTATCGTTGTTTTAACCCATTTGTGCCCCAATTTTTCTGAATGGTTTAATGCAAATAGTCATGTTAATAGTATCCTATCTGAACATGTAATGCATTTACTTTCCCCAGGTTTTTTTTTTTTTTACCGGTGGGCTAATATGTTGTATGCACCCCTTCAATGTCAACATTTGACTAGGAGGAGAACATTCAGCATCTAACTCAAAAGAACTGCTTTCAACAGATCAATCTTTATTCATGAACAAATGTATTATGTATAAAAGTCGAAGAACATTCGAGGTAAACTCAAAAAAGCTGCATCTATCTTCTAAACTTTTGAATATGAAAACACAACAAACAACAAATAAAGTCTTAAAGTGGTGGAACATAGTGCAGAATAAAGTGCAGCCATTAAGTTGCCCCAACAGTATCCTGGTCTTACCAGACTCATACATTTCATTTGTACAGAGACTCTGGCCACTCTCCATTGACAAGTGTTTACTTCCTTGAAGGCGTGACTCTGTTGAAGTTTAAAACTATTGGATCTGCCCAGAGCCACTCTGGATCTGCCATAACCAATCGCTAACTTTTGGTCGTGACGTATGTCATGCGCCGTTCGCCTTTATTTCTCACATGGAAGTCGTAAAAATAAATGTGCAGATTGTGAATGCCACCTCAGTGATAAAACCTTGTGCATTCAGATTGTGATTTATTTACGGTGGAGGTGAGGGTTTTGTAATCTGGAACGCGCTGCTCACGTAGTCCATAACATGATTGCATGCTGTCAATAAAATAATCATCATGCTTGGTATGATGAGAATAAATGCTGCCGTAAATAATGGCCCAATTCAAATGTTTACATGCTTTTCTTCTTTTTATTTTTGAGCAGTGATGAAATATCTTGCTCTTGTAAATACTTGCCAGCATTTGAAGAAATACAATTAGAAAAAAGGATCTAAACAATGAATTTTGAAGTAATATATTCTTGAAAACTCAGATGTGGATTCGGACAGCAATTAAATGACCACACGATCTCGGTACCGTCGGTAATTCGGCCGGGGATTTTTACGCGGGTGGTGGTAGACTGACGGCAATAAAATCACTGACTAGCCCCTGTAAATGATGACAATACCTTTCGACTTCAAGAGAAACAATTACCGGGGCTTCAGCCAACTCCTTCACCACTAACGGAGCGAGCTTGAAAATCCAACTTTTCCCGGGACACAACGTCATGGCCACCAAAAAAACTCAGCAATGATTGTTCTTACTCCGGCTTTAACTTCTGGATATTTGGCAGCGGTGCCACAATGAAATGAATGGCTTCGCTCGCATCTTTTCTCCACCGCCATTACTGAACTACAACTCAAACTAGTGCACGACATCAACGTCATCGCTCTCAGCCACTCCCTCTGTTCGCTGATTGGACCGGTTAAAATTTGTTCAGAGAAAACCTAAGACTATACCGCAGTCCCAGACGCAGTACTGAAGGAAAATGAATATTGAGCGGATGTACGTAGGAGGGCGGAGCCAGGTTACCCCAACAGGGCATTGTGTATCAAAAAGTTTAATGAAAATAAATTCCATCTATATAACAAAACAAAAAAAATAGTATTCAATGGCTGACTGTAGTAAGTGATTTCATATAATAATGTAAATGTAAACTCATTATTTGTCTGAATTTCCACATTATAATGGAATCATAAGCTACTAGTCATAAAGAGAATGAGGGTCCTTGACCGATTAGAATGAAACGCATCCAAACCGGATGAAGGGTCCTCAATATTTTGGCCCTTACAAGACATGATATCATAAAATATGATATTTTTCCCTATCGAATTAAGGTCTACTCTACAGTAGAGATGTCAGTTAAAGGGTTAAGTTATGTTTTAGGTGGGATATATGAACCTGTTAACACAGTATACCCCATTTCCCCATTATATGAACTTACAAGTCATTTGCCCACCGGCAACTATAGTTGCTGCTTGGACTCTTGACTAAGTATACAAAAAACGGTGTGTGTGTGTGTGTGTGTGTGTGTGTGTGTGTGTGTGTGTGTGTGTGTGTGTGTGTGTGTGTGTGTGTGTGTGTGTGTGTGTGTGTGTGTGTGTGTGTGTGTGTGTGTGTGTGTGTGTGTCAACAAAAAATACTTATTAGAAACATGGGTTTGTCTTCGGTTTGCTTCCTGGAAGTAGGGGTAGGAAGTTGGCAGCCTCATGTGACAGGAAGGAAGTTAATACCTTTTTTTTTTTTTCTTGAAATCCTTTATTTGGTTGTTTTCTTGCGTGTCATAGAGATATAAAACATGGATAATATCTAGAAAAATACATACAAAAGGAAAATGACAACTATACACTGCAGAAACTATAGTTGCTGGAGGGCTTAAATGGGTTAACGATATGTAATCAAACATTATCGAGTATATCTCTCACTTCACAAAAACATAACCCAGAGAGTGTAAGCATACACTTTAAGTGATGTAGTCTAGTAGGTTAGAGTAGAGCATGTGCCCATTTAGAGTGCACGTGTGATCATTGCGTGATTTGGTCTATTAAAGGGGGAGGTTTTTACTCTGTTAAAGAGTTGATTATCATGCTAAAGGGCCAAAGTTTCAAAAAATGAGTTGGGCGTATGATGGAGTATTTCTGTGGCAAAAATACTCCTTCTGAAAGTTTTTTTTCCAGTATGAAAAAACTGAAATAAGGTTCTAATAAATATATTACTATAACTAACTGAAATAAATAAGTAGAAGTACTAAAATTACTAACACTAAAACTGAAAAAATAAATGTAAGCCATATAGAAATTATAAAAAATGAATAAAAAGTTCAAAAATGCATAAGAAAATTACTCAAATTTGAACTATGAATATGAATTAATAGTATGTAAACACTGCTAAAATAAAACTGTCATGATGTAAAACAGAGTGCGTTGCTCTTGAGCTATAAGGGATTTGACTCTTACAAAATAGCTCTGAGAAAACGTTGAAAGGCAGCTCAGAAATATTCCTTTGTCTTATCGTTCTCTTCATGCTTCCAACTTGTCTGTGTTTCTGAAAATCCAATCTGTTGCCGCTCAGAGAGAGGAAGGCCATTACTCTCCTGGATAATCACAGGCTCTTTCAACAGACTGTGTTGGTTTCTCAGACATCAGAAGCAAACAAATGAGATTAAGTCGAACCTGGTTCAGATCAAAAATAGCACAAATTGTGCTGGTCTTCACAGCGCTCTCATCAAGAGATATAGCAGGAGCGGAGGACCAGTGAAATAACATGTTTGATCTCGTCTCTGCACACAATTTCTGACCTCGCGTCTCTCTTAAAATATAACACGACTGCCGCACAGGCTGAACCAGACCTGTTGATAACATTTAATGCAACAAAATCAAAAGACACTAATGCTTTTAAGAAACATTACGATTTCTTTTAGGGATGCACGATATATCTGTCAGGATCTCTGAGAGAGGACTCAGATGCAGAAAGGGTGTTAACAGGTTTATTAACACAGATAGCAGAAATAAATGCTTGGCAGTAACTAGAGAAACTACTACTAGCAAACTAACTGTAACAGCACAATGAATAACCAACTGGCAAAACATGAGGGAGAGACCACACATTATAAAAGGAGCAGAGAACATGAGGAAAGGCTGAGCACACTCAGGCCAAGTCCACACGTTTGAAAACGCATCTTTTTACATTTACATTTACATTTATGCATTTAGCAGACGCTTTTATCCAAAGCGACTTACAACTTGGGGGTACATGAAGCGATTGGTCATGAGTCGAGAAGCGCAATAAGAGCCTGAAATCCTGAGACCGTGTACATTGCTCAGTGTAGCACTGGCTAGAGTAGGGAGGGAAGAAGGAAGAGAAAGAGAAAAGGAAAGTGTTTTCTTTTTATGAGGGTAAGTGCTCACGGAAGAGCTGAGTTTTAAGTTGACTTTTGAATGATGTCAATGATTCTGCGTTTCGGATGGTGTTGGGAAGATCGTTCCACCAGCTGGGAACGTTGAATGAAAATGTTCTGGAAAGGGATTTTTTCCCCCTCTGTGATGGTACCACAAGCCGTCGTTCCTTTGATGAGCGAAGGCTTCTGGTGGGGGTGTGGATTCGTAGAATGGAGTCAAAGTAAGCAGGAGCTGAGCGCGTGGTGGCTCTATTGCAAGCGTCAGCGCCTTAAACTTGATGCGAGCAGCGAGTGGTAGCCAGTGCAGGGAGATGAAGAGAGGTGTGACGTGGGTCCTTTTGGGCTCATTGAAGACAAGACGTGCTGCTGCATTCTGGATCATTCAAAGTGTTTGGATCGCACAAGAGGGGAGTCCAACCAGAAGCGCATTGCAGTAGTCAAGTCTAGAAATAACCAGGGCCTGGACAAGAAGCTGTGTTGCGTGCTCTGTTAGGAACGGTCTAATCATCCTGATGTTATGGAGCGCAAACCAGCATGAGCGAGCTGTCTTAGAGATGTGTTCTCTGAAGGACAGCTGGTCATCAAATGTTACTCCGAGATTTCTGACTGACTTTGATGGGGAAATCAAGGATGTACCTAACTGAATGGTGAAGTCATGTTGTATGTTTGGACTGGCGGGGAAGATGAGAAACTCAGTCTTTGCCAGGTTGAGCTGCAGGTGATGTTTTCTCATCCATGCAGAGATGTCAGCCAGACAGCTGGAGATTCATGCAGCTACTGTGGGGTCGTCTGGGTGAAATGAAAGGTAGAGCTGAGTGTCATCAGCATAGCAGTGGTATGAGAAGCCATGTGCCTGAATGATGGGTCCTAATGAAGTAGTGTAGATGGAGAAGAGGAGAGGACCAAGCACTGAGCCCTGGGGAACCCCAGTGGTCAGTTGATGTGCTTGGGATTCCTCTCCTATCCAGGCAACCTTGAAAGACCTACCTGTGAGATAGGACTCAAACCAAAGGAGTGGAGTCCCTGTGATGCCCAGTGATGAAAGGGTGGACAGAAGAATCTGATGATTGACCGTGTCAAAGGCCGCAGATAGATCGAGCAGGACGAGGACTTTTTCTCACCGTTTTGCCCTTCCGTCCACACTGAGACTGCATTTTAAGTAAAGGAAACATGTAGCTTTTTGAAAACGCTCACCAAAATGCCATCTTCATGTCGTAGTGTGGACTGTGAAGACGGAGGTATTTGAAAACGATGATGCATGTTGAGTCATGTGACGCATATTGTACCAATAGATATGTATGTTTATACCTCTATTGTAGTTATGTGCTATTCACTTTCACACAGTTGCTTAAATGTGTTATTTTGCACACTTCATAGACTTGGTCGCCATTACTGGGAACGGCCACAAAAACGTCATATTTGCCATATGCCGTGGGGGAAAACAAGCCATTAGAAGGAATGCACGTAGACCTTGTTAGACGCTTTATTGTTACTCTTTGTAATGATTACGATTTATTTTTGCTTGATGCAGTCCCGAGAAGTTGCCATGTGACGTTCTGCACCTCTAGTAAGTTATCTGAAGTTTTAGAGTAAAGATAAAGCGACTAAACAAGAGGGTGTGGTAATTGGAATCAAGAAGGCAAGAACAGGGGAGCACATGGACAACACAAACCAAGACAGAGCCATGTGTTCAAGCACAACACAAACAAAGACAAGACTGACAGAACTGTCAGAGGAGAACCCTGACAATATCGGCCACCATATCGGTATCGGCCGATATATGTTCATTTTTAATGCTATCGTTATCTGTCCGATAAAATGTGGACTATATTAAAGCTTCCTTTAGCTGAGACACCATGATGGTTTTGAATTGCTTGAAATATGGAAAATAGGCTACATAACATTGAGATTGAAAAACGAGAACATTTTAATCGTGTGTTTGGGGTGTGGTTTTTAATGACGAGACTTTTGTTTTTGTAGTCAGGCTCTCAAAAATTACATAAAATTTTTTATTTAAATGTACCGGCCAATATATCGGTTATCGGCTTTCAGATATAAATAGTTATCGGTTATCGATATCAGCCAAAATGTTCATAGATTTCCTAATTTCTTTACATTGTTTATTATTTTAATATTTTAAAGATATTTTCACCCCCAAATTCTCATTCCATAATGCAAAAAAACATTATTGCGAAAACATTTATTTGCTATTTAAATATAATTTCCTCTCAATTTTGAAGTATTTATACATCATTGTAGTTAGTATTTGTTGTATTGCCTTTAACACTCATCCTTCCCTCTTTTTTTTTCTTTTTTTATTAAAAATTGAGTGTTCATCAGAGTGGTCCAAGACCCTAGCACTTTTGTCGCACTTGAACCACGAATACACACTTTTTTTTTTTTACTGGAAATTGACTGGATTCTATGAGTTTTGTGGTTGAAATTTAAAAAAGCAACAAATACTTCCCTCGCGGGTCAATTTGACCCCCTTAGGAATGAATGGAATGTGAGAAATGCTTCAGTACACATAGAAAAAAACAACTAAAAATGCAAAAACTTTACCAAAAAAATTATTTTATAATGTCTACATGTGTATCTGAATGTATACTGAAGAGAAACTGACTTTAGGACCCAGCGGAACATCTAGTGCAAGAGTCATGAAATATCATGTTATACTATTTGTTTTCCACAAGAGGTCGGCAAATACACCCAATGTAAGATATTTTGAGCTGAATTAAAAGGGTAATGAATGAAATAGTGTTATTTTGAATTTAAGTTGAAAGAATGTGAAGAATATGCTTAAATTATTATTTATTGATCAAATATAGTAATTTAAAATAATAAATATTAAAAAATAGGTATTCCTATAGAAAAATATTGTCAAAATGAAATTATGGAAATTATTATGGACAAAAAAAAGTATAATTTTAGGGCTTCGAGTCATTTTGATCCATGAGGGGAGGATTTGTTACAAAGTGCGAGGGAAGGATGAGAATAATTCATCATTTCATTACTGTACTACAGTAGAAGCAAAATTACCGTATTAAATCTAATGAGAATCACTCAAGAATAAGAATAAAAAATAAGTAACTAAATAAAAGATGCTATAAAGCCGGATGAACTCAGAAACGAGGGAGTAAGATTTCATGAAAATAAGAGTCAGAACAATGCAAATAATATCAAAAACACCAAACAACACAAGGATCAGAAGCCTAAACAAATAAAGGACAAGACCTGACAATACACACCGGACACACTAGGATATACAGTACATACACACGATACCTCAAAGCTGTCTTATGCTTTTCTTTTACTAACATATTCTTTTCACCCCCCAGTGTGCCGTGAAGCTCAAAGAAGCTGTTATATTAAACCGGTTTGGAGAAGCGTTGTGCCATATATCGAGAAGTGCCATATTAATGTTGACAATAAATGCTTTCCCATGGGAGAAGTGGCATCGCCATAACAGACCAGCTACAGCTCCATTCATGATAATCACTGCCGTACTACACTTTAATACAACGGCCATGCTATGTGAAATATTGTTCCAGGCTGAAGTGCTGTAATATTGCTAAGGAGACGAGGAATTGAGACAAAACAAACCAAAATCAGTATGCAAATTAAAATGTTTATTCAGAAGAGAGTGTTCTCCCAGACTGGGGCCGCTTGTAGTTTTAGATTTAAGGGGCATAATGGGATACATTTGGGTTTGTTTCGTTATGTTCTGCTTTGAAAGTATTGTGTTTTCATAAAGATGTCCACACAGACCGGCTGGTTATCATAGTGTGTGCACAAACTACACACACACTTTGTGTTTACTACCTCAGGTTTCTCCATCGCATCTGTTGAGCGGCGGGTTTGTGTTAATCTGCTAGTATTTACACCATCTAAGGAATCAGTATGAGGGAGATTAAAGACTAACTAGCATTACTACATTAGTTAACATGAACAATGAACATTACTTGTACAGCATTTATTAATCTTATTTAGTCTTTATATTGACTTTAAATGTTTTTCTATGTCAACAGCCACCAAACTTGGTCCCGAGGCTTTCCGTTTTGATGGAGGAGCGGAGGCCACTGCCACCCGACTGAGCGACCGCTACTACATCCTGAGGCCAGAGGTCATCGAGAGCTACATGTACATGTGGCGTTTGACCCACGACCCCAAGTATAGGGAGTGGGGCTGGGAGGCGGTGGAGGTGTGTGAGACATCTGTGAAATCAAACAAAGATATATTCAAAATGTTATGTGAATATTTAGGCTATTGGTCAAAAATATATAGGTTTTCAATAGAAAGTATTACCCCGATACTAAAAATGTGGTTAGATGGATGAATGGATGGATAGATTCATAGACCAACAGATTCAATGATGGGTGGATGAATGGATGGATGGATTCATAGACCAACAGATTCAATGATGGATGGATGAATGGATGGATGGATTCATAGACCAACAGATTCAATGATGGATGGATGGATGGATGGATGGATGGATGGATGGATGGATGGATTCATAGACAGAACAGATTCAATGATGGATGGATGAATGGATGGATGGATTCATAGACCAACAGATTCAATGATGGGTGGATGTATGGATGTATGGATGGATTCATAGACCAACAGATTCAATAATGGATAGATGGATGGATTGATGTATGGATGGATTCATAGACCAACAGATTCAATAATGGATAGATGGATGGATTGATGTATGGATGGATTCATAGACCAACAGATTCAATAATGGATAGATGGATGGATTGATGTATGGATGGATTCATAGACCAACAGATTCAATGATGGATGGATGGATGGATGGATGGATTCATAGACCAACAGATTCAATGATGGATGGATGTATGGATGGATTCATAGACCAACAGATTCAATAATGGATAGATGGATGGATGGATGGATGGATGGATGGATGGATGGATGGATGGATGGATGGATGGATGGATGGATGGATGGATGGATGGATTCATAGACCAACAGATAAAAGGATGGATGGATGGATGGATGGATGGACGGACTCATAGACCAACAGATTCAATAATAGATAGATAGATAGATAGATAGATAGATAGATAGATAGATAGATAGATAGATAGATAGATAGATAGATAGATAGATAGATAGATAGATAGATAGATAGATAGATAGATAGATAGATAGATAGATAGATAGATAGATAGATAGATAGATAGATCTGCACTATATTATGCAGCGAGAGCTTGAGGATCACATTAGCTTTGGTAAATGAATGGTTGGCTATGGCTGTTGTATTAAATATAGCTCATGTTAAAGCGCTGCACTCCCTCCAACAGACTGACATGTTAATTACTGGGTGCAGGAGGTGGAGAAGAACGCGAATGGATTTGTCAAATACATCTCCAAACCAAACTCATGAGACAATCCTAATTATAGTCTAGATGTCTACCTTTGTTTGAGGTTAATAGATCATTAATTTGTCATGTCAGCTCTTTTTTATTCAGTGCTCAAATTTAGCGGTAAATCTTCTCCACTTTTGACGGAAAGAGCAGTTCTGTTGGTTTAAAGGATGTACTCACAAATCACTTGTAATGTATTCCTGTGATCAAAGCTGAGTTTTCAGCATCATTACTCCAGTCTTCAGTGTCACATGATCCTTCAGAAATCATTCTGATATGATGATTTGACGCTCAAGAAACATTTATGATTATTATCAATGTTGAAAACAGTTGTGCTGCTTCAATTTATCATTTATCATGTCATGAATAGTATAGCTTTTATTTAAAATAGAAATCTATCTTAACAATGCGTGATTATATAGTTATTTGCATTTTACTATTTACAATCACGTTTGCTCCTGCTGTTAAGAACCTCTAATAACAAGATTACTGAGACTGTACAAGGAAGTGTCATGTGACCTTTATTGTTTCTTTGCCCATTGTAATTATAGACATTGTGAATAAATGAAGCTCAAACGGTTTGTCTTCGCAGGCGTTGGAGAAGCACTGTCGCGTAGACGCGGGTTTCTCAGGGATCAGAGATGTGTACGCCTCCACAGTCAGTCACGACAACATGCAGCAAAGCTTCTTCCTGTCCGAGACGCTCAAGTAAGGAACCATTTTTGGAGTATTTTGCACTATAGATGCCGTTCATGCAGAACTTCAGTAGGAACACGGTTTCTCTTAATGTCTTGCTTTTATGCTGTGCTGTTTTAATTATTTTCCCGAATGCTTAAACTACAGTATGGACAAGTACGATAACTCTTCGAAAATATCACAGTATTACTCAATTTAATTAATTATTGATTTATTTGTAAATATTTCAGGTAGGCGTACATGTCTGTTGTTCTTAAAGAAAAAAACTCCTAAATAATTAACAGTATAAGCTCATTTGTAGTGTGTTTATTGCTAACTAATTAAATATGAACAACATAACCTTTCTGAGTTACATGTAACACTGATTACATGAGTCCTGATTCAGGCTTTACAGGGTTAAACCTTTATGCTTTTTAAATATATCTTTGGAGCTCGACAACATCCGTCCACACTGACTTTAGTTGTATGGAAAACAGAAGTGTCGAATGTCCTTGTTTGATTCATAGAAGCATACAAAAGTAGACTGGCATTGCCATAATGGCAGTGTTAAAGTGCCCCTATTATGATATTTTAAAGGTATTTTTAATTCCTAATGGGTTTACATGCATCAAAGGTCAAAAAACACTTAGAATATACATTTCAACATCACCTCTTTTCTCACAGTGTTTAAACAGATCGATCAAGGATTCAGTCTCTCTAAACCCCTCCTTTCCGCGAGCCTACTCTGATTGGTCAGATGGCCCAGTTTGTTTTGATTGGTCTACTTTGCTCCAATTGGTCAGATGACCCAGTATGTCTGTTGTGACCGTCTGACCAATCAGAGCAGAGTAGACTAATCACAACAGACTGGGCCATCTGACCAATCAGAGTAGACTAATCACAACAAATTGGGCCGTCTGACCAATCAGAGCAGAGTAGACTAATCACAACAGACTGTGGCGTCTGACCAATCAGAGAGGAGTAGACCAATCACAACAGACTGGGCCATCTGACCAATCAGAGTAGACTAATCACAACAGACTGTGGCTTCTGACCAATCAGAGCAGAGTAGACTAATCACAACAGACTGTGGCTTCTGACCAATCAGAGAGGAGTAGACCAATCACAACAGACTGGGCCATCTGACCAATCAGAGTAGACTAATCACAACAGACTGTGGCTTCTGACCAATCAGAGCAGAGTAGACTAATCACAACAGACTGGGCCATCTGACCAATCAGAGCAGAGTAGACTAATCACAACAGACTGTGGCGTCTGACCAATCAGCGCAGAGTAGACTAATCACAACAGACTGTGGCGTCTGACCAATCAGAGAGGAGTAGACCAATCACAACAGACTGGACCATCTGACCAATCAGAGTAGACTAATCACAACAGACTGTGGCGTCTGACCAATCAGAGCAGAGTAGACTAATCACAACAGACTGTGGCGTCTGACCAATCAGAGAGGAGTAGACCAATCACAACAGACTGGACCATCTGACCAATCAGAGTAGACTAATCACAACAGACTGTGGCGTCTGACCAATCAGAGCAGAGTAGACTAATCACAACAGACTGTGGCGTCTGACCAATCAGAGAGGAGTAGACCAATCACAACAGACTGGACCATCTGACCAATCAGAGTAGACTAATCACAACAGACTGTGGCGTCTGACCAATCAGAGCAGAGTAGACTAATCACAACAGACTGGGCCATCTGACCAATCAGAGCAGAGTAGACTAATCACAACAGACTGTGGCGTCTGACCAATCAGAGAGGAGTAGACCAATCACAACAGACTGGACCATCTGACCAATCAGAGTAGACTAATCATAACAGACTGGACCATCTGACCAATCAGAGCAGAGTAGACTAATCAGAGACTTGATTGATCAAGTCTGTTGTGATTAGTTGGACAGATGGTCCAGTCTGTTGTGATTGGTCTAATCTGCTCTGATTGGTCAGATGACCCAGTCTGTTGTCATTGGTCTACTCTGATTGGTCAATAAATTAAATTAGAAGAAGACACTATAGGGCTGTTACCAATTCAATTAAATAATTTACACTGAAAAATTACAACTGCATTAAATAATGTTATGAGATTGTTTTAAATATTTTTTGGAATATACAAATAAGAAAAGTTGAAAAGAATGTTTAAACATGAAACTAAAACGCCAGTAGGTGGCGGCAGGTGACCGTCTGAATGAACGAGTCATTGAGTCGATTCGTTCAAACGGCTGATTATTTCAAGAATGAGGCAGTCGTTTATGAACAGGTCATTGAATCTTTGATTCCACCGATTCATTCAAAACGCTGAATCATTCAGTAACACACTGTTGCGGTGACAGCGTTCTGCTGTGATCTTTGCGTGCATTAAGTTAACATTAAGTCACTTACATTTTAGATGCAATATTGAGTGTTTTTGTTCTATTTCAGCCACAAAAATAGTTCCAAACAAAGGGTGCGTCTCAATCAGCTCCCTAGTTCAGTAGTCAGGGCACTGATAAGAACATAAGTCAATGGGCTGACTTCCTGATCAGTGCCCTGACTACTGAACTAGGGAGCTGATTGAGACGCACCCTTTGTTTGGAACTATTTTTGTGGCTGAAATAGAACAAAAACACTCAATATTGCATCTAAAATGTAAGTGACTTAATGTTAATAATTGTTTATGGAACTGTCATATGAAATCAGTGTCATTTTCAGTCGTGATGTTGCAGAAAACCAGGGGGAGATAGCGTTTACGTATAGAAAATTACATGGATGCGGTACAAAATCGTTCGATTTAAAAAGATTATAGATTATTTATAGATATATACATTTATAGATGACTAATTATAGATTATTAGATGTTATTTTAAAAATGTTGTCCACATATTACAATAGTTTGTCACCCAGTGATAGGGCTGTGCGTGACAACCACACCACCGCAGTGGCTGAATATCACTGGCGTTGGGCGGACAAAACACTTTTTTTTGTATGTGAAGCTGTTTTACGTGAATATTATGACACGAGTGAGGCACAAACATTTATTTACAGAATAAATATTATATTCATGCCGAACGAGAGAGGCAGGCTTTGTGAGCTGAGCCAAAAGTGAAGCTTTGCCTACGTTTTGCGATCTGGTCACCCGATTTTCCACGAATTTAACAACAGGCTTACTCCATTTTATTCTTCTGGACATGGAATCTCTTATTTATTTTCCAAAATCTTAATTTACGTCTCTCACAGGGGATTATACACGTTTCTTCCTTGTTTGCATTTAATTAGGAGTTCACAGAATTTACTGTGTTAAAGTAGAAAACGGTGCTGTAGGACAGATGCATTTTACTTCAAACTCTATTTAACACAGTTTGTGCTGTTATTAAACTTAAGGTGTGTCAAGTTTATATAGCGCATTTCATACATGCCGGATATTTTTAGTTTCGCTTTCTCTCGCAGCGCATAATCAAACAAAGACTAAAGTTCTTGACCCCGCAGAAGATAAATTCACTGTTCACAACTTTTACTACAACTATCAGTTTTGGTACATCAGAAGAAAACATGAAGATATTAGAAAAGCAATGCTCTCTTTCCTGTTCGATCGTGTACATCCTTTCAGCGCAAAGCGGCATATGAGCGCCTCTGTGGGGAAATATAAAACCAATATATTAAATAATATTTAACTTTCTTATATAATTTACATACCATTATTTACTGATATTTATTTAAATGGTTTACAGGATGTAGTATTGCTTCACTGACGGAAAATGTAGACTATACAGTGAGGAAAATAAGTATATGAACACCCTGCTATTTTGCAAGTTCTCCCACTTAGAAATCATGGAGGGGTCTGAAATTGTCATCATAGGTGCATGTCCACTGTGAGAGACATAATCTAAAAAAAATAATCCAGAAATCACAATGTATGCTTTTTTTTATTATTTATTTGTATGATACAGCTGCAAATAAGTATTTGAACACCTGAGAAAATCCTTAAATATTTATTTATTAAAATCTATGTTAATATTTGGTACAGTAGCCTTTGTTTGCAATTACAGAGGTCAAACGTTTCCTGTAGGTTTTCAGCAGGTTTGAGTTTGAGCTCCCTCCAAAGATTCTCTATTGGGTTTAGGTCTGGAGACTGGCTAGGCCACGCCAGAACCTTGATATGCTTCTTACAGAGCCACTCCTTGGTTATCCTGGCTGTGTGCTTCGGGTCATTGTCATGTTGAAAGACCCAGCCTCGACCCATCTTCAATGCTCTAACTGAGGGAAGGAGGTTGTTCCCCAAAATCTTGCAATATATGGCCCCGGTAATCCTCTCCTTAATACAGTGCAGTCGCCCTGTCTCATGTGCAGAAAAACACCCCCAAAGCATGATGCTACCACCCCCATGCTTCACAGTAGGGATGGTGTTCTTGGGATGGTACTCATCATTCTTCTTCCTCCATTTCCCCGTAGCCCTTTCCAGCCTTGTGGAGGTGTACGATTTTGTCTCTAGTATCTTTGGACAGCTCTTTGGTCTTGGCCATGTTAGTAGTTGGATTCTTACTGATTGTATGGGGTGGACAGGTGTCTTTATGCAGCTAACAACCTCAAACAGGTGCATCTAATTTAGGGTAATAAATGGAGTGGAGGTGGACATTTTAAAGGCAGACTAACAGGTCTTTGAGGGTCAGAATTCTAGCTGATAGACAGGTGTTCAAATACTTATTTGCAGCTGAATCATACAAATAAATAGTTAAAAAATCATATATTGTGATTTCTGGGTTTTTTTTTAGATTATGTCTCTCACAGTGGACATGCACCTACGATGACAATTTCAGACCCCTCCATGATTTCCACGTGGGAGAACTTGCAAAATAGCAGGGTGTTCAAATACTTTTCCTCACTGTATATATATATATATATATATATATATATATATATAGAGAGAGAGAGAGAGAGAGAGAGAGAGAGAGAGGCACAGCCCTATCACTGGGTGACAAACTATTGTAATATGCGGACAACATTTTGAAAATAACATCTAATAATCTATAATTAGTCATCTATAAATATATATCTATAATCTTTTTAAATCGAACGATTTTGTACCGTATCCATGTAATTTTCTATATGTAAACGCTATCTCCCACTGGTTTTCTGCAACCTATCTGCGTGCGCATTCTGTGTGTTTACAAACAGTAAATTGGTCTATAGTTGTGTCAGTTCATTATACATTATATATTATCTACTATCGATCGCCACTTACACTAATGAATGCAGAATCCTTCTTGCATTTTGGTGATTCCCTAGTTATTTTTTGTTAATGACGTTTTATCAGGCTACTTATCCGGTCGGGCAAGTCCCGGACAAGCGGACAAGCATTAATGTCGAGCCCTGCATTACCATATCTGAATTTTATCTCTTCCTCAGCACTTGATACACAGTGATACGAACAGTAACAATGACGTCAGTTTTAACGGATCAATGTCATCCTTTGCTTTCGCAATGCAGAAAACGCAAACCAAACTCTTCCAGTCTCAGCTACAACTACAGTGTTTGAGGGCGGGGAAAATTAGACGTTGTTCGTGGGCAGTCAATGAAAACCATATGCTGGCATTATGCTAATTTGTTGCAAACCTACATAGGCTTCATCTTTCTTTTGGGAGACAATAACTTGATCTTTGAAACTTTGCAGACCGTTTACATTCACAAACAGCTATTTAACACACTACATGAAAGGTAATATCCGAAAAAGCATAATAGGGGCACTTTAAAGAATGTCATGCTGTATTATTATGTTAATAAAACATGTGAGTTTTGTTAACCACATCCATATGCAATCACAGATACCTGTACCTTCTGTTCTCGGATGACGACCTGATGCCACTTGAGGACTGGGTGTTTAACACGGAGGCTCACCCGCTGCCCGTCATACACAAAACATGCCTGCAGGAGCACAGCACCAGGCAAGACGGCGGACAGACGTCCCTGGAGTAATGCTGACCGTTACACACACACACACACACACACACACACACCTGAAACATGGATTCAAAGGCAGGGCCGTAACCTCACGGTCCTGACATGGATTCTCAGCTCCTTTCCTGTAAAGGATCTCTTTATATAAAAATATATATATACACACGCTGTGATTGTATATCTCTGAGCCGAGACTTCCTGCTCTCCTTGGCGGGCAGAAGCCGGCGCAATTTTCCGTGGACAATCAGTGAAACGTGACTTTCATGAGAAGAGCACCTTTTTTCTTTGCTTCTTTCCTCTGTGAGGAAAAAAAAACGAATAACTTGCAGCCCCGAATCTGTGGGAGGAGCGCCGTATGATGGTGGGCCATGCTGAGCGAAAGAGAAAACCACTTTTCTTCACGTCTCGCCTGTAATTTATCTTTTCTTTTCATCCTTTCATTGTGTATACCTTTCCCACCTCTTCTGCCAAAGCGTTTGCGGTCTTTTTTTTTTATTTCATTTTCTCTCCCCACCCGTGATATTTTGATTTTGGGTCCAATTTTGTGGTTTTGTTTTTTTTTCTTTATCATCTCGAAGCAAAGCAATCACAGGGGTATTTTCAAAGGTTCCTTTGCTAAATATATTGTACAAAATCCTTTCGTTTGAACAGGAAGTTGAATGATGTCATTCGCAGGGCAGGATTGTTTTATGTGATTCTAGTGCTCATCTTCTTAAACTTAAACTTATTTTTTAATGCTTTGACTGCGTCGTGAGCCTCGGTGTTGTGCACGACATGTCATGTTTCAAAGACCAGCATCACAAGAGTGGGAAAACACACACTTGCACTGACACCGTATGGCCACTAGGGCTGGGCCGTTATATATTGAATATTTTTGCAATGTTTTTCCTGGAGATTGTGAACCCCACAATTATTTGAATGCACTTTTTTTAATTTGCCAATTAAGTTTCCTAAAGATTGTGTCATCAGACTTCCGTTTCATAATTCTTCAGTATCAAAAACAGCGTTTAATTTGATTCATTTGAATCACTTCGAACTGTACGTTTCAATTAGGGATGCTCCGATCAACCGGCTGGAGATCGGTATCGGCCGATAATCATTTTTTATGACTCGATCGGTACTCACTAAACTTGGCCGATCTCACAAACCGATCACAATTTGATGATGTCAACGCGTGAGGACGTACAATAGACTGTAAAAAAAATATGGATGTAGTGCCCTCCCCCCCCACAGTCGTCATGAAGGGCAAAATTAGCCATATAGACCGAAACCACAATTTGTATTTGGGCATTTTAACATGAGGCTCAATGAGATTCTGCTCCTTCTGGAGTCTGTCTCTAGCGGCCAGTCGATGAATTGCAGTTTAAGTCACTTCCGTATTGGTTTCAAGAGAAACTGGGGAGGTTGCCGCTTGAAGGGGACTCAAATGATTTGGCGCCGCAGTCATGTCATCACCGGTGTGGAATTATTATGCTGTTTCGAGAAACAATTTTTAAAAAAATGCTATTTGCCGTGTATGTTCCAAAGAAATCTTGCGTGGAGGAGCATTGTCCAAAACATTTAATACGACGAACCTGGGGCTGGATTCACAAAACATTCTTAAGAATGAAATTGTTCTTAACTGCCAATTTCTTCTTATTTTCTAACTTAAAGCTACACTGTGTGATATTTTCCCCCATCTAGCGGTGAAAAGGTATATGACCATCCAGTAAATATTAGTTTCTGTTCCTTCCAATTCCGATTTCGTTTTAACTCCTACGGTGGCCGATTTAGTCCAAAATTAGCATGGCTTCCAGTTCAATCCAGCAATCCCCCTCTTCACATTCGACACGGTGCCATCGAGTGTTAAAACGCGAAAGGCGAAGCTTGAATTTACGGGTATGTCCCTCTTTGGCTAATGTACTTTCAAGATGGAGGGGCAACATGGCGACCCCCATTCGAACCCCTTACCCGTATGTATTTTCAATGGCATATTATAAACTTACGAGAATACTTTATTACTTGAAAGAAGTAAATATACATTAATGAGCACATATATTTTTGAAAGAACTAAGTGTTTTTAGCTAAGAATAAACTAAAAAAGTTACACAGTGTAGCTTTAAGAAAAAAGATAAGAATATTTTGTATTATAATATATTATATTTGTACTTAAAAACTTTTCTTAAGAATGTTCTTATCTTTTTTCTTATGATTGTTCTAAAGACAAAACATGAGAAAAATTCATAACCTCCAACCTATCTTGAATACCAATACTACTGTTAATGTGTCACAAATTGTAGTTTTAAGACTTTTTCAGGCGAGAATGTACTTGTTTAAAGATTAAATCTGTGGTTTATTTATAAAGAGAGCTCCTATTTTACAATTTTATCTGCCGTTTTCAGAGTTGTGAGATCCAGGCGATCAGCGGGTGTTCAGCGCTTGTTAATCCCGGCGAGAGAAGCCTTACCTCGGCTAGTCCTTTTGCCGTCTGCCGCTGGCTCTGATGTCTCTGAGATATGATTCGTCTTGTGTTGATCTAACGGCCAATCTTTGGTACCCGAGCAGCGCTCTTCCGGCCCAGACAGCAAGAAAGCTAAGGATATAACCAAAAAGATAATGGAAATTGTATGCATTGACAACCAGCCATTGTCAGTCCCAGAAGACATTGGATTTAAACACCGTGTAGCACATCTTGAACCACGATATCAACGGCCACGGCGCAAATATTTTACCGATGTAGCTCTTCCAGAGTTATATCAAATCGTCTACAGCCACATAAACAATCTACTTCACGAAAATGTGACCGTGGTGAGTTTATTTTGTCCTGCTCAGACTTGTATTGGACAATGTTTAAGTTACATCAGACTTCTCCATTTTAGGAGATTACATTTTTATTTTGTCCTCAACATTTTACAATTGGACAATGTTTAAATAAACCTTGCGGGCTGCATCAGACTGCTCCATTTTTTTCTTTTTTCTTTTTTTTTCTTGTATTAAGTATCCTGGATATCCTGGGCCGGATTCACAAAACATTCTTAAGAATAAAATTAATCTTAAATGCCAATTTCTTCTTATTTTCTTACTTAAGAAAAAAGATAAGAATATTTTGTATTCTCAAAAACTTTTCTTAAGAATGTTCTTATCTTTTTTTTTATGATTGTTCTTAAGACAAAACTTGAGAAAAATTCATAACCTCCAACCTATCTTGAATACCAATACTACTGTTAATGTGTCAAAAATGGTAGTTTTAAGACTTTTTCAGGCGAGAATGTACTTGTTTAAAGATTAAATCTGTGGTTTATTGTTAAAGAGAGGGCCTATTTTACAATTTTATCTGCCGTTTTCGGAGTTGTGAGATCCAGGTGATCACCGGGTGTTCAGCGCTTGTTAATCCCGGCGAGAGAAGCCTTACCTCGGCTAGTCCTTTTGCCGTCTGCCGCTGGCTCTGATGTCTCTGAGATATGATTCGTCTTGTGTAGATCTAACGGCTGATCTTTGGTACCCGAGCAGTGTTCTTGATAAATGGCTAGGCTCTTATAAAATACCGATTTTACCGACACGGCACATTAAAAACACAACATTGAGTGATTTACTTCCGTCAAGCCAGTCACGACGAAAATAGTCTGCACACTTATTATGATATCTACGGTAATCTGCAGGAAGCGCTAAAATATGGGCTTTGAGGTGTTTTTCAGTCTTCAGTAATACCTTTCAATAAATTAACACCATTTAACACCTTTTATTTTCTTCTTAAGTAAAAAAATTAAGATGTTCTTAAGAAAATATTTGAGAACTTCTTAAGAATTGTTCAAGAATTGCACTTAGGAACATTCTTACGAACTTCTTAGAATTTATCTTAAGAATTTTCGTAACTTCTTTCTTAAGAAGATTTTCGTGAATCCGGCCCCTGATATGCATAGTGTTAGGCAGAAACCCCATTTTAAAGGCATATTAAAATGTTCACTGTATAATGAATATTTTTTGTTAAAACTGTTATATTACATTACATAATTACCATAAAAATGTAACAAAAATATAATAAAGGCAACATCTATGGTATTTTTTTTTATCATCAGAGAGCTTATAAATCAGTGAAGCATTGGAATCTGGATCGGTATCGGCCGATCACCATGACAAGAAATTGGTACTCGTTATCGTCTGCAAAAATCCCGATCGGAGCATCCCTAGTTTCAATGAATCGATTCAAAATCAAAGATGCATTTGCATCTTCACTTAAAAAATGCTGGAGATGAATCATGCAATTATTTTAATGCGCTATTTAGTTTGTTCATTACGTTTCCTAAACGATTCTTCTTTTGATTCATTTTCGTGATTCAGTTCCATTTCAATGAATAGATTCAAAACTCTAAATCAAAGATTCATTGCATCATCACTCATAAATGTTCTTGAAAGTACTCTTTTGGTGCTTTTTATATTATTTTAGTAGAAATATTGTAGGTAAATGTACTGTTATATTGGTGCGTATACATTCAAATGATTCAGCTGTGAATAACATCAGATGAAATCAATCCTGCAGATTTTCCCGCACAAAAAAATGTGAAATTGCCTGTGATTTTAGCACTAATGCCCAGCCCTATCGGCCACAGTCGTCTCAAAGCATCGATGGTGAATGTGAAGTTTTTTCCCGGGGTTTTTGTCCCCGAAGCAACGCCGTCAGACACAGTAATGGTGGAGTGAGTCGTTACATGATGAATGTGCGTGATTCATGACATTAATTGTTCCCATTTTCTCTCTCTTTCTCTTTTCTAATTTTTATGGACATTTATGAAAGACTCGTTCTTTTGGTTTTCCTCAGGTGTTTCTGTACAAGTTTTGATTACAGTTATTTGCACTATTAATTGCGGTAGTGCTGATCATTGTTAATTTTAACGTCTTCTGTCTCTCATTGTTGAATATTTTCAAATACTGGTAAAAGATCTGTGCAATTTATACATTTAAAACAAGTGCACAAATGCTCCAAGTGTCTTTTTTTCATTCTCTGCATTTGCACCAGCTCACATTAGCTTTTAAAACATGTTATTAATCTTTGACCTGTGTTAAGTGCCACGTTCATCCTCAAAATACTGCACATGATTCATAGTTTTTGGCATGAATTGTGTGCACTTTGGTGGCTCATTAGGTTTTATAAAGCATTAGATCCACAAATCCCAGATAAACAATCACATCTATTAGTTACTCTTGGTCGCTGCTCATTTGCATTAAATGCATTTTGTCAACTTTAGTACATCCTTGACATGCCCACATCACATTACTAATTATTGCTGTTACTCATCATTAGCTCTCACTTAAAATGAATGACTTTTGGTTGCTTCATCACTACAATTTATGCATCACCAAACTGAATTGCAAAAATAATGACCGTTATCAAACAGGTTTCCCTATTCATCCTGTCATTGGTCGGACAAGCGGATGTTCCCGCCCCAAATTCCCATCCACAAATGTTTTGAAAATGTCACAGCGTTACACTTTTCCTATGATTTGTTACAGTGCATATTCATTAGGGCTATGATTTACTTTAACGTCAACATTCATTTTAATGTGCAACATTAAAAATTGCACACTTCAGCTTTAAAGTCCCCATGAAATCAAAATTGATTCATACTTTTAATATGAATATATTAGTCTAATTATTTATAAGCTAGTGTGCTCCAAAACAATTACAAAATTCGCATTTAGAAGATATAAGCGTTCAAAGCTCTCACTTCCACCAATAAGAATCAAGGATTTTGATGACATCACTCTGCACTTCAGCTTCTCATCAGATTTTCTGTCCAATCAAATGCTCTCTAGAATCTGAAGCCCCACCCCCCACATTATAAACAGCTGAAACTGCAGCTGAAATCGGTCAGCACACAGCACAGAGCGGATCATGTGATCGAGTCGGTCCAGAGACAAGACAGCACAGAGCGGATCATGTGATCGAGTTGGTCCAGAGACACGACAGCACAGAGCGGATCATGTGATCGAGTTGGTGCAGGCCAGAAAACATATCGGACCCGTTTGAATTCTGCACTGAATGCTGTATTTTAAAGCGATATGGAGGAGAAACGATGAGAGATTAGGAGGAAACTGTGGCTTTACCGAGCTCAGCGGCTCTGGCCGAGCTGTGATATAAACTAAACGCTATTGGCTATTTTAAAAATAGGAGCTGCTCGATATGTCCCGCCTTGTCTTCCTGTTTCAGAGGAAATTACATCAACACATTGAATAATGCTGCGCGTTTCAAGGCACTTCAGTGGGCCTTTAAGTAAGAGCTTTTATGAGACTCTCTGGACCTGCAGATGCACATCAGTTTCAGCTCTCACTGAGGCATCATCAGCGTTGCCTTGCAGATCGAACAGCTCAATACAGTGGACCTCTCGGGCCCAAGACAGCTATGCAAGGTCAATTCTGTTAGTCGTTGCATTTCAAATGATATTGCATTTACAGTCTTGCCACTGAGGGCTCTGTAACCACTCTCTTCTATGCATTTTTTTCTTTCAGGTCAATTTCTGGCATCAGCAGTTTGAGGGGAATCTGTATGCAGTTCAATCTCAGACATTCAATGACCGCATTGAGTACTGAAGTTTGTAACCGCCACAGTTACACAAGTGTATTCCTATTTGCACATCCTTCTATGTTTCTGTCCTAACTGCACACCTTCCTGCATTTCTCCTCTTTCCTGTTAAAACTAACCTGAAATGGCAATGGTAATTTTACTTCTGGAATATGATGCATTTCTCAGTGAAACTTAAGCCCTATTATTACAAACTAGTCACAGAAGGTCGTCTGCTGTGCTTGTGTGCATCACATACAGTATCACATACATCTACATTTACGCCTCATTGGTTCTTGCTGAAGCTCAAACGTGATGCGTAACACGAGAATGAACCTCATTGGTTCTTGCTGAAGCTCAAACGTGATGCGTAACACGAGAATGAACCTCATTGGTTCTTGCTGAAGCTCAAACGTGATGCGTAACATGAGAATGAACCTCATTGGTTCTTGAGGAAGCTCAAACGTGATGCGTAACACGAGAATGAACCTCATTGGTTCTTGCTGAAGCTCAAACGTACTGCGTAACACGAGAATGAACCTCATTGGTTCTTGAGGAAGCTCAAACGTACTGCGTAACATGAGAATGAACCTCATTGGTTCTTGAGGAAGCTCAAACGTGATGCGTAACACGAGAATGAACCTCATTGGTTCTTGCTGAAGCTCAAACGTACTGCGTAACACGAGAATGAACCTCATTGGTTCTTGAGGAAGCTCAAACGTACTGCATAACACGAGAATGAACCTCATTGGTTCTCGAGGAAGCTCAAACGTGATGCGTAACACGAGAATGAACCTCATTGGTTCTTGCTGAAGCTCAAACGTGATGCGTAACACGAGAATGAACCTCATTGGTTCTTGCTGAAGCTCAAACGTGATGCGTAACACGAGAATGAACCTCATTGGTTCTTGCTGAAGCTCAAACGTGATGCGTAACACGAGAATGAACCTCATTGGTTCTTGCTGAAGCTCAAACGTGCTGCGTAACACGAGAATGAACCTCATTGGTTCTTGAGGAAGCTCAAACGTGCTGCGTAACACGAGAATGAACCTCATTGGTTCTTGAGGAAGCTCAAACGTACTGCGTAACACGAGAATGAACCTCATTGGTTCTTGAGGAAGCTCAAACGTGATGCGTAACACGAGAATGAATCTCATTGGTTCTTGAGGAAGCTCAAACGTACTGCATAACACGAGAATGAACCTCATTGGTTCTTGAGGAAGCTCAAACGTGATGCGTAACACGAGAATGAACCTCATTGGTTCTTGCTGAAGCTCAAACGTACTGCGTAACACGAGAATGAACCTCATTGGTTCTTGAGGAAGCTCAAACGTGATGCGTAACACGAGAATGAACCTCATTGGTTCTTGCTGAAGCTCAAACGTGATGCGTAACACGAGAATGAACCTCATTGGTTCTCGCTGAAGCTCAAACGTGATGCGTAACACAAGAATGAACCTCATTGGTTCTTGAGGAAGCTCAAACGTGCTGCGTAACACGAGAATGAACCTCATTGGTTCTTGAGGAAGCTCAAACGTGATGCGTAACACGAGAATGAACCTCATTGGTTCTCGCTGAAGCTCAAACGTGATGCGTAACACAAGAATGAACCTCATTGGTTCTTGAGGAAGCTCAAACGTGCTGCGTAACACGAGAATGAACCTCATTGGTTCTTGAGGAAGCTCAAACGTGATGCGTAACACGAGAATGAACCTCATTGGTTCTTGCTGAAGCTCAAACGTGATGCGTAACACGAGAATGAACCTCATTGGTTCTCGCTGAAGCTCAAACGTGCTGCGTAACACAAGAATGAACCTCATTGGTTCTTGAGGAAGCTCAAACGTGATGCGTAACACGAGAATGAATCTCATTGGTTCTTGAGGAAGCTCAAACGTGATGCGTAACACGAGAATGAACCTCATTGGTTCTTGAGGAAGCTCAAACGTGCTGCGTAACACGAGAATGAACCTCATTGGTTCTTGAGGAAGCTCAAACGTGCTGCGTAACACGAGAATGAACCTCATTGGTTCTTGAGGAAGCTCAAACGTGATGCGTAACACGAGAATGAACCTCATTGGTTCTTGCTGAAGCTCAAACGTGATGCGTAACACGAGAATGAACCTCATTGGTTCTTGAGGAAGCTCAAACGTGATGCGTAACACGAGAATGAACCTCATTGGTTCTCGCTGAAGCTCAAACGTGATGCGTAACACAAGAATGAACCTCATTGGTTCTTGAGGAAGCTCAAACGTGATGCGTAACACGAGAATGAATCTCATTGGTTCTTGAGGAAGCTCAAACGTGATGCGTAACACGAGAATGAACCTCATTGGTTCTTGAGGAAGCTCAAACGTGCTGCGTAACACGAGAATGAACCTCATTGGTTCTTGAGGAAGCTCAAACGTGCTGCGTAACACGAGAATGAACCTCATTGGTTCTTGAGGAAGCTCAAACGTGATGCGTAACACGAGAATGAACCTCATTGGTTCTTGCTGAAGCTCAAACGTGATGCGTAACACGAGAATGAACCTCATTGGTTCTTGAGGAAGCTCAAACGTGATGCGTAACACGAGAATTAACCTCATTGGTTCTTGAGGAAGCTCAAACGTGATGCGTAACACGAGAATGAACCTCATTGGTTCTTGCTGAAGCTCAAACGTGCTGCGTAACACGAGAATGAACCTCATTGGTTCTTGAGGAAGCTCAAACGTGATGCGTAACACGAGAATTAACCTCATTGGTTCTTGCTGAAGCTCAAACGTGATGCGTAACATGATAATGAACCTCATTGGTTCTCACATGTCAAGCGAACAATTAATTAATGACAGAATTTTCACTTTTGGGTGAACTGTCCCTTTAAGTGAATTCATGAAATTAATTTTAAATGAAAATATAAGGAATTTTTGACATCAGAAAAGTTATTAAATTTGATAAATAAGACATTATTATTTTTGTTATAAAAGTTATTATCTTATGGAATAGCTTGCACTGATGAATCATTCCCAATAAGACAAGGAACATAAATTAAGAAAGTAAAAGGCTTGATTTTGAACTTTAAAGGCATTAAAACACAGCATTAAATTGAGTTAAACTAATAAATGTCAGTGTTAATGGCCGCTGTGTGAGATGAGAGGTGTGTGTGACTCGTAAAGAGCACTGGAATCTGCTCACAGGAGGTTGATCACCTGTAATGGATGGAGTCTGTCGGCAGGATAAGCGCGTTTCCAGTTATTAGCACAGCAAAATGAATGGTGGGATTTTGTTATGCTACCTTTCATAAAGTTCTGTAAATTTATGGCTGCGTACAGTCATTAGATTTCCTTCAGCTCTCGACTCATATCAGTTCTATTAATTGTGAATATTAATTATGATTTTTACTCGGGGTTGATCAATTATGTTTGCCTAGTTTGTTCATCACAATTGGATCAATCATATTTAATAAGTTTGCTAAATTATTCTTTCTCGGTCAAAAAAGGGCATTTATTGACACAGAGACTCGTTCTGAGCATCTGATCCACAATGTGATGTGGGTTTTTACCCAGAAACCCCTGCGACTACAAAAAAAAGATATAATATAATAATATCATATACCGATATTATATTATTTGTATATTATTTTTTATTATATTATTGGTATATTATATTGAATTATATTATATTATCTATATATTATATTAATTATATTACATTATATGTATTATATTATATTGTATTATATTAATTATATTACATTATATTTATTATATTATATTATATTACATTATATTACATTATATTAATTATATTACATTATATTTATTATATTATATTATATTAATTATATTATATTATATTATATTATATTACATTATATTAATTATATTACATTATATTTATTATATTATATTATATTATATTATATTACATTATATTTATTATATTATATTATATTAATTAATTAATTATATTATATTACATGATATTGTATTATCGGTATATGATATTATATTATAGCTGATATTATATTATAGCTAATATTATATTATCGCTATATTATATTATCAGTATATTATATTATACAGGGCTGTACGTTAACTTTGTTTGCACATAGCACTGGTGCTACAGAGGTTGAAAGTTTTGTAGCACAGCCCACAAAATTGTAGCACATGTATAAAACGTCTGTTACCATGTCTGAAAAATGCAAAAAGTGCTATACAATACAAATATTTAAGAATAAAAATAATAATAACAATTATTATTATTATATTTTACAGAAAACATAAATCATTAGAAAGTTTTAAGGTTGTATAATAAAATATTAAATTATGATAAAAAATGTGACTCTAATGTCAAATTGTTGTCTTTTTTTTATCTTATGTATTCACTGAGAAAGAAAAAAGTACTGTACACGTCTCTACACCGCAAACCTATCACTGTACTACAGAATATTATAAAATAATATAATTTCTGCCTCATTCTGTGACGTGAAGCCTGTCAGATTACAAAAGTAGGTTATCTCAAACACTCGATTAATGTTCTCTTTTGTTGGACAACAGGTTTGTAAACGCTTCTCATTACAAGTTTGGAAAGAGGTTGTTGTTTTTTTCTAATACACATTAAGGGGGCTTTAACACTGGGCACGTTTGCTGGGGTCATGTCCAAACGCGATTGTTTCAGTCAATCGTGCAGCCCTAGATTAACCTTACACGAGCACAAAACAAATTCTCCCTTCACTCAAATTCGCTCGACTCGATGTTTTTGTAGCACATATATGTCGCACTGTACAGCCCTGTTATATTATCTGTATATTATATTATCGCTATATTATATTATATTATCGGTATATTATATTATATTAAATTAATGAATTATATTATCAGTATATTATATTATATTATCGGTATATTATATTAATGAATTATATTGTATTATCGGTATATTATATTATATTATCGGTATATTATATTATCATATTATCGATATATTATGTTATATTATCGGTATATTATGTTTATCTGTATATTATATTATCTGTATATTATATTATATTATCGATATATTATATTATATTATCGGTATATTATGTTTATCTGTATATTATATTATCTGTATATTATATTATATTATCGATATATTATGTTATATTATCGGTATATTATATGTATCGGTATATTATATTATATTATCGTATATTATATTATATTATCTGTATATTATATTATCGGTATATTATATTATATTATCTGTATATTATATTATCGGTATATTATATTATATTAATTAATTATATAATATTATTGGTATATTATATTATCTGTATATTATATCATATTATTGGTATATTATATTATCGGTATATTATCGGTATATTATATTACATTAATTAATTATATTATTGGTATATTATATTAATTAATTATATTATCGGTATATTATATTATATTATATTATCAATATATTATATTATTCGTATATTATATTATATCATCGGTATATTATATTATATTATATCATCGGTATATTATATTATATTAATGAATTATAATATATTATCGGTATATGATATTATATTACCAGTATATGATATTATATAATAATAATAATATAAAAATAAACAATTTTCAAAGCAAGTTGAATTAAATGTGAAATGAAGAAAGAAATGGTATTTTCTTGTAAAACGTACTCCAAAGATTTTTTTTTTTAAATCATTTACAGTTATTTACAAATTCGACTCAACTCTTTCTGTGAACCTGATTGATAACATTTCATCATAAAGGCATAATACAGTGGGTCAAACCAATGCATGAAAAATAATACAAGTAAAATAATATATATATATTTTTTTTTTCATTTTAGCTGCAGAAGGAGAGATAAATCCTTTAATTTGGTGTGCTGCATGTTAAAGTGTTTCTTTTGGCTCGTTTCTGGATATCAGTCTCTGACACAAGCATTCAATTTTCCCACTCTGAAGTTTGTGCAAGTCACTCACGGTTAATAATAACAATATTAATAGACAAAAGGAACAATATTAGCAATAAATGTCAGTTTCATGAGCTGTTTCTAGAGGATTCAGTTTTTTTCTCTTAAGTGACCTGATCCTTTAATGCATTATACTCTTTAGAAATAAAACTATGATTAGGTAAGTTTTATAATGTATAATATTTAACTGGAACTTTGAATGTAAGTTATAGGGCAGATTGAATGGATTCTATTGCATTAAGAATATCATTTGAATGCATGATAAAATTCTCGAAGTGAAGCTGGTGTGCAGTTGTTCAGTGTGCCGCACACACACACACACACACACACACACACCTCCTTCAGTTGCTGTTGTCACTGGCAGTGACCAGGGAGATACAGTACGAGCTGAATAATGCAGGACTGTTCCCGTCTCCTCCTGCGTTTGTCCCTGAGCCGTCATGCTCTGTGGCTTCTTATTCCACTCTTTCTTCTCACATTGTGTCTGTTCGGTTTCATGGATTGTTGAGCATCGCCTCTCAATTTTCTCTCAGGGTTGCTAAAAAATGGATCACGAAAAAGAGTTTTTCATTTTTAGAACAGCTCTCGTACATTGTGTAAGGGAATTGTTCACCTAAAATAAAAAGTGTGGCACCCATTTATGGTGCTTTTGTGATCTGCTATGTTTGGAGCCAAACAGTCATGAACTATAATTGAAGATACTTCAGAAATGCTCCTTGTATTAACACAGATAAAATAACAGCATGCAGGTTCGGAGGAAAAAATGATAGGGGGAATTGTAGAACACACAAGAAGGTATTTTGAAGAATGTTGGTTAACAGACACATAGTAGGAAAAAATACTATGGGGTCCATCAACTGTCTAGTCACTGACATTCTTCAAAATATCTCCTTTGGTGTTCAGCAGAAGAAAGAAACTCATACAGGTTTGGAACAACTTGAAGGTGAGTAAATGATGACAATTTTCATTTGTGTGTGAACCATCCCTTTAATGTTGAGAAACATGTTTTAATCGTGTGTTTGTTTGTGCTCTCGTGTTTCTCCAGAGGTCTTTCCTCATGGTGCACTTTTGGATTATTCTCTATATTTTCTCACATACTTGTATTTCAGAAATTCTCTTTTTTCAAGCACTTATGTTTGAGATTTTCATCAATTATGTTGGTATGTAACTTGTAGGCTACACATATGTTTGAGTACCAACGTTTGAGCAACAGGAACCAACAATTCTGGCCTTCGTGATACACTGGGAATGCCGTTCATAAGTTTTTGAGGGGTTTTGGGTTTTAGTGTTTTTAAAAGAAGTCTCTTTTGCTCACCAAGGCTGCATTTAATTGAATAACAAATACAGTAAAGATGTGAAATATTACAACAATTTAAAATAAGTGTTTTCTATGTGAATATATAGTATACAATAATGTATTCCTGTGATCAAAGCTGAATTTTCAGCGTCATTACTCCAGTCTTCAGTGTCACATGATCCTTCAGAAATCATTCTAATATGATGATTTGACGCTCAAGAAACATTTATGATTATTACCAGGGATGAAAACATTTTACTGCTTAATAGTTTGTGGAAACTGATACTTTCAGGATTCTTAATCAATAGAAAATTCAGCTTTTATTTGAAATAGAAATCTTTTGTAACATTATAAATGGTTTTACTGACCCATTTAATGCATCCTTGTTGCTTAAAAAGTATTAATCACTTTATAAATAAAAAAACTAACCCCAAATGTTTAATCTTAGTGTAGATTAGACTCTACAATCTATAACAATAATATAATCTATAATGCTGCAAATAAAGCTCTTTTCAAAAGCCTTAAATAGCATTTTCCTGAACAAAGGGAGCAGCATCACATGTGAATGCGACTCTCACAGTGAAATCAATCCCAGAGTGCACTGTGATGGGGAAAAAAGCCCTTAATATGGGCTGCGTTTAACTCCACTTTTAGACATACACTCCTGAAATTCCTTAAGCGCTTCCCCTCGGAGGAATCCCCACCACCATTGTGAAGTGCATTCAACTTCGTCAAGTGGGTGAGGGAAGTTTTGACCGTGGGAGTGAGTGGCTCATACACTTCAGGCTGATCCATAGACCACAATGCAATATGATTTGTGATGTCACGCTTGATTTACCCCCACCCCACACAACTCTAGTGTATGATACTGGAGCTATTTTGACATCCACAATCAGATTCACTGTGAGAGTCGCATTCACATGTGATGCTGCTCCCTTTGTTTGGGAAAATGCTATTCAAAGGAACACTCCACTATTTTTTAAAATAGGCTCATTTTCCATAATACTTGTAGCTACCTTAAGCTGACTGTTTTTTACACAGTTACAGTTTATTGTATTGTTATCATGTAATCTTATCATGCAACAGCTCGAGCATACATGCAGGCCTATAGAATGGTGCGTAAAACAAATTCATAAGAGAAAAAAAAACTGTAAAAAATAAATTAGCTTCATAGCAGATTGGCAGCAATGATGTACATCCTAGTGAACAGGACATAGGGAAGTGAAAAAGATGGACTTAAACGCACTATTTTAACGGTCTGAGCGCATGGTCTGAAGCGCATGGTGCAGGTGCACTTAGGACGTGTCCGAATCCACTTTTGCTAGTTTGACGACTGGAAAAAAAGGATCGGCCTGCCAGGTGCATGGTCCAAAAGGGTTGTCCCTAGTCTCTTAATGAGTCATGGGTGTGTTTTGGACGTAACATGCAATAAACCAATCAGAGGCTCATCTCGCATTCCCTTTAAAAGCCAGTTGCGCTTGCACCGTGGCGGATTCACTATTTACATGCATGGAGGAAAGACTGAACGCTTCTCCAGAGAGGAATCCTTTTATTTTTTATATTTAAAAATGTTTGTGTGCTGCTGCGCGTCCCTGTGTGTGTAATAAGCAGCGTGTGCATGCGTTGTGCACACGCCTATAGGCGCACATTAATAACGTTCCCTTTAAATAACACAAAAAATGCTTTAGAGCAGGTTTTTGCTGGTCAGTGGCGCAGTCGTTCTCAGTTCCTCAAAATAGCAACATGCCAACAATGCGCCTGAACACACCTGGTTTTCAGACCAGCACACCCGTGGGCGAACAGATGAGCGGCAGAGCATTTGCTATTTAAACAACGTGCCGCTGGACGTGAAAATGAGAACTGCGTCGGGCTGAAACTAGCAAAACACGCCGTCACCATCAACTTGGATGTTCCATTAATTAACTTAAATTACATTAAACTGAGTTAAATCTTGTATAGTTTATAAAAAAAAGTTGAAAATTGCTTATGTGTTTTGTAACTTATTTTGATGAGTTAAAGCAATGTAAAAAAAGTCATAATTATTGATCATATAATTTGTACCGTGTATATACAAAGTACTAGCCTGACAAGCCAGACCCATATCAAGATGTTGGGTCTGGGAACACACCATTGGCAGGGCTCAATCCGAGGGGCGGGATAAACGGTTGTCTTTCAAATTCCCTCTGCACACAATAGGATAGCGCTACAACCAACCAAAGCAACGGAGAAGGTGAAGCAGAGCTAGTTTATAGATTAAACTTTCGCCGTATCCGGTCGGCAAAACTCCGAACACATCTTCCTTTCTTAAGAATGACCTGAGCGTCGTTCTTTGTTAGCAAGGAATTCACACGGAACTGTCGCAACTCTGCCAATTGGAAAGACCGCTGTTCGCCAGCTTCTTTGTTTACAAGTAGCATGCAGAACCGACGCAACTCTGCCGTCATTACGTTAAGCCCACTCACCGACTCTATACACGATGTGATTGGCCTGACCAGAGTTTGTTTTTTCAGCTCGCAAGCCAATGGAGATTTGCTAGACGACCCTGGCTGCAAATTAGATTTGCTGCCGCTAGGGTGCGTCTAGATTTCTAGGCTAACAAAGTACTCAAACTGCTTGCAATCACATCATTCTCTATAGGGCACAGCTGATTGGTTCCAGCTGTATCAGTAGCCAATGAGCTCACTGGTAAAACCCTTCCCCTTCCCCAGCTCCACCTGTATAGATCTGCTACAGGTAATTCATGTACACTATATTGTGCAGCAGCAGCATGTCTAGCTCACAGCAGTGTGTTGTGTATGTACAGCGCATCTTTAACTGACATAGTTAGAATGATGGATCTTGTATACCAGATGCATTATATCTGTGTTTTGTTTCCTCAAGATAACATGGCACTCCTTTGAATACTAAACCGTTTCCATTAATTTCATCACATCCTTGTAACTGATGCAACCTGTCGTGCACCGCAGCACTGCAGGGCGTCAGGAGGAATTTGCTCCAGCGCCGAGAGTCAGAAAGCTCAGAAATCGACAGCTCAGATGCAAATGAGTGCACTGACACTCCTGATGCACAGACTGCAGCTTTCCAGCCACCGCTGCTTTATATGCACTCAGGACTGATCAAATCTGCATGCAAACAAGATTCATGAACAGACAGCAAAGAGACGGTAACCGTTTCTGGCGATTTACAGAAATGTATTCTGCTTGTGTTTCATTGAGACTCAAATGTGTCATTTCTGTGCCACTAAATGGAATTAAGATAATAATGTTTACAGAGCACATAAAAAGGGCATTTGGTCACACTTTAGTTTAGGGTTCAATTCTCACTATTAACTATTGATTATGACTTTTGCTTCAATAAACTCCTGATTACTGCTTATTAATAGTTAGTAAGGTAGTTGTTAAGTTTAGGTATGTGGTTGGATTAAGGGATGTAGGATATATTCAGAATAAGGCATTAATACGTGCTTTATAAGTACCAATAAACAGCCAATATCATATGCATATTATACACAACTAGTTAATAGTGAGAATTGGACCCTAAACTTAAGTGTTCAGGAAATTTTAACCAAATTTTTTATTAGTTGAAATAAAATAAACTTGAACTGAAATAAAATATAAAAAAATCAGCTTTTTAAATCATTAAATCAGCTCTTTGCTAACATTTAAAATGTTCATTTAAGTTAAAGTACTAAAATAACGAAAACTTAATAAAATAACTTAATAATAATTTTATTAAGACTAAATGACTAAATGACTCAAATTAAATTATGATTAAAATAACTAAATTTAAAATATTAACAAATTATTCTTTTTTTTTTCTTTACCTGTCTTGTTGAAAAGCATCAATAAAAAAAACTTCAAAAGACATGCAGAAAAATGTTCAATTATAAATTGTTAAATTGACTTAAGAGCATTTTGGCAGTTTTTTTTTTTTTTTTTCAGTTGAGACTCTTTGCTTTCTATGATAAGGAATATCCGCGGAAGTGTTACTAGTATCTCATTTCACAGATTGTTTGTTTCTGTATTGATTCTATATAAAAATGTCGATACAATGTAAAGTATTTGCTCTGGCTCTTGTTTTAAATGATTTTGTTCCGTTATTATACTGCTTGTTTTCATCTGTTGACGTTATACAAGCAGAATGTGGTGGTTGGTCAGTGTTGTATTTGTCCCGCCCCTCCTCCACTGTGATTGGACGGCTGGGTGAAAAGTGATAGTGATGAGCGCTGCGTTTTACTCAAAGTTGAAAATGTTTCAGCTCTCGGTGATTGGTAAAAAACGTTGAACGCTCAGCGCTTGAGCGTGGAATACTCGCTCAGCGCCTCGTTAAGGCCTGTGCACACGGGCCGATTTTCACGCGTTTATCGCCGACGTTTAACGCCTCGTGACTAAACATAGCGCGCCAATGTGAGTGTGCACACCGCCGCGAAAAACGGCAGGCGTAAAAGTGTCTTTTTTTTTTAAACGGCTTGGGTTCGTTTTTTTGTTTTGACGCGACTCTTTAAAAACTGTCCGACCAATGAGATTGCAGCTTTTGTTCACGTGCCTGGAGCTGCTGAAGGCGCTCAAGCACAAAACAGTCTTGCCGAGCACACATTGATATGATGAAGAGGAAGTAAGTAGACCAAGGCTGAATCTGAAATCACCCCATAAACCCTCATTCACTATTCCCTACTTTAGTCCACAGTTCACTTGAAGGAGTGAATGAAAATGAGTGAGTGAAGTCGGACAGCCGTTGTGTGTACATCGGCTGTAAACTCGTTATTGCGGTGCAATGTGGGATTGAATGAGTGAACTCAATAACTATGGTACCGTTTCAGACACCACTACAAATGGCTGTTCCCTCAAATAGTGCCCTATTTGAGGGTATAGGGGGCGATTTCGGATTCAACCAAAGAAGAAGATGAGCTGCTAATGCTGCTTGCCAGCAAAAAGTGTGTGAAATAACGTAAATAACGCTTTGGTGGACACACACCCTTAGTCTATTTTAATGTTCAGTCACTGTGATTTTCCTGGATCAACGTACTGTATTTTGTTGATCCTGGAACAACATTTCTGTCCCAAAATTTTTGAGGTGACGCGATGACTAACAGACAGCAGACAAACGACAAACCACCTGTCACTCAAAGTGGCCACGCCCTTAATTATGCAGAACTTTAAGGCTTTATATAATGTAAACAAACGAGTTATAAAATAATTCACCCCCCTCACAGTTGTCATGAAGAGCAAAATTAGCCGTATAGACCAAAACCACAATTTGTACCAGACTGTAAACATGTGTTCTTCTGCTGTAAAGTTGGGCATTTTAACATGAGGCTCAATGAGATTCTGCTCCTTCTGGAGCCTGTCTCTAGCGGCCAGTCGATGAATTGCAGTTTAAGTCGCTTCCGTATTGGCTTCAAGAGAAACTGGGGGAGGTTGCCGCTTGGTTTTACTCAAAGTTGAACATTCTTCAACTCTCTGCGACCAGTAAAAAACGCTGAATAAAACGCGGTGCTCCCACTGAAAACAATTGAATATGCCAGCCAGCTGCGTGAAAAAACGCTTTGGTGGACACACGGCCTTAAAATCTATTTTAATGTTTAGTCACTGTGATTTTCCACTTTGATTTACTTTTTTAAATAAGTAACGCAAGTTACTTTGTTCTCCCATTTATTGGCTGACTTGTCCCAATGTTGAGAGAAATCGTAAGTGCAGAGGCTTTGTGTGCGAACATGATGGTTATTGTAGTTCTAAATGTGAGCATGCATTTAATCATCTCACTTGCACAAAAAAGATTCAGTATTCCTCAAAATTAATACAATCAGTCAAGTGCAAAATCAGAATACTATGCAAACCTCCAATAATTAAATATGTTAAATAAATAAAAATTATGCATTTAATCTCACTTTATTGACCAATGTACTTGTTGCTGACCTTCGATGATTCAGTTAAACCATAAGCAAAAATGACTTTAGATTTTTTTTTTATTGGTGAAGTAAGTGTTAAACTGTTTTCTCCTGCATCATATTCTTCCAGTACAGCAGGCGTGAATTTGCATTTCCTTCAGCCCGAGGCTTGTTATTTCAATTGTGGTGTGAAAGAGCATTTTTACATTTGCCCAAAAATATAAAAAAAATGTTTTTATAAAAATAACAAAAGCAAACAAGCCCAGCCCAGGTGAGAAAAAGTAACGCAAAGGTAACATAACAAATTACTTTTCTTAGAAATTAACTAAGTAACACAAATAGTTACTTTATAACGGAGTAACTGAATATTGTAATGCATTACTTGGCAAAGGAACGTTCCTCAACACTGCAAAACAGACGTTGATCCAGGAACATGTTGTACTTGGTGAAATCACGTTCACCTTTAATGTTCTATCTTATGCATGATTAAATGATGTTGCATTTTCAAACCACTGGTTGAACAGCTGGAAACTCGCTTCTGCATCTGGACCAGACAGCTCAGTTTGAGCCATGAAAAGAAGTCAGACACTTATAAAAAGACTCATCCCTCCAGCAGCACCTGATGTGGGTTTGTGCCCACGGGCTTCAACACTGTAATGAGAGAACAGAACAATCTGGAGAAAACTGGCATCGCTGAAAGGAAAGCGCCACCATTCATTTCCTCTCCTGTGTTTCAGTCAAGCGCTCAAAAGCCCCTCCAAATCCTTTGGCTCTTAATGGTTTTGTTCACTTGAGTGATCCAGGGGCCGATGTTTGGCTCCGCACGGATCTCTGTGGGGTTTGGAGAGCCAGCCAGCCTCCAGGCTCCGGTTGAAACTCATTGTACTGGTGATGTTTGTCTGTTTTCTAGGTTTTTTCTTTCGTTTATTAAATGGATACATTTATATTATTATATTTTATATATTTCATTATTATATTTTATTTTATTTAATTAACTTTAACTTTATTGTATTATTTTATTTATTAAATCAAAGTGCAGTTTTTTTATATGAACATAAACAATTTTTATTATCATTATAGTAGAAGTTGAATAACTTAAAGTTCCCCTTTAGTCAAAAGATTTACAGTTTTTTTCTAGTGAAAATATTTCTTCATGCCTTAAAATAGCTTGAATGTAACTCTACACCTTTTGCACAGGATGAAGATGTCCAAATTTGTCTTATTTTGTTTAAATATCAGTTTTTTTTCATTTAGTACTGCCCTTCATAAGCCGGAAGACAAATGAAGTACAATTTACCTTCATCTTCAAATTCAAAACGTTTTCATTTACATTTACATTTATGCATTTAGCAGACGCTTTTATCCAAAGCGACTTGCAACTTGGGGGAGTAGCATCTGCCTGCACAACCGGAGGCTGCATTTTCAGGAACGCAGTCCTAGGACCGCATTTCTAGGACCCTAGGTTTTTATTGACAACGCCACCTAGCGAATTAGAGGACCAGCAAAGATGGATGACGATCAGAGTGTGAGTATCACATGTCAATCAGTTTTTATTTTAACATTAAAAACAATCGTGATGCATTTCATTGGAAAGTTAAAGTAGCCGAAGTGATCGTGATTTGCTAAATAGTCTTGAATGCATAGCTATCATACGTATATTAGATAGTGCTGTAAATGAATTGTTAGCACATTCGTTTAACTAAACTTGCATGAAAGCTTGTGTTGACTTAGTGACAGCACAATTGTGTCTTAAGACAACTGTATTACTTTCGTTATGAAAGCTTGAGTTACTTGTTGTTGTTTTTTTTCTTCATTTTAAGTAAGTTAAAATAATCGTAATGTTATCACATGCTCACAGTCAGCCTGTTTAACGTTACCACAAATACATGACATGTTATGAGTAACGTTACGTCTCTTCATTTTGGCATGGTTTTATAATGTTGATTGAGACATATGACGTTTTTATAGCCAGGCATAACAGAGGCCATCATAATAATTGACTGTTAAAATACCACGTGTTAGATTGTGTCATGTATTGTGTACTGTACTCTTTATGAAGTGCTTTCAAGGACACAGCTCAGGGCAGGCAGAAGTATGACAAAAGATGAATTAATTAGTCAAGTCCTAGACTTAGCCCTAATTTATGTCTATTTATTTATATAAAATGAACTTGTTGAAAAGAGGGGAGAGCATCCAGTTGGTAGGTAGTGCTGCTGCATACATCACAATGTGTGCTTTAAATATTTAAATAACAGGAAAAGTCATATTATTGTAGAAATAACATGTTATTTCTATTCAGATTTCTTGCATTTTTCTCTATTATTTTTTTTTCTCGGTTCAGATGCGCTTTATTGACATGAATGTTTCAAGAACCTGTTCACCCAAATCTTTGAACAGTATGTAATAACAGTAATATGAACATTATTTGGTATGAAGATTGATATAATTTTGTATTGTATATAATGTGTGTGCTCTGTGGTGACTAAGATTTGAGATTTTAAGTTAAAAATTAGAGTTCCTTATTTCATTCACTTCTTTATCTTTCTCTCTCTTAGGAGTCAGTGAAGACGTTGTCCATGAAGTTCTTCCTATGTGGTTCACGTCATGAACAAATTTGTTTTTGTGTGTGTTCAAATTCAACTGTTGCAATATATTATTTTATAAAATATACACAATCTTAAATCTACCCCCAGAGTCATCCTTGTGTATTCCCTCTGTACTTGAAAATGTGATTGACTGAAAAGGCTAAACCATTCCTTGTTTATTTTACTTGAGGAGTTATTAAATTATGCAACTTGGACCCAATAATTACTCAACATTCCTAGAAACAAGATTTAATTGCAATAAAGAAAGCAGTATTTGGGTGTAATAAACCTTTAAAAACCTCAAAAAAATAAAATAAATACTGCCTTGGTGGCACTTGTTTCGGATCTCCAAAACTAGGGTCCTGGAAATGCATTCCTGGGATTGCGGTTCTCCGATTCGGTAGGTGGCGCTGTCACAAAAAAATAGGGTCCTAGAAATGCGGTCCTAGAAATGCGGTCCTGAAAGTGCAGCCTCCGGTATTGCAGATGGATAATGTTGACTTGGGGGAACATGAAGCGATAGGTCATGTTTTCTTCAGTGAATGAGCATCAGTGAATGTTTGAACCTTTTGTAATAGTTGTGTTTGAGTCCCTGAATCGTCCTCAGTGTGAAAAGATGGATCTCAAAATCATACAGTGCCTGCTAGAAAGGGTTCAAGTATGCAAAAGATGCTGGAAAACTGAAGAATGCGCAGGACCTGAAGGATTTTTTGAAGAACGTTGAGCAGTTTAACTGCTCAGGACAAACAAGAGACTCAAGAACAACATCACAAAACACAAAAACAGCCGTGGATCATCCAGGGAATGACACACAGTATTGAGAATCAATGGTTCATAAACTTTTGAACGGGTTCATTTGAATAAATTCAGCTATTTTTTTGTCTTGTGGACTAAATGTAAACATCTTTTATGTAAAATATCGTATTCAGGAAAGCACAATAAAAAAAATAAAATAACGCATTTTGTATGATCTCTCTAATTTAGTAAAAATTATTCACATTTTGACAGATTCTGCAAGCGGTTCACATACTTTTTCTTGCACCTGTATATATATTCTGGTTCTCGAATCTGATTGGCTGTGAGGCTTAGCCATGCGATAACCACACAGTATCAATACTCAAACTGTTTCACAGTTTGTATCACTCCGCTTGCAGCGACTATGTCATTGTGGTCGAGCCACAAGTTTTAAAAATACTACTGTTGTTGTGTCACGAAATGTCGTTTTAACAGTTTTTAGGTGAGCATGTAGTTATTTGGACCTCAAATATGTGACTCATATATAAACATAGCGCCTATTTACAATTTGTCCAGACGCTTTCGCAGAAGTGAACTTCAGGCCGTCAGTGCTCATGTACCCGCAGCTTTATCTCGGCCAGTCATTGGGAATTTGCCGCTGTCTCTTATCAGTCCTTCCAGAAAAATGTGTCTTTTTTTGTGATTGTTGCGGGCAAAAATCCTTGATTATGCGGCATGTTTTCCTAAAAAATTTTATGCGATGAAATTGCGGGAACTTGCAAAAACTGCGGTTTGATGAAAAAGAGAAAAAAAGCACTACATCACAGAAAAATGAACTTGAACTTGAAAAATGAATAAATAACTTCCTGTTTTACAGAGGTAGCTATACCAAACAGACATTTGAGTGCTTCCAAATGCACAAAGTGAAATCTCTTAAAGGGTTAGTTCATCCAAAAATTTAAATTCTGTCATGAATGACGTCCCCTCATGTCGTTGGACACCCGTCAGACCTCCGTTCGTCTTCGGAACACAAATGAAGATATTTTAGTTGAATTTCGATGGCTCAGAAAGACCTCCATTGGCACAATACACTTTACACTCTCAAGACCCATAAAAGGCACTAAAGGCGTCGTTACAAAATCCATCTCACTACAGTGGTTCTACAATAACTTTATGAAGCGACGATAATAGTTATTGTGCAAAAAAAAAACTAAATAACGACTTATATAGTGATGACCGATTTCAAAACACAGCATCATGATGCTATGAATCAGTGAGTCAATTCATGAATCGACTCATTGATTCATAACGCTTCAAAGCTTCATGATGCTGTGTTTTGAAATCGGTCAACACACCGGGAAACTGCTTTTGCGTCTTTTGCTGTTATTTTTGTTGGCAAATGGGAATTTGCGTGCTTCATCATGGTTTCACCGATATCTATGGTTTCACCACGGGGGTTTGTAGCTTTTCGATGACGTTCGCGTCGGGTAATTACGTCACTTCAAAACGTTCCCATGGCAATAGGCGGAAATGGCGCTCTTGTGTGAAGTAAACAAACATTTTTCAACTTTCTGCTAATATATATATGACTTTTTTTTGCAACGAAAATGCGGGGATTATGAAATCATGCTAGCCCCGCATATTTTGCACGCGGAAATAGGCAATTTATGCGGCGAAAGTGCGGCGTATTTGAAAAAATGCGGCCCCGAATAAATATGCGGACTTTGGCTGATTATGCGTTAAATCACGCGATCGCATAATCGCGTTTTTCTGGAGGGACTGTCTTATGTAGATAGTGGTTAAACAGATATAATTAAGTTGGGGTATATCATTTGGGCAATCTTTTGTCTTATTAATCTATAGCAAATCCATTTTGGTTAAGGGGAAAATTAAGTTTCATAACTTTAAATTTAGGCTATTAACTTAAGTCCTGTATGGCCTAGTTACTTGAGCGCTGCTATTGTACATTTGACTGAATTGTTTGCTTGTGTTTTATTTCCTATTATAATGGCTATTTTTGTTCATTTAAATATTATTGTTCAATAAATAAAATGTTATATAAACATGCCGTATTTGGTATTGAGAAGGGGTCCGTCAGTGATTTCAATAGTCGACTTCAGTGACAGTTACCTATTTAAATCACTAGATGGCGGTAAAGACTGTCTTTTGTCTTTATGAGCGACTGGTTGTAAACAAGGAAGTTGTTTCAGCGCTGTCAATCTTTTAAAAGGACAAAGATAAAGGTATCGCTTTCAAACGGATTTTATAATAGATATAATATTATGAACATCGACCTGAACAATGAATGCCATATCAGATGCAGGTAATACACTCGTTTAGCCGATCTTTTTCTCATAACATTTTATACTCTAAATAATACAATAAACTTCAATGAAGCGGCTCAACGTTTCTTCGTTACTAGCTCTAAAGTGACGCTTTCGAATAGACCCTTTTCACATTTCCGTGTTTGGAGAAGAAGTCGTCATACTATAACTTTTATAGCGGTGAATGAGAGTACATTAAATATATTTGTGTCCCCATTTGCTCAAATAGCAAAAGAAAAACTCCACAATAGTGATTTCACAACTTTCAAAAAGAGGGAAAAATAGAGTGAGATTGATAACAGCAGTGAAAAGAGAGAAAGATGTTAATTTTACCATCACTCCCATAGACGCTGTATTAGAAACACAGCAGAGGTAACTTGTTTTTTGTAATTTGATGCAAAAGTAATATAATACAACGTATAAGTGTTATAAATGTACATAATAAAAAAAATAAAATGAAAATACCAAAACCGTTGCAGGATTTACGATATTGATGACCGTTAAAGCGCGTCATCACTGTCTGTGAAAAGGGTCTAGTGGAGGCTTAATCTGTGGCGGAAGGAAGTAGTTCTGTACAAAAGAGATTTTAAGAGATTCTCCGTTGTTGTTTCTGATTTATTTACACACTTGTGCCGTTTAACTGTTGTATAAACGCAATATCACACTCGTAGCCGTGTGATATGACTGTATATTATCAGCACGCTGTGATTACGGCCGAATCACAGCCGTGCTGATACAGCCATATCACACGGCTACGAGTTTGAATATTGTTAAAGTATGCTGAAAGAATATTGAGTTTTTTTCTTTCTTTTTGTATTTATTGTCCGACTAAAAGTCATGTTGGAGGATGATCTATTTTAGTGCTATGTATTTTTATCATTATTTAGTTTGCTTCTGAGACGTCATGTGACAGCCTGGGGCCGAGCCGGAGGTTATGGTCTTATGGCATTTACTTGTATTAGAAAAGCGAATAAAATTGTGCATAGCTACACCACAGCACTATGGGATGTCGAGTGGGGCACAGGTAATGACACTAATGACAAATCTGTGCTAGTAATTTGCATGTAAATAGCTGTCTTTATGGTGGGTGCACTGGTGCAGACTGTATCAATGTGATTACATCTCGCTTCACAGCGTGAGCTGCTCTTTCTAATCTAATGAATAGTATGTGGCGGACCTATGGGGCACAATTATGGCACGAGAGATGGATGAGAGTGCGGTGTGACGTGGTCTAAACAGACTGCAGAAATTGGCCTCTGTGTGCTTTAGAGCACTTTACACCGAGCTGCAATTGCATTTGGAAGACATCTGGTTGTAATTTAAGAGAAAAGATGATTTGAGGTTAGAAAAGTCAGCTCAGGAAGCATAAGAAAGATTCTTCCGTATTAAATGCATTATCCTTACAGATATGTTGCATGTTTGTTATTTTTGTATGCTTATCTACAACTTGTGAGCTGATCATCATCTTGCTTGTGCAGCCAAATTAAAGGATTAGTTCACTTCAAAATGAAACTTTCCTGATAATGTTCTCACCCTCATGCCATCCAAGACGTTCATGTCTTTCTTTCTTCAGTGGAAAAAAGTTTTTGAGGAAAACATTCCAGGATTTTTCTCCACACAATGGACTTCAATGGCAACCAAAATGTTGAAGGTCCAAATCAATGCAGTTTCAAAGGAAGGGCTTCAGAGGCTCTGCACGATCCCAGCTGAGGAATAGGGTCTTATCTAGTGAAACAATCGGTCATTTTCTAAAAAAAAAACAACTAAAAAAGAATTATATACTTTTTAACCTTAATTGCTAAATTGAACACACCACAGATTGCGCAATCACGTTGTAAAGGTCACGCTAGTGTTGTAGTCAAGACCACCTAAACCGAGACTAAGTCGAGACCGAGACAAGACCAAGACTTTGTGGGGTTGAGACCGAGTCAAGATCAAGACAAGACCAGACCAGCACTCCTTAAATTCATCTAAAAGATCCACATCTACTGTTTGAGAAATAATGTCTTATATTTAATGAATAAATACAATTACAATAGTAAGACACTATAGCGCTGTTACTAATCACTAACAATAAAATTCATGGCACAGAAGTTGCATCTGAATTGTTACAATTACACCTGCATAAATAATTTTCTGATTAATTTAACATTAAAACATTAACATTATTTAACAGTCACGGAATCCTTTATTCAACCGATTTGTTCAAAGGCAGCTGATTCATTTAATAACGAAACGTTGCCGTATTAGTATAGACAGTTTAAAATGTACATTTTTAATATTAACTTCTTGTTTATTGAACGTTTGTATAAATCAATATCATTTGCAATCATGCTTATATTCATGAAAACGTCTCTCTTGCTCTTGTGATATTGCTTAATTATATTCTATGTTATATAAATAAATAAAAATCTCAGAATTTTGTGGTATTTATATTAATTTTGGGCATTTTTGAGACAATGCTGCATTGGTTTTGAACCCGGCAGCACAGTAACAAAAGAAATCACATTACAAAGAAGTTATTGATTGCATTTTAAGCAGTAAGTTTTACATCAAATCACATTAATGACGTTAAATCAGACAATGCACCGACAATTTAGTGATATCCTTGCAGTTGTGGTTTTGACTGGTCTTGAGATAAAATCCAGAGTCCTCTAAGTCCGAGACCAAGAAAAGAGTCAATGCAGTCAAGACCAAGACCTTCAAAAAATGGTCTTAAAGGGATAGTTCACCCAAAAATGAAAATTAGCCCATGATTTCCTCACCCTCAAGTCATCCTAGGTGTATATGACATTCTTCTTTCAGACGAATACAATCAGAGTTCTATTAAAAAAGTCCAGGCTAATCCAAGCATTATAATTGGATTAATAGTTGCTCTGTTTTTGAAGTCCATAAAAAGTGCATCTGTCCGTCAAATAACGTGCTCCACACAGCTCCGGGGTGTTAATAAAGGCCTTCTGAAGCGAATCGATGCGTTTGTGTAAGAAAAATATCCATATTTAAAACTTTACAAAGTAAAGTTCCAGCCGATCGCCTTCCGTGGAAAAGTGTTGAAAGTTGAAAGTGAAACTCAAGATGCGTACGTGACGTCATGAAGAGCGTACCTGGTCGTGTTAGTCTTTCGATCGGCAGGGGAACTTTCAACACTTTTTCCATAAATTGAACACGGAAGGCGATCGGCTGAAACTTTACTTCATAAAGTTTTAAATATGGTTATTTTTCTTACGCATCGATTTAGGTTAAAAAGTACATAAATATTTATTTTCTTCAAAATGGCCGATGGTTTCACTAGATAAGACCCTATTCCTCAGCTGGGATCGTGCAGAGCCTCTGAAGCCCTTCCTTTGAAACTGCATTGATTTGGACCTTCAACCGTTGGTTGACATTGTGTGGAGAAAAATCCTGGAATGTTTTCCTGAAAGACATGAACATCTTGGATGAGATGGGGGGTGAGTAAATAATCAGGAAATTTAAATTTTAACATAGTAATATTAAAAATATGAATGATGCATGATAAATGACTTCAGACTGACAAGACTTATGTTTTATTCCATGAAACAGGCAAGAAACACAGACATTGGGAGAAATCAAGGTATGTACTACTGGTCAAAAGTTTGGGGTTGGTAAGATTTTATGTTTTTGAAAAAAGTACATTGAAAATACAGTAAAATTGCAAAATATTATTACAATAATGGTTTTCTATTTTAATATATTTTAAAATGCATTTTATTTCTGTGATGCAAAGCTGAATTTTCAGCATCATTACTGCAGTCTTCAGTGTCACATGAGGATGATTTTCTGCATACATTTCTTATTATTATCAGTGAAAACATATTTTTGTGGAAACTGTGATTCTTATAGTCTGAAAAGTCTGTTTGGATAAACTTGATAGTACAGTCGGTAGGGTCATATATAATATGAGGAAGTTTTTTTTTTTTATTTCCCACCATACATTTTCAATTGGATTGAGTTCTGGACTGTTTGCTGGCCATGCTATTGAGTTGATATGCCTTTACTGAAGAAAAGCTTTAACACTCTGCTCTGTGACAAGATGCACTGTCATCCTGAAAAATGACTTCACCATCACCAAAGCCATTTTCTATGGATGGAATGAGAAATGTGTCCAAAATTTCAATATACACCATTTGGTTGTTTTCTTCAGGCAGTCATCTTTATGTGTTTCATTAGATTGGCGCCATTCAAAAGTTCCAGCATCATCTCCTTGACCAATGCATTCATCACTGAATATCACTTTCATCCAATCATCCACACTCCATGATTGCTTCTCCTTAGCCCACTGTAACCTTGTTTTCTTCTGTTTTGGTGTTAGTGCTGGTTTTTGTTTTGGCTTTTCTATAGGTAAATCCCATTTCATTCAGCCGGTTTCTTACAGTTCTGTCCCAAACATTGACTCCTGTTTCCGCCCATTTGTTTTGTAGTGCAATTTCTATTTTAAAGGCATATTGCTTTAAAGCATATATACTTCTTTGGCCACACTCCGTGTTGAAATTCCTTGTTGAAGGAGTTTTATAATCCTCTCCATTGTTTTAATGACAACTCTCTCATTGGGGCCATGTTTCCTTTCAATTAGCAAAGTCCAACAGCTCGTTAAGGTGTGCAAGCACTTCCTTTTAACTGTGGACTAATTCGCATTTTTAGACTTGTCCTGGTATTTGTTTTAGAAATGGAAATTAAAAGATGATTCCATATTTTTTTCCTCAACATTGAGTGATTCCATACTTTTTTCCTCTACTTGATCTAGAAAAAGTCATGCCATTAATATATAAAGTGTCAGTAACTTTTTTTTAAAAGTATGTTTCATGAAGCCAGAATGTTAAGCTATTGATAAAAAAAAAATTGTGTCATTGTTTGTTTGCTATAAAGTAAAAAACGCCCCTGTCCCCACGGAGACGCGTTTAGCTGTATACATAAACATTTTGTACTGTATCAGCGTTTCGTCCACACGGATCCGGCGTTTTGGGAGCACGAAACCAATATTTTTTTAAACCGGGTCCCAGAGTATATAGCCGATCCGTATATTTTGTGAAACGATGATGTCATCACACCACGTCCCGCACCGGAAAGACTAGAAAGGGATACAGCTACGGACACTGGGCGCACATCAATATTGTGTAATTTAATTGTATAATTGTAACGAGTAACGATGCAGCACATAAGCAAAAAAACATTGGATAGGGAAAGCTCTGGCTTCGTGTGGATGTGGCCTAAGTGTGGTGATTCCATAATTTTTGCCAGGGGTTGTAATCAGTGACACTGACACCGCAAATATGGAGGTTAATGTTTTAGGAATGTAGTTTGAAATGTCAGCTTGTGAATACCCAGGATTAATTATTAAAAATGTGTGAATTATGAGCAGTGTGAAAGTGAAGCAAGATAACCAGGGTTTAGAATTATTCAGGTGCTGCGTCCCAATTCGCATACCCTCCGTCCTAAATAGTATTCGTAATAGAATTAGTGTGTCCCAAATCGGAGTATGTTGAAATGAGTATTCCAAAGATACCCGGATGGGCTACTTTTCCCAGTTTGAATGAGAAGTACAGATCTATGGAAGTTTGTTTCCACCACAGAATAAAACAGTTTAAAAAATAATTGTGAATTTTTATCTGACAATTGTGAGTTTACATCTCGCAATTCTGACTTTATAACTCGCAATTCAGCTCAGAATTGTGAGATAGTTCCATTCTGAGGAGGAAAAAAGACAAATCTGACTTTTTTGAATTTTTTGACAATTGCGAGTTTAGTCTTTATCTCACAATTCTTTCTTTATATCTAGCAATTGTGTGTTATAAAGTTAGAATTGTGAGATATAAACTCACGATTCTGAGAAAAAGTTCAGAAGTCAAAAATGATAAAAAGTTGCAATTACGTTTTTTATTTTTTTAATTCTGTGGCGGAAACAAGCTGCTTCCATACAGATCCGTGCTCACTCTAACAGCTAATAATGCACGTTGGACGAGGATTCGATTAGAACTACAATAATTAATAAAAAGTGCTTAAAAACGAACATGGTGGATATGTTAGTCCGGCAGTTAAGTAGATATGGTTAGATAAAAGGGTTTGAGTGGTTAATAATTAGAATCTAACCTGACAAAAAGATATTCAATATTATCCACATTATATTTCATCTGCAAAAGCATGTTTTAAAATTAATTATAGGGGTGAACACTTTTTGACTTTCTCAGTTTGTGTAAAGCCGCTTGGGGTTCAGAGTAATTTTTTTCCCCACATTCATTTCACACATGTCTAGTACTGTGTACTTTTTTCTTGATATACCCCGAAAGAATGGAAGTGAAATGTGGGGCATGTTGTAACATGACCATAATTCATGACCAACAGCTTAAAATGTTATCTTATCTAATAAAAAAACAAGACAAATATTTTCCCAATAAAATACAATTATCAACCTTTTTATATAAAATAATGGCATTTTCTTAGTAATTATAACAAATTGATTTTGACAATAAACACCGCAAAACACGGTTATACAGCATAGTTCAAAACATAATAATAATGAATAATTTCTGTACATTGACTCTCAGTCTTTATTCACCTTTTTGAATATGATATGTATTCTATTTGAATAGAATAGAATATCATAGTTCTGATAGGGGCTCATTGTAACGCAGTGTGACAACATGCCCCACTTGGGATTTAAACCAAGCGGCAACCTCCCCCAGTTTCTCTTGAAGCCAATACGGAAGTGTCTTAAACTGCAATTCATCGACTGGCCATATTTTTTTTACAGTCTTTGATTTAAACCCGGCTTGTGTCTTCTGCTAGTTAGTTCAGCATTAAAGATCTATCTCAACTGTTCAATAACAGATATCAGATTAAAGGAACATGCCACTATTTTTGAAAATAGGCTCATTTTCCAACTCCCCTAGAGTTAAACAGTTGAGTTTTACCATTTTCGAATCCATTCAGCTGATCTCCGGGTCTGGCGGTAGCGCTTTTAGCATAGCTTAGCATAGATCATTGAATCTGATTAGACCGTTAGCATCTCGCTCAAAAATTACCTGAGAGTTTCAATATTTTTCCTATTTAAAACTGGACTCTTCTGTAGTTACATTGTGTACTAATACCATGAAATGAAAAAAAGTTATCGTCAGTAAGAAATTTACTTTTGCTATGGTTAAATAAATGTTCAGTGACATCTTCCAAAGATTTTAAAAATTTTGCAGAATTTTTTTCTCTATATAGTGTTGATATGGCAACTAGTAAATACACAAAATTAACCTTTTAAATGCATTATTATGCAAATTGCAAACACTTGAGGAGAGTCTTTGCATGAAAGACTCACGAATGGCAGATCAATGTACTACTATATTTCTCCCTGGATTAAATTACCGTATTTCCTCAAATAAAAGCCGGGGCCTTTATTTACCTGAACTGCAGAAGGTCAATGCAAATTTTTGTTCATTTTATTCATTTTTAGAATTTAATAATTTATTTGTAATAAATATTTTAAGTGGCCCATTAAAAAGTATTATTTATAAGTTGAATTGTGTTTTTAAAACATACATGAGGTCATATTGTGACTGTTGCGGTGTGTGCGTAGAGCAGTGTATTTCCTCCAGTGGAGATCAAGCGTCTTTCTGGAGATTCTGCTCATTTCTGAAGCTCTTTCCGCTCAGCACCGCCGCTCAACCCAGAACTCCCTTTGTGACCTGCTGGATCAAAATATAGGCCTATCTGAAATAAATAGTAAGGGCTGTCCCTGACTAAAGATTTTTTTTATTTTCTAGTAGCCTAGTTATTCATTTAAGCCGTTGATTACGCCTCCGCCTCCGCGTCATTGTCTGTTATAGGCTATTTGCTTGTTATTTATTAAATCCGGGCAATTTGGTTGATAAAACATAGATTAAAATTAAGATACAATTTATACAAAACGAAATTCACTTTTGTGATATATTTGTTGTTCTTTCGTGTTTTATAGACTCAATATAAACTCTATAATTTCGTATTTTACTAACCCAACTAATGTGCTTTCTATATTCCACGTGAGGGAAAAAGCTTCCTTCCACTTAAGAAGAGTTGTGTTCCTTTAAGCACTTTTTATTTTAATATATATCTCTTTACATAAATATTATTTTCTACTTAAAAAAACCCCTATAATTTCGTTATTTTTCCAACCCAACTAATGCGCGCACTTTTCTCAATCCGTTATGGAGCTATTCAATTTTGATTTTGCATATTGTTTTTTAAATGTTTGTTCGAGTAATTCAAATGACCACTTTACAATATTTCAATAACATAATTTATTTTGAAGCCTATGCTGTTTTCTTGTACAAAATATAATAGTTTAAGTTAAATGCAGAGTAAGATGTGTAAAAAGACGAGAGGCTAAGAGATTGTCCAGATCATTTGTGTAGCTTTCACAGACTAACACACGTCACATCTCTCATAGACTACAGTATTTAAAATAGCAGATATGCATCAGTTATATTCTCAATTTAATGTACAGAGCAATCCCTGCAAAGTGTTTAGGTTAAGTGTAGAAGAGACCAGGATTAGTGTGCGTCGCACTCGCAATGGTCACGATGGTTTCGCTCCTTCGGCATAACCCTACTGTACATTACGCTGAACTTCAATGCACATGAAATGAAAGGAAATCATTTTTCCCCGGCCTTAATTTGAGACCGGCCTTTATTTGTTCGTGCTGGCCACGCCCCCGGCCACTATCAGAGGCCCGGCGTTTAATTGACTACAAGCTTTTATTTGAGGAAACACGGTAAATCGAATGTGAAATTTTAACTGTGACAAGATGATTGACAGGACAGTTTAAATGGGGACAGGAAGCAGCTATAAGAGCGACAGAGCTGTCCGTTAAAGATGCAATTACAACAAAGTAGTGTGTCCCAAAGCTTGCCTGCAACACACTCAAAAATATGTACTTTTTCTTCAGAAAAACAGTAATTTTAGAGCATAGTATAAGTAGGCGAATTGGGACTCAACTAAGTATGAAAAGCCCTGTTGGGCACAACAATTAATTGAAGAAGGGTTTTACCAAGAACAGGATTATGCTCTAATGAAATAGAATTCATTTTGTCACTTACTAATGATCCCCAGTGTAAACTTGTGTGTTTCAGTGTCGATATCACAATAAGCGGCTGCTCTCGTCCATCCAGCGCAGCTGCAGTCCAGCCAAGCAGGTGCACAACACCGCCGCTGCCTGAATTCACCCTTTGTTCGGTTTAATGCGAGCGATTGCCGAGCCGTATAATCAGCAGCTCTAACCTTTCAGCAAAACACAAGCCGCAAGAGAAATACTACGAGCAATAAGGCCCATTATACTGCCCGAGCGGTCGTTTGTCTGCTGGATGTGGGTTTGTGTACTGCAATTAGGAGGCATTATGAATACTCAATTAAACAATTATGAGCTCAGCTCGGGCCTCAGCGCTCACACACCCCTGAAATTCAAGAATAAAAAGGTTTTTGTGCTTTCTTCATTGGATTACACAACTGTGGTGTGGTTTGATATTGCGGGTTTGTAGTCAAAAAGCACTTGTTTACACTCCAAAATAATTTTAGATTTGTATATTTGAATTGCATATCAAATTTCCATACACTTAGGCCTAGTCCACACAATCGCGTCCACACAAGCACGGTTTTAAAAAAATCTCTGTCCACATGAAAACGCTATGATTGGCTGCCTGATTTCCACATGGGTCCCATCCACGGCACCGATGCTCTGAGGGATGCCATGGGCTCTGTTTCCATCCAAAATTGCGTATATAATTTATGCGCAAAAATGCAATATCTTATAAAACATTTGCGAATAAAGCACCGTTTCCATCCAGTGAGTCAAAGAGAGCACAATCATCACTTCCTGATAAACTACCGCAAAAAAAATCACTAAGAAACATAGGAGAAGCTACCATATATAGGCCTAATAATTTTCATATTTAATAAATTATTTGCGTCTCAGAGTAAAACTTGTTGTCATGCTTTCAGAGGCAGATGACTTCTGAATGACCAAAACAGCACTTCAGATGTTTTGCAAACAAGATTTTTCCGCTGGTTAGTACAGTTATGCTGTTACATCGCGAAAGTCACACGATTTTTTTTTATACGCATCAAGGAATTTATTGGATAAATGCGTTTCCATTGTAGTTTATGCGCATGTTTTCGTATCGGATAGAACATTTATCCGACTCAAACGAGCGCATAAGTTTTTTAAAAATAGGTGGATGGAAACATAGCTAACCCTTCTACAAGTTCCTTTACTGGACTCAGTGACGGGTAACTATATACACAGGGGCAGGGCCCAAATGGAAATTTTATAATAGCTTCACACACTTGCCTTACTATTTTGTATTATTGAATTCTGGCGCCTCTGTTCTGCAATACAATGAGATAACTGCGCATGTATCTGTATACATGTGATAAGTGCTGTTAGCAGAGTTATTAAAAGCTACGTCTGCCATTGCATAGACTCGACTCATGTAAATAAAAGAGATAGCGGCGCACAAAACAGTCACCATCTGACGTCAAACAAAGGAGAGAACGGCGCACACTTCGACTTAACAAGCCGAAATCTCCATTTTCACCGTCTACACGACAACGCAGTAACCGGAGTTTCTAAAAATCTTCACCCTGGCAGGAGTTTTCAAAAAAGTCTGGTTTCAGTAACCGGATACTGCGTTTGCGTGTGGACGAACAGCCAAACCGCGTAATAAAAGCTGCTGTTTTGAAAATTGTGTTCGTGTGGACAGGGCCTTAGATCACACATTTTAACAAGTCAGCCATAGATGAATGAAACGGGTAAGATTTCTACACATTTTCATCTATTTGATTTGATTTAAATAGTCATATTTTCGAATCAGCATAAATCTGTTAATTGCGAAAACAGTGACTAGCTGTGCAAAAGTCTTATTAGGTAAATTGTGCGATTGAAAGAAATTGGATTAAATAAATAATAAACCTGTTTATTGTGCATTTAATGTAATGTAATGGTAAGTCTCAGGTGTCCCCAGAATGTGTCTGCAAAGTTTCAGCTCAAAATACCCCACAGATAATTTATTATAAGATGTTGTAAAAGCTCATTTTTGAGTGGAAGGAAAAACACGCTGTTTTCGTGCATGTATCTTTAAATGCAAATGAGCTGCTGCTCCCCGCCCCACTTTCCAGAAGAGGGCGGAGCCTGTACAGCTCTTGCCTCTGATTTTCTGCCACAAACTAAAACATCTGTTTGGTTTTGATTATCATCTCTATCATGGTCACGTTCACATGACACTGCAGTTCTTCATCATTGTGAAAGTTTATTATATACATGCATTTTAAAGCCCTATCAGTCTGGCGTTCACACCGGACGCGATTCGCGCGAATAACAAAGGTGGACGCTTGAACTTTTTTTAGGGTTTACTCGCTTCATTCGCGCATGACAACTACACAACAGACGCGAATTCGCGTCATGGGAGGGGCTTCTATATGAGCCTAGATGAGCCAGCTCGTCTCGGTCACTTGATGTCTTTTTTGTACAAAATACTACTATTAATGTGTGACAAAACGTAGTTTAAAGACTTTTTCAGGCGATAATATAGTTTTTTAAAGCTCAAATCTGTGGTTAATTTATAAAAAGAGTGCCTATTTGAGCATTTTATCTGGCGTTTTCGGAGTTGTGAGATCCAGGCGATCACTGACATTCCGCGCTCGTTTACCCGGCGAGACCTGCCCTTCCTCGGCTAGTCCTTCTCACATTTGCCGCTGGCTCTGGCTCTTTTTTTCTGCTCCAGTCTCGTTGTGAAATGGCTGACATAGATTTTGTTGAGAGGGTAGCTGACTGTCCGACCTCCTCACTCACTTTCTTCCAAGCAAGATCCTTTTTATTCCTGTTCCTGTAGTGATAGGATGATGTATCATACAGCTCAGGGTATCAACATACGGCCACGATTATCTTGTCCTCCATTGTTGTTCGGATTTCTGCCTCCGCTTGTAAATGCGTCACTACTAGAGCAAGCTCGTGATTGGTTAACGCGGCGCGAAATATCCGCCAAAGTTCAGATTTTTCAACTTGAGCGATTTGCGCGATTTGCGTGAATCGCGAGTTTAAAACGCTCAATTTGCGTCATTCGCGCCGATCGCGCGAATCTCGAATGCCATTTCTCGTCTCTGCATTGACTTAACATGTAAATCACTTGCGCGAATCGCGTCCGGTGTGAACGCACCATAAACGAGGAGATAAACTTGGCGGACTGTGTACAGCTCACTCAGGGGCGGAGCTATGCTAATAGGGTAGAGTCTGTCAGCAGTCACATTGCATAGAAACGGCAAATGGCTTATGATTTATGGGAGTTAAAAAAAAGGAGTGGTTGGATTTTTACCATTAGTGGTGTGTACACACACTGCCGACACACATTTATGTTCAAACATGTAAAAGTGAATTTTGCATAATAGGTCCCCTTTAAAACACATTCAGTTTAATACAGAAATCTTACCTGTTTCATTCATGTATGACTGACAATTATGCGTAACATTACGTTTATTAGTTTATGTTAAATCTCTTTAATCTAAATGCATGAAAATGTTATGTACAACTGAAATGCATGCATCTTAAATTTAGGCCTAAATAAGATTTTTCAACCATTTCTGGTGTTTGTATGATGATGTTAAATACAAGAGCATGCATGACGTAATCGTGTCGCAGGAATTTGAGTCATCAGTGTCGCAGTGTTTAGCAGATCAAGGCTCTTTCATATTCACACTGTCCTGATTCACTAGTGAGCAAAATGAGCGTTAACCTCCTTAACCTCCCGTGTGTCTGTTGTGTGCACAAACACACACTCACACAGTCTCATTGAGATGGACATCATGTGTCCAGCAGCATCAGGCAGACGAGCAGCAGCTCTAATGACCCTCCGCTGAGAGCCCGTGGCCCTTAAACTGAGCCTTTATTACCATCACAGTCATGCCGCTGTGGTTGTGCTCAAGATGTCTCACGGCCTGCTGTTTCTCTTATGTGAAAAAACGGGTTTGTTTTTTTTGTTAGTCATAGTTTCGTCTTTTAATTTCTTTGTATGATTGACTTTTGTTCAAAAGGCTGTGATTTTTTTTGTTATGTTTTTGAACGAAGTCACCAAGACTGCAATTATTACATTCAGTAAAAAACTGTAAAATTGTGAAATATACAGCAGTTTTCTATTGTAATATATTTTAAAATGTAATTTATTCCTGTGATCAAAGCTGAATTCTACTCCAGTCTTTAGTGTCACATGATCCTTCAGAAATCATTCTAATATGCTCATTTGAAAATAATATTATATATTTTTGACCCCATTTCTTCTGTTTTTTTAAAGCAAAAACCCACTTAATTTACTTCTGTATCTTGATTTTTAGATACAAATGTTTAGATATTTGTACTGGGATAAAAATGCTTGCAGTGTATGATCAGCAACTTCATTTAAAAATGTATTTTACTACACAAGCGCACAAATATAATGGGGAAAATAGACATGAAAATGCACTATCCAAACTTAAAGGGCTGTAATTCAAGAATGCTTTGGAATATAGACCTAAGACCTTGTTTTAAAGAAGACACTCGGCAGAATTGGTGAAATGAAAGCAATTCAAAATATGAAGGTATGAAAAAGTTATGGAAGTTTAAAATTACTGTAAATGAAAAATACTGTACTAAATATTTGTAATTTTTTTGTAATGCATTTTCCTGTAAATGTCTGTCCAAATACCACTTCAATCACAAAACAGTCACCAAATATGGAACCTTGAGGCTCAGACCTTTCAGACAATATGTGTTTTGTCAAGAAGATTAGAAAAGATTTTGATTATAAAGTAGTTCAAATAAATGTTGTAATATGAAACATGACACCGCCCACTAGGGGAGGAGCCCAATAGAAGAATTTAGAGTACCGTTTCCATGGTAACACGGCGTCTGATTTCAAAATGGTTTTTACAGTATGAATTTTGAGTTTGTAAGCTTTCGAATTATACCTAATTTATGATAATTACTAAAATATATGATACGAAAAAGGCGATCAAAAAAAAGAGTGCCAGGCGTCCCGACGCCAGCGGGACTGTGACAGTTAAGGGGTTACAGGTCATTTACAAGCAGTGTAGCAACTTAACCTCTTAACTGTCACCCCCCTTTTTGAGAATACACATGAAAATGCACTATCCAAACTTAAAGGGCTGTAATTCAAGAGTGCTTTGGAATATAAACCTAAATTTAAGTGGTCTTGTTTTAAAGCAGACACTCGGCAGATTATTTCTAACGTGAAAGCAATTCAAAATACGAAAGTATGAAAAAGTTATGGAAGTTTAAATTTACTGTAAATAAAAATACTGTACTAAATATTTTTATTTTATATAAAATATATATTTTACAAAAATGTTTTAATCTAAAATTACGGTAACACTTCATTTTAGGGTTCAATTATCGCTATTAACTAGTTGCTTATTAGCATGCATATTACTAGGATATAAACTGTTTATTAGTACTTATAAAGCATATATTAATGCCTTATTCTGTATGACCGTATTCTGCATCCCTTAATCCTACCCCATACCTAAACTTAAATGCTAGAAAAACTACCTTACTAACCATTTATTCGCAATAAATTAGGAGTTTATTGAGGCAAAAATCATAGTTAATAGTGAATATGTGTTCCCCATACTCAAGTGTTACCAAAATAACTATAAAATCAAAGCCATATGTCTAACCAAGTTGTGTTCCAAATTTGAAGTTGATATCACAAAAATTGAAGTTGCCATGAGATTTTGTTTAGGCGCTATACCAAAAATAGCCACCGGGTGTCATTGAAATTCCATTGATTGTTTTTTTGATTGTTTTTTTGATGCATTTTCCTGTAATTTTCTGTCCAAATGTCACTTCCATCACAAAACGGTCACCAAATATGGACCCTTGAGACTCAGACCTTTCCGACGATATGTGTTTTGTCAAGATTAGAAGAGATTTTGATTATAAAGTAGTTAAAATAAATGTTGTAATATGAAACATGACGCCGCCCACTAGGGGAGGAGCCTGCTAAAAATAATTTAAAGTACCATTTCCATGGTAACGCAACGTCCAATTTCAAAACGGTTTTCACAGGATGAATTTTGAGTTCGTAAGCTTTCGAATGATGCCTAATTTATGATAATTACTAAAATATTTGATACGAAAAAGGTGATCAAAAAAAGAGTGCCAGGTGTCCCGCCAGCGGGACGGGGACAGTTAAGGGGTTAAAGGGGTCATGAACTGCATTTTTTTTTTTTTTTTATGATGTTTCCTGATTGGCTAACGTCTTTCCATTTGAAATAGTATTACTCTCTCTTTAAGCTCGTTTTTACAATTACAGCTCTCATGGTTAACTAATCGTGAAAAGTGTTGCATTTAATTTCGATCTATGGCATTATATTAAGATTGTGTCATGAAAGGTTGCAGTGATGATCAGTGTAGCCGATCACACACATGTTGAGCGCATGAAAGCAGTGATCTCGTCATTGCAACTCAGTTTCTGTACACTAACAAATGCTTTCATCTTCACTAACAGTGCAAACGTGATATAGTTAAGAGATTTGTTGAATAAAACGGGAGTCACTGATAAACTCTCTGTTTGATTGACAGGTTCAGCGCGTGCTGCTTCATTGATTGCAAAGGGAGCTTTCTTTGATCACTTTCTTTATAGAATTTAATCACAGTTAAATAACAGATTCTTTTCATCCTATTAAGAGAAACAACACAAGTTGATGTTTAGTCACTGGTCTGATTTACTGACACACAGACAAAGAACGTCTGACTAAATGAATCGTCACATTTCAGATCAGGCATTAGAATGAACACAGTTACTTACATGCTGCATTACTGTTGAACCCAGTCACTGCACAATATTTTGTAATCCTCAACGGCATGTTTATTGCTCTGTAGCTCGATGGTTTAACACTAGGCCTATGTTACATGCGCGAATCGGTGGGCGGGGATTAACAGGCAGTGATGAAGTAGGCGTTGATATTCTTCTGTTGAGGCGGTGCTTCACCACACGATGACGTCAAGATGTGGCATATTCTGAAATCGATCGTTTGCTGGGCCTGGTGTCAATAAAAGTGAAGTGAAGTGACGTGTGGCCAAGTATAGTGACCCATACTTGGAATTTGTGCTCTGCATTTAGCCCATCCAAGTGCACACACACACACCGTGAACACACACCCGGAGCAGTGGGCAGCCATATTGCTGCGGCGCCCGGGGAGCAGTTGGGGATTCGGTGCCTTGCTCAAGGGTCTCACCTCAGTCGTGGTATTGAGGGTGGAGGAGGGCGCTGGTTATTCACTCCCCCCACCGACAATTCCTGCCAGACCTGAGACTCGAACCCGCAACCTTCCGGTTACAAGGTTCCGACTCTCTAACCATTAGGCCACGACTGCCCCTTAGGGTGTACTCACACTAGCCAGTTTGAACCGTGCCCGAGTGCGTTTGACCACCAAAGCGCGGTTCGTTTGACTAGTGTGAGTGCTCCGAACCGTGCCCGGGCGCGGCTCGATTAGCCGGCCCTGGCCCGCTTGGAAGAGGTGGGCCAGAGCACGGTTCAGTTGGACTCGGGCGCGGTTCGCATGCAGTGTGAGCGCTAACCGCGCCGGATCATGGAACAGCTGTATGCTATCATTACGATAGCAAACACCAAACTATTACTACTTGGATACACTTTTCAATTAATTCAATTATATTTAGGTTTATAATGGTTCTGGTTCTCACCTTATTGATGAACATGAATTGAAGTTTGCGGGTAAAGCTGCAAATGCCTCCGTAATAATCTTCTGATACGTGCAGTGCAATCAAGTGAAAATCGCTGAGCGGCATAAATGATAAATGTATTAGGCAGTCTATTAGCGAAAGCGCTTTTCTTCCTGTCTTCTTCAAAACAAAAAGTTGCATCGTGAATGACTTAAGCGTGCTCCGGCCCGGTACGTTAAGTGCAATGTGAGTGCAGGCCAGCGGGGGAGTGGGGAGGGGGGATAATCGCGCTCGGGCACGGTACAAGGCAACTGTGCCTAGTGTGAGTACACCCTTAGAACCAAATAAAAGCTTGTCTTTGACTAAAGCCGGATGCACACTGCGATTTTGGCCACGATTTGGCCGTCTGAGACAAATTTTGAAATCCTAAAAGATTTCTCTGATCCTTGGCTAAAATCTGAAGTCTTTGATCCTTAGTTTGACATTAATGACCGTTGCGATCAAATTTTACCTCGGACAAAATTCTGGCAGTGTCAGAAGATTTGAGGCGCAATCCTGCAGTGTGACTTCTCGTCACGACCGTCAAATCAAGAACCAATAGGAGCGCAGAACCTGAAGACAACATCAAATCACAACCGGGAACATGTCGAAAAGAGTCAGGAGAATGAAAAATGCCACCGCTTGTTTTTGTTGTTTGCTAAACGCTACCATTGTGTCTGTGAATGCGGCTCACCGTTACCGAACGTGTCACGGATTGATGACGTAAAACTCAGTCCGTACGAGTCTCTTGCTTGCGTCCGTTTTTCGCGTCTGACTGTCGTACAGTCTGACATAATGACAACTGAGATCCTACAGTGTGACATGCATTACATCGGGGATCATGTTCGTACAGTCTGACAAGCAACATTCGCAGAGGATTTAGAAAAATCGCACAGTGTGCAGGACCCTTAACAAGGAAGTGTTCAGCTCTAAAACTTACAGGATATTCTTATATTACCATGACCTTTTATATATCAAAAGCTCAAGGGAAAGTTGATTTCTCAATTCATGACCCCTTTAAATTTTAAAATTTAAAGCATGTTTATATGCATATTACAACCTTGTGCATCTCATTTAATCAGAATTTAAAGTTGACAGTATCCATTTTATAATAAATATAACTAAATTCTCATTCATTTTGTAACATGCACTGAACATTATTGCAGCTTTGACAGAACACTATAAAGTCATATGTTGATCTTATGCAGCTGTAATCAGTATTTATTGCTGTCCTGATGAAACTGACTTTATACAGTCACAGCGATTCTGCTGCTTGTTTCTGTATTTGTTGCATTTAATGATGTGACATCCAAGGTAAATCTCACAAACACCACGCAGTCGTCATGTCATTCATTTCTAATGTGTGATGTTGGTTATTACAGTCCAGCCGTTCCTTCGACAGGAGGCTCCGAGGAAAGGAGTGAAGTCCTGACAGCGCAGCTCGTCTTCATTAGACGGATGGTAATTATGTATAATGAAGTCCTCAACGCTGTCAGCTTGCTTTTTATAGTATATGTAGGTGACATAACCATAATTGAGATGTTCAAATACATGAATATTAAAAGGATACGTGTAAGCACAAATCACCTTGAGAATGAACGTTTGCTTTCGGTTACTAAGAAAAATAGAGTTATAAATACTGTCTTTTGAACTTTCTATTCATCAAAGAATCCTGAATAAAACTGGATCATGGTTTCCACAAAAATATGAAGCAGCGCAACAGTTTTCAACATTGATAATAATGATTGGAATTTACTATTAATTGAAATGTGTCAATCTTGAAAAAATTCTAGTGTATATTACACTGAGCAAAATTATAAACGCAACACTTTTGTTTTTGCCCCCATTTTTCACGAGCTGAACTCAAAGATCTAAGACTTACCCAAAAGGCCTATTTCCCTCAAATCGGTCTAAATCTGTAGGTGCGTTTGCCTGGAGCACTGTAATCGGTTTAAAAGTCCAATCCGAATGAAAATGCTCCATATAAACACCTCAGTTGGAATCGGTTTGAGAGGGGTGGGATAAACCTTTTCATGAACCGATCAAACGAAAAATTCCACCATGTAAACGACCTGATCCGATTACTTTGAGTGCACGTCTTTCTGTGACGTGATATATAGCGCGTGCGCGCCTCCACAACTGAGGAACCTGCGCTGCGTTCACACCAGGCTAATGTTGTCAAGAGAGGAAAGTTAATTTTTCTGAGGTATTAAACTTATTTCGTAACATGTTATGAACATTATGTTGGAATAATGACACAGACATAGCCTGGCTACACCATCTCATCTCATTGTCCTAGGCTTCAACTGCGCCTGACAGAAGAATTTATTTTTCTGAGGTGATTCTTACACTTTACAACAAATAATGAATAGCTTTTATAAAACTGAATAAGTCCTGGTGGCCGTTGAGAGTCGACATGGAAACGGGGAACATTCAAGCTGCTGGAGAGGACGTGTCGACATTTTGTTTCTCGTAAGTTAGATATAAAAAAAAAGTTAAACAACTGCTTCAAATTGGTTAAGTAACATTACCCACAGTCTACTTTAATTACTTTTGTTAATATTTATAACTTTGTGATTATGGTATCTTTCCTTAATCATCTGAAATATCTATGCGTTTAGTACTAGTATGCGGAGCACGTCTTGAATGCTTTCATTCTTGTTTCACCATACATCCTATGTTTTTATTAATCATTTGGGTGCATTTTATAGTTAATTTTGTGTTTTTCAAAATAAATGAATTTCATTCATTTTGATTCCGCATTCATCATTCACAGCTGTTGAAATAGCCATTGTATAGGACATAAATTAGTTTAAACTACTGCATGTCCGCCCACAGAAAAATAAATAAATATAAAAATTACCAACACAGAACTATTGATCCACGATACTAGCGTTACGAATCTGATGCGGCAGACAAACTGTGTGCGCATGTCACAAAATGATTCAGACTGAAAGTTGTTTAGATAACGTCTCATGTAAACAGTCCACCGAATCTTTCTATCGGAATGATTTTAATCGGAATGACAAAAAGTGTGCATGTAAACGTGGCTTGTGTTAGTGAGCACTTCTCATTTGCCGAGATAATCCATCCACCTCACAGGTGTGGCATATCAAGATGCTGATTAGACAGCATGATTATTGCACAGGTGTGCCTTAGGCTGGCCACAATTAAAGGCTACGCTATAATGTGCAGTTTTATTGTATTCGGGGGGGGTCCGGTCCTGGGGGGGTCAAAAAAAAGTCAATATCTGGTGCGACCACAGTGCGGGCCCCATGTTGCAAGGATCTACACAATTCCTGGAAACTGAAAACATCCCAGTTTTTGCATGACCAGCATACTCAACCATTGAGCATGTTTGGGATGCTCTGGATCGGCGTATACGACAGCGTGTTTCCAGCAATCCAGCAACTTCACACAGCCATGGAAGAGGACCAACATTCCACAATCGGCAACCTGATCAACTCTATGCGAAGGAGATGTGTTGCACTGCGTGAGGCAAATGGTGGTCGCACCAGATACTCAGTACGTTTACATGGACAACAACAATCCGATATTAACCTGATTAAGACCATACTCTAATTAAGAAGCTACCATGTAAACGTGATTTCTAATTACCTTAATCCGGTTAAAGTCATACTCGAATTAAACAAAAATCGAATTAAGGCATGTGGAGTATGCCTATTTTAGTCGCATTATTAAGTGCATTGTAGACATGTACACACCTTAATCTAATTATTAACGTTGTGTAGGAGTTTTCGCCGCATTTTGTGACAGGACACACACACACCAGGCAAGTGCAGAGGGGAGGGGCTTTGGGGGCTCGAGCCCCTGCCCTTTTAAAAAATGTATCAAAAGTGCCCCTCTCAACAATCAGCAATAATATTGTGACAAATAAAACAGAATTTTAATTATAACTAATACAAAAGCGCGTACAAAACAGTAACAAAGCGCTAAAATGTGCGGTTTATCTTTTACGTATCTGTCAGTCTGAAATGTCGTTGCCGTTTCATTTTGAAACCTTTTTCATCATTAATCAAAGCTATTATTCTAAATGTAGGCTGTCAAGAAGGAGGCAAGATGGGCAGTGTCTCTTCCAAAAAAAACTGAAAAACACAATATATAATATTACAAAAATAAAACAACATATATATATTTTATTTATATATATATATTTTATATATATATATATATATATATATATATATATATATATATATATATATATATAGTGAAGAAAATAAGTATTTGAACACCCTGCTATTTTGCAAGTTCTCCCACTTGGAAATCATGGAGGGGTCTGAAATTGTCATCGTAGGTGCATGTCCACTGTGAGAGACATAATCTAAAAAAAAAGTACAATTTATTGTTGCAAATAAGTATTTGAACACCTGTCTATCAGCTAGAATTCTGACCCTCAAAGACCTGTTAGTCTGCCTTTAAAATGTCCACCTCCACTCCATTTATTATCCTAAATTAGATGCACCTGTTTGAGGTCGTTAGCTGCATAAAGACACCTGTCCACCCCATACAATCAGTAAGAATCCAACTACTAACATGGCCAAGACCAAAGAGCTGTCCAAAGACACTAGAGACAAAATTGTACACCTCCACAAGGCTGGAAAGGGCTACGGGGAAATTGCCAAGCAGCTTGGTGAAAAAAGGTCCACTGTTGGAGCAATCATTAGAAAATGGAAGAAGCTAAACATGACTGTCAATCTCCCTCGAACTGGGGCTCCATGCAAGATCTCACCTCGTGGGGTCTCAATGATCCTAAGAAAGGTGAGAAATCAGCCCAGAACTACACGGGAGGAGCTGGCCAATGACCTGAAAAGAGCTGGGACCACTGTTTCCAAGGTTACTGTTGGTAATACACTAAGACGTCATGGTTTGAAATCATGCATGGCACGGAAGGTTGTGGGGTGGTAGCATCATGCTTTGGGGGTGTTTTTCTGCACATGGGACAGGGTGACTGCACTGTATTAAGTAGAGGATGACCGGGGCCATGTATTGCAAGATTTTGGGGAACAACCTCCTTCCCTCAGTTAGAGCATTGAAGATGGGTCGAGGCTGGGTCTTCCAACATGACAATGACCCGAAGCACACAGCCAGGATAACCAAGGAGTGGCTCTGTAAGAAGCATATCAAGGTTCTGGCGTGGCCTAGCCAGTCTCCAGACCTAAACCCAATAGAGAATCTTTGGAGGGAGCTCAAACTCTGTGTTTCTCAGCGACAGGCCAGAAACCTGACTGATCTAGAGAAGATCTGTGTGGAGGAGTGGGCCAAAATCCCTCCTGCAGTGTGTGCAAACCTGGTGAAAAACTACAGGAAACGTTTGACCTCTGTAATTGCAAACAAAGGCTACTGTACCAAATATTAACATTGATTTTCTCAGGTGTTCAAATACTTATTTGCAGCTGTATCATACAAATAAATAGTTAAAAAATCATACATTGTAATTTCAGTTTTTTTTTTTAGATTATGTCTCTCACAGTGGACATGCACCTACGATGACAATTTCAGACCCCTCCATGATTTCTAAGTGGGAGAACTTGCAAAATAGCAGGGTGTTCAAATACTTATTTTCCTCACTGTATATATATATATACATTAAACATATATTACATTAAAAAGTATAAAAGTCACTCGTTTTTATAAAGTAACACTGTCCAACAGTGACACCAGCAGGTAAAGTTACAGCGGGGTGCCTGAGCCCATTGATTTTAACTGACCCACGAAAGTCGCGCTATGATTGGACGTCGGACAGCGTAGCGTGGAATGGGGACGTAATGACGTACCATTAATCAAATATTCTAAAAGCAACTCTTGTAAACACCTTAATCAGAAATTTGTCTTATTCAGAATAAGGTCAATAATTAGATTACTACTGTTTTTGTTTTTGGACCCCCCGGGACATCCCCGTGGATGGATTATTTCGGCAAAGGAGAAGTGCTCACTTACACAGATTTAGACAGATTTGTGAACAATATTTGAGAGAAATAGGCCTTTTGTGTACATAGAAAAAGTCTTAGATATTTGAGTTTAGCTCTTGAAAAATGGGGGCAAAAACTAAAGTGTTGCATTAATCATTGTGTTTGTATATGCATATAAACATACATCTAAGGCCCCATCCACACGGAGACGTGTTTAGCTGTATACTAGGGATGTCACAATTCTCAATATAATAATGAACCGTTCGGTACGGCATTCACGGTTCAATACGCGCTTGTGAATTGTGAATTGTTTTTTCGATTTTGCATTTAATTATTTTTCTACAAATTCTATCATTTGCCTCCATCCTAATATACTGAACAACGCGACATACATTCACATCACACGTTAGTGGTAGAGTTATACTCACGGAACACTAGTTATTCATAAATGCTGCTGTAAAGCTCTGAGCTGCCAGTGTAAATCTATATATATATATATATATATATTTATTTTATATTATACAATACACTAGGAATGTGTACAAGGTTTTTTTTTTTTAAGTACATTTTTAAGTTTTAGTAAGGTTTATCAATTCTTTTAAGTAAAATAAAGAAAGAGTATTGCAATAAAAAAGTATTTTTTCTCCTAAACCTCTTGCTGTTCCTGTCGCTTAAAAATAGAATAGCAAAAAACTGATGTGACAAGCCATCAGAACCGAACTGAAAACCGTGGTTAAAAACCGAGGTATGTATTGAACCGTGGACTAACTGTATTGTTGCATCCCTACTGTATACGTAAAGAATTTGTACCGTATCAGCGTTTCGTCCACACGGATCCGGCGTTTTGGGAGCATCCAATATTTTTTTTAAACCGGGTCCCAGAGTGGATAAATCTGAAAACGACACCCTTGCGTTTTCGTGTGTACAGCCAATCCGTATATTTTGTGAAACGGTGATGTCATCACACCACGTCCCGCACCGGAAAGTCTAGAAGGAATACAGCTACGGGCACTGGGCATGCGCACATCAATATTGTGTCATTGAATTACTGTATTTGCATTATTGTAAGGGTAGGTTTGGGGTTGGGGTAGGTGTAGGAGTTAATAAAACACATCTGGTAAGTAGCACATTTATTTAGTTATTTTATCGTGAGATTTTGCCTCACATCCTACCATTGCTGTTCCCCTTCTAGCCACTACTCTTCTTCTCTGTTTTTAGTGTATTTCTGTGGCAGAAATACAGCGCCACACACTGGCCTGGCATGTGTACTACATCGTTTTGAGTCGGTTTCAGTGCTCTCTTAAAGCTACACTGTGTGATATTTTCCCCCATCTAGCGGTGAAAGGGTATATGACCATCCAGAAAATAATAGTTTCTGTTCCTCCCAATTCCGATTTCGTTTTAACTCCTACGGTGGCCGATTTAGTCTAAGATTAACATGGCTTCCAGTTCGACCTCGTCCATTAGTGTTGATTTGCCTGTTGTGTTGCCGTCTTAATTCTCTTTTTCGCTTCCTTGGCGACTCTGTTACATATCCTCGAGAATAAGAGTGATCCTCCATCAGCAACAGACTTTCAGGTTTTCATATAGCAGTCTCAAGCAATCCCCCTCTTCACATTCGACACGGTGCCATCGAGTGTTAAAACGCGAAAGGCGAAGCTTGAATTTACGGGTATGTCCCTCTTTGGCTAATGTACTTTCAAGATGGAGGGGCAACATGGCGACCCCCATTCGAACCCCTTACCCATATGTATTTTCAATGGCATATTATAAACTTACGAGAATACTTTATTACTTGAAAGAAGTAAATATACTAGGGATGGCGAAAACTAAACATTTTCTTGACCGACCACCGAGCCTCATTAGCCGGTTGAAACCGGTTAACCGATTAGTTAAAAAAATATGCTGCGCTATTTGAAATAACAGCCGCAACTCGCGAGCCGCGCCTGCAATTTCGCAACTCTGTCGCATCTCTCTGCCGCTCTGCCTCCCGCTCTCTCACACACACACACACACACACACACACACACACACACACACGCACGCACGCACACACACACACACATACACACACACACTCACACACTGTCCAGGCGCCGCCGCCTGCCTTCCACTCACGTCAATTTTTTAAAATCCCCTACAGCGCGAAACATGAGTCCCGCAAACGCGGCGCTGAGGAGCTTGTTTGTAATCGGAGGACAAATGGCTCCTTAGTTTCGAAATGGTTTGGGCACAAGGTGATCGCGTTGAAAATAAAGGCTATTGTCTAGCGTTAGAAGCTCATTTGAAACATTGCCGCGACTCATTTAAGATAATGACAGCTCCGAAGAGACGCCGCTTTAGTTCGAGGTAGTGCTAACAATAATAAAGAAAGATGATGATCAACACCTTATGTGTTACCACTGAAATGTAGATGTAATATATTTAATTTCATATATATTTAAATGTAAGCCCATCTTATGCAGAATGTTGTCTAATAGACTGCAACACGATAAAACCAATGGATAAAACAGGCACCTTCAGAATGCGTAAAAGACGCACCGGCCAAGGAAGGTCCAACTCACTGTGTGCCTTCTAATAACGGACAGAACAACTGTGTCGTTCTTTTTGGTGAAATGGTCCCACACACTACTTTTCTTTGCACGCTTCATACTGCCGTCTAACCTCGAGTGTTTTATTTAGCCTGTTTACTTTTTGCAAACCTTGTGAGCGCGCAAACCCAAACGCTGTGACTTTGCGCCAAATGTTTTTATTGGTTTATTAAGTACAAACAGGCGAGTTATGATAAATTGAGTGTGAGGGATTTGTTCACTTCACACAAAAAGATTTTGGAATGAGATGGCTAACTGTAGTAGCGTTTAGTCCACTGTCTATAATAGCCTAATTTAGAGATCACTTTTTTTTTTTTTTAACCGACAACTTTGATCGGTTAACGTTGATACGGTCAACCATCGGTCAAACGGTCATCGGTTAACATCCCTAAAATATACATTAATGAGCACATATATTTTTGAAAGAACTAAGTGTTTTTAGCTAAGAATAAACTAAAAAAGTTACACAGTGTAGCTTTAAAAAAAGATTGGATAGGGAAAGCTCTGGCTTCGTGTGGACAGGGCCTAAATGGCTCAATGTAATGGAAATGTTTAACATAACAAACTATATCAAACCATATGAGGTGTTTTTAGTCATATTAAACTCATATAAGATGTTTTTTTTCCGAGTGTGAAGAAGTATGAGGCTTCCACTTTGTCTGTCCTGACTGCAGTCAACCTGTATGTCCGAACTGACCTTCTTGCCAAGAATAAAAGCTTTTAAAGACACTTTGCTTGTGTGTGTTTCAATTCCAGCTTCACCATGATAATTATTAAAGTTTCTTTTTTCCAAGACACTCAACTATAGAGAGATGGCTGTCATGTCCATCAGGTATAGGAATAATTTATTCAGGTATTCAAAAATCTCTCTTACAGCACATAATTAGTGCTTCATCTCATCGGAGCAGATGGATTGGTAACATCTGCTGCAGAATGCATCATGATTTAATTCACCTGATTGCTTGTTGCTTAATATTTGTTTTGTTTTGTTTTCCTGGGCGGTTGATCTTATCAAGGCTTATCCAGAAAACCGAATGACAGGTTGCCCATAGTAGGTGGAGGAACAATGATCTTGCGCTGAGCATTAATGGGAAGCATTATTGGAATGAACAACTGCTTTGAGTAATGCAGGATGATATTGGACATAATGAGACATTTCTTTCATATATCTATCGCCCTCAGTCCTGTCAGCGCTTCTGTGATCAGCACTGATGTAAATGCAATGATCATGAGTGTCAGTAATAGTGATGAAACAGATGAAGAGATCTCACCTTTAGAAGAGTCTGAGCAGGCAATCAATTCTACATAATGACATGCTTCACGTCACGACATAAACAAGACTCAGTGAAACCCTACGAGACATGGATGAGGTTCAAGTCGTATTTCATGCCAAAATATCTTTTATATATCTATTTCCAAGATGTACAATTGTTGCACTGTGACAACATTTGTTAGCATATTTTATCCACAAATTCTCATGACAAGTTATCTACTATTTGCATGGACCAAACTCCACATACAGGAGCGTTTGGTAACAATCAATGTCTCAAGGTTTACACACCCCTTGCAGAAAATGTGAATAATTTTAACAAAATAACACGGATCATACAAAATGTATGTTATTTTTTATTTAGTGCTGTGTCGTTCCCTGGATGATCAACGGCTGTTTTTTTGTGTTTTGTGATGGTTGTTCTTTAGTCCCTTGTTTGTCTCTTCAGAAAAACCCTTCAGGTCCTGCACATTCTTCAGTTTTACAGCATATTTTGTATATTTGAACCCTTTCCAGCCGGGACTGTATGATTTTGAGATCCATCTTTTCACACGGAGGACAATTGAGGGACTCAAACACAACTACTAAAAAAAGTTTTAAACATTTACTGAAGCTCCAGAAGGAAACATGACGCATTAAGAGCCAGGGGGTGAAAACTTTTTGAATTTGAAGATCAAGGTAAATTGTACTTAATTTGTCTTCCGGGAAACATGTAAGTATCTTCTGTTGCTTCCGAAGGGCAGTAATAAATAAAATAAAAAACTGATATTTAAACAAAATAAGAAAAAATTGGATGTCTTCATCCTGTGCAAAAGTTTTCACCCCCGACTCTTAAAGGGTTAGTTCACCCAAAAATGAAAATAATGTCATTTATTTCTCGCCCTCATGCCGTTCCACACCCATAAGACCTCCGTTCATCTTCGGAACACAAATGAAGATATTTTTGTTGAAATCCGATGGCTCAGTGAGGCCTGCATAGCCAGCAATGACTTTCCTCTCTCAGGATCCATTAATGTACTAAACACACATTTAAATCAGTTCATGTGAGTACTAGCCTGGCTCCGCCCTCCTACGTACTTCCGCTCAATTTTCATTTTCCTTTGGTACTACGTCTGGTACTGCTGTATATGCTTAGGTTTTCTCCCGAACAATTTTTTACTGGTCCAATCAGCGAACAGAGGGAGTGGCTGAGAGCGATGACGTTGATGTTGTGCGCTAGTTTGAGTTGTAGTTCAGTAATGGCGGCGGTGAAAGATGCGAGTGTGTGGCACTGGCACTGCTGACAAATGTCCAGAACTTAAAGCCGGAGTGTGGCGAGGTGGACGAGCGAGCGAGATCGGTGTGCGTGATTGAGAATGAGACACACCGGTCTCGAGTCTTCTCATGAGGGAGAACAGAGGCATATAAGGACGAGCGACACTGGTGAAGGACGAGAGAGGACCCGGGGTCCGTTCTTCGTACCTCGCTGAATACATCTGAGATGATTTGACAGATCCCAGATCTTTTAATCGTGATAACTGATGTCTGGCTAATTTGGTTCTTCAAACGAATTTGCGGATTGGATTTAAATATCTGGATTAAATGATCTAAGATCACTGCGCGTTCTTGTTTTCCCTGAAGAGGGCAGATGCATCGATACTCGAAACCATGATCAGCAATGCAGCGATTGGCTGGCGTCAAGACAGCAACGTAATGACATCATATAATTAAAAAAGCCACCTGGCAAAAAACTTGGCAAATTACACAAAAAAAAAACCCCACGAATATCTGGACCTTTATAAGGAAACAGCTAAACGACCAAACCAACATAAAAGTTATAATACACAGCAAATGTCAGAGTGTTAAAATCCCAGAGTTTTGATGACCAGAGTATAATTTATACACTTTGGAGTTAACTGGGCTTAAAGTACACTTGTCAGGTTTCACCATAAACTCTCTCAAGTGTTAGTGTGTTGGTTCAGTGTTGATGTGGAGCTGTTGTAGTGTAAATAGTGGGATGATGAACTCTTTTTTAGAGTCAATCTGTTGCTGTCCCGTCCGCACATGAGTTTAGGTTTCGAAACGTCATCAGATCGACTACGCTGTCATTGGTTGAATCAAGATGCAGCCTCGTGGACACCAGTTTCCAACTGTCATCCGAAGACGTCGTCGACATTTTGATTCCGCGGGACCGTAGGTAAGAAACCACCAAGTGAATCATGCCGAATATTCCTGTTTGTCTTCTTGTTTTAATTCTCATAACTAAAACACCAAAAACGCTAATGTAGAAGTAACGTTAGAAGAGGTGTGACGTTTAGTAATTTAGTTTAACTATAGCTAACTTAGTATATCAATGGTAGCTAAAGTGATTGTGAATGTTAAATCTGGTAAAACTGTTTTTAGTGGTAACGCTAACGTTGATCGTTGACCATTAAATGAAATTTCAAAATGAAAATGCAGCAATCATTTGTTAACGTTAGCTGCCGCGCCCAATTTCGCGCCTTGTGCAGGCTAAATTGACTAGCTAGCCTGGAAAGCTAACGTTACAGATTCACATCTGAAGTGATTGAGTCTGACTTTATTTGCACTACATTTGGTATTGTGCGTGTTCAATAAACCAATTGTATTTTTATGTTGTAGTAATATGTGAGGAAAACTACAGCAATGCTTTTCAAAGTACAGTACCAAGGAAAGAAGAAGTACATCAAACTCAATGGAGCATCATATCCAGCATTTCTCATGGAGGGTAAGTTCTTTATTAATAATTCTTCTCTTCGTTCTCTTTATAATTGAAGTTTAGATCAGAGGTCGTGTTAACCGAATATTTTCCGACTACGTTAATTTGAGCAGTGATGGAAACATCTGAATGTCGAATCAGGGTTCCTACAAAGTCTCGAAAGTTTGGAAAATGCTTGGTTTTAATTTATTTCTTCAGGCCGGCAGATGTAACTAAAAATATAAATAAAACCGGCTGGAAATCGTTTTTTTTTTTTTTTAAATAAATATCGCGAGGCAGCCTCTTTTACGAATCACGTCTCGTGTAATTCCATGTAGCAGCTAGTTGGCGCCTCGTGTATTCGCCTGGCGCGCAAACATCTAAGAAATGTTGCTTGCTGTAATTTTGTCGATAACTGCCTAGAAGATGATAAATAAAAACTGATTGCGTCGACGATCAACAGACTGACAGGCACACACTGTGAGCGCTATGGGAGAATAAGCCTTCAAGGTAATCGGAGACAAATGAATTTGACTGAATACTTATTTAAAAACATTATTAAATTAATATCGAATCAATATATAACTGTAATGTAGGGAGGGAAGGGGGGTTGTTCTTTCCGTCGTGCACGTTTGTGTGAGCACTCTGGTTTCTATTCACAAAAGCGAAAGTTTAAATTTTAACGTCTGCAGCATTGTATTGTAGCCAGTCGAAAGTTAGTTTTTTTATGATGCTTAGAGGACTAAACTTTCGGAGTGACCACCGCTTTTACCAGAGATCTGTGCATCATGTCTTACTGTGTAAATACAGACTAATAGAGATGCCACTGTCAAGAATAAATAAAACAAATCAGTGTTGGCTGAATATGTTTAGATTCAGTTACATAGTCTATTGATAACACTTAAACACTCTTTTTTCACGTGTCCTTTTTAAAACAATGCTTATTTATTAAAATAATATTTTAAGGTATTTAAGGAAGATATTCATGTATTATATACTCATTATCATTATTATTATTCCAACCATCTACAAAAAACTCAACCTAACCTACAGTTGACAACACATATACAAACATATAACCACATTTTTAAAAAGTATCCAAAGAGTGATTTAATATAAGTTGTATTTATATTGAAGATTCTAATATTTTAGCTTGTAGTTTTCTAAAGGGGCGCGGTTTATACTATTTATATTCTTTCATTTTGTTGCTGCTTGAAAAATGGATTTAGGGACCTTAAAAATGCTTGAAAAGTGCTTAAATTAAACTTCAAAATCTGTACAAACCCTGACTATGAAAAGTGACTCTTCATATATTAAAAAATGCATAATCTAGCCTATATGCTCCTATATCCTGTAAATTCATGATTAAAAATGAAAATGTGAATTAAAACAAATTTAATTAAAATTAAAATAGAGTAATATATTATGGTGCAATTTTAACGACCATATCCATCAAAATAAAGGACAGTGTGAAAGTCTTACGCAACCACTGGTTTAGATGTATGTTTATATGAAATTTTATTCTTAGCACCATGCTAGTCTACCTTAGCTTTGCCCATTAAGATAGAAATTGTGCTAAAAACATTATTGTTCTCCCAATTTCTAACCCTAACACAACAACTTATGTTTTTTCTGTATTCAAAGCTAAAGAGAAGTTCAGCATACCCCCTGAGACAAACATGTATGTGCTGGATGACAGTGGAACAGAGGTTGATGAAGAGGTCTTCAGCGACATCTTGGAGGAAAAAGCAGACATCCTGTGGACCATTGTTAATGTTCTTTCAGTTTCTGGTAAATGATTGTACAATTACAAAGTACATTGCAATGTACTTCTCACCAATGTCCGATTTGTGCTTTCTCTGTTAAAGGTCTACTTTGCATATTTCCAACCTTATCTCTTATCTGTCAGTGTTCACATAAGGATGTGAAAAACTACATTTGAGATAAAATGGATTAGCCGGTAAGACTGTTGACTTGAGTACTTCTCAAAAAACAGTCAGTCTTGCCATCTAGTAGTTAATGTATCAAGGCCTAAACTGCTTAAAGTCTGGCCACATTAACTACCAAAACTCATGTAATTCTTGGAAGCAGTCTCACCCAGCCTTTTTTGAACCTCTCCTCACTTAAACCAGTGGAAACATTGACTGAAATATATTTTTTTAAAATAATGATCTTTTTGCCCTTTTCAGACTCTCCCATCCAGTCCTCGTGCACAGACACCTTGTCACTATCATCACCCTCATCGGACAGTGATGCTTCTCTGATGTCCCCAAAAAGACAGCGCATTGATGACGCCTTTGTGATGTCCCCAAAAAGTCTACATACTGATGACAGTTCTTCACAAGCCAAAGAGGTGATGTTTTTTCAGAACATTTCTCTTTATGTTGTAAACATTACATTTACCTGTTACTGTTACCATAACATTTTCCCCTGTTGTCCAGCTTGTCAAAAGAATTCTGGAACAAAAGCCTGGAGGGGAGAAAATCCTTGCAAAATATGCAATGACAGGAGAGATGAAGGACCGAGCACGCCGTGATCTTGTCAGCATTGTTGTTGCTGAAATGTTTGAAAAGTATGGGTAAGTAAAATACTTTATGGTGCATGATTTTGTAAAGTGTTTATATTGAATGTGTGTATATTCATAGTATTCAATTGCAGATTTGGTAGTTGTAATCAAATAGGTGATTATCATTAAATAACAACCGTGGCCAATGAGCTGTGGCCTTGCGCAGATCATAGGTTTTCCAGTGTGTTGGTTTTAATACACAACATTTATTCCACAGACGTGCTCCCCCTATGGATAAAAGAGCACAATATGCATTGGGGATAGTAACACTGTTCCCCTCTCTAAAAGATCCCTACTCCAAAAAAGGCTATGTGAGTACATATTTAAAAGTAAGGTTAATCTTAATAAACAGATGAATAATGTTCTGGTGCATTTTAGAAGTCTAACACTTCTTTTCTAAAGATCTCTATTGATTCATGTTGAAACCATTTTTTTTATACATTTCCATCTTTGTTGATACTGTCTTTAGGAACACTTTTTTGACATAGACAGCAATGAGGGCTACATTGCCTGGAAGATTAAAAACACACAGCGAGAACTCAGCAATGGCGGTACCAATGGGGGTAGGAGAAGGAGCTCTCAAACTACAGGCAGCAGCGGACCAAACTTGGAGAGAGAAGTGACTAAAGTGCAGCAGTTGGAGGGAGACCAGTGTCGTGAGGCCATATCTCTACTGAAACACAGCACAGACAACAAACAGATCTTCATGAAAATGAGAGAAACCTTCCAGCACAGGCAAAAGTTGATCCATGATCCTGAGCAATGCAGCACAGTGCTTACTGTGTTCCCAAGGTTTCTTGACACAAAAGGCCTGGTAAGTTTTTTTTTTTTTTTTTGTAAGCACATTTATTATGTTTTAGCAATGTCAAGAACAGCTGTTCAAAGATGAAAACGGTCACCTACCACTATACCACCATCATCAAATACACATGCTTGCTTCCTCCCCTTTAGGTGGCGCAAGACTTTGACCTGTTGTTTGGAGCTGAGACTTCGTCAAAACTCCTTGCGAAATGGGATTTCCTGAAGGCCAAAGTAATAGAGCAAGCCAAGGACATCAGCAAGACACCCCTGCTTGACCATCTCATCCAGTCTGCAGAGGAGAACACTGATGAGGATGACGAGGTCCCAGGTAAATAATTTAACTGAATCTGGTGTGTATCTTTCAAATGTCGACTTACTTAATTTATTTACCATGACAAATAGTTGTGTAGACAAATAATATATTTTTTAGGGCTGCAACAACTAATCGATAATCAAAAATAATCAAGAAAGAATTTCATTATCAATTCATTGTCACTTCACAATGGTGTAAAACGCATTTCTATGCATAATGCATCTGAAAAACAGAGCAGAGGTCGCAAAGTTAGCTGCTGCGAGAAAATTGCACAATACAACACATGAGAATGTTTTATATTAAGTTCTTCAAACTGACTTTTAATTGTATTAACGTGGCCTGTCTTGTCAGATGCTGCGGCAAATGTGTGTGATGTTTAATGCGTTTCAAGATGTGTTTTCCTCAGCATTTTACACAAAGTCCTGTCAGTAATTGAGTCTTCGTAAACTTCACTGAATGAGCGCAAGTCAGTACATCAATCAAACGGCGGTCGGAATGGAAGCGCAATAACCCTTGACTGAAGCCCACGTAGATTAATTTACCGTTTTCATAGGCTTCAATTGGCACAATGTTTGAAGGAGAGCATTGTGCAGAATAAAATTTCCTCGATAAATTGGCCTTTTAATCCAACCAATTGATTAATAATTGACAGGTTAATCGATTATCAAAAAAAATTGTTAATTGCATAACTAGTATTGTTATTGAAAAGAGTTTTGAGTTTTAATATTGATGTAGTATCAAAGGTTTTGGTCAGGTGTATATCATGCTTAAAGCAGGTGCTTCTGCCTTCTCAGGTTGGGATAGTGACATGGCCTCACTGCTACTGCTGGTCTACCTACTGCCACCACCTCCAAGTGGAAAGAAGGGAGCTGTAAAGATCAGTACCCGGGAAGCTGTGGACCATGTAGTCAAATTTCATAAGGTCAGTGTGTCCTAATCTCCAATGGCAATAGCCATTGTCAAAAGGCAATTGTGTAACCCCCCAGATTATTAATCTGTTTCTTTTCAATGCCACCTCCACAGAATTTTAAATCTGATAATTTATGTTTTGCCTCCTTGAAGTATAGCAAATAGAGAGTGGCGTTCACCTCTTTTGACTGCAGTCTTGTGCTCGTTCCATCAGAGTGTGACTTTAGGAAGTCACAGACAGGTTTTTATCAGAGTGTGACTTATCCATCAAAATGTGATGTTCAGTGTAGATTCATTTCAGTTTATTGTTATCTTACAGTCATGTCGCAGCCTTCAGGAGCACTCTGGTCCAAACCAGCGGAGGCAGCCCTACATCCTGGCAGTTGGGACGACAAGAAAGCACATCCACGAGTTCTACATTGCATTGGATGGTGATCTCCTTCCCTGCAAGGGCAAGTCTTCCCTGTCAGCCTTTGATGAACTTTTCAAAGCACATTATGTTTTCGGCATCTCCTATGACCAGGCCTTAAATGGCATGTACACATTTGTGCAGACCACCATCTACAACATTGATGTAGGTCATTCTCACGAAACTCCCAGAGTCAAGGACCTAAGAGCTAAGCTCCTCAACTAAAGAGTTATGATGTTTAGATGCTTTGTTTGCAAGTCTAGTTTTGTTACCGTTCAAATGTTGATCCGTCATCTCAAAGTTTTCCATGCCTTTTATCCTGGTAAAAAGTTTCAGTTAATGTGTGACCAGGCTGGATGCCACCAGAGATTTTGGACTTTTTCAGGCTTTAGAAAACATCTCCATAACAAACATAGCGCTAAAAATCTAGATCAATTTGAGAACGATCCCGTCATAGTTGAGAACGATCCCGTCATAGTTGAGAACGAACCCGTCATAGTTGACGTATCTGATGATGTTAATTTAATTCCAGAGCAACCAGAGAATTCTCAAAGCTGTAATGAGACCAGGCAACATACCCAAGAAATGTGTGCATCCCTTATTGCAAATCTCCAAAGCTGTGGTGTGGCTACTAATGTCATAACGACTGTTGTTGAAAATATGGAGGAACTTGTAGAGGAATTGCATTCAAATGTTAAAGATGATGTTGTAAAATTACTCTCTAACGATGAGGAGATCAGAACAAAGTTTGACGATTATTTTGACAACCTTGAAAATCCATTTAGCAAATTGAACACTGAGGCAAAAAGGAAAAAACATTTCAGTGAGAAATGGGGTATTGTAGAACCTGTTGAGGTAGCCCTAGGAGTGAGGTATGACGCTAGAAGGAATCGAACTACTGGCACATATGATCAAGTTCCCATAACAGACAAATTTGTTTATATTCCTCTATTGCAAACTTTGAAGTTCATATTCACCAACCAAGAGATCTGTGATCATTTTGTGCAGCCTTGTGAGAAAACTGGGTTTTACAAAGACTTCTGTGATGGTAACTATTTTAGAAATCACCCCCTCTTCTCTGAAAAACCAAACTCTCTCCAAATACAGATATTCTACGATGATTTTGAAATGGCAAATCCTCTCGGATCCAAGCATGGTATCCATAAGGTTGGAAGTATATACTTTGTTTTACGAAACCTATCTCCAAAGATTAACTCCGCTCTTATGAATATTCATCTTTTAGCCCTTTTTCATACTGAGGATGTGAAGAAGTATGGATTTGATTTAATCTTACAGCCCCTCGTACGTGATCTGAAAATCCTTGAGTGTACAGGAATTGAAGTTCCTTTCTCTGATGAACCAGTTTACGGAACAATTGCACAAGTTACTGGAGACAATTTGGGATTGCACACATTACTCGGGTATGTTGAATCATTCAGTGCAAACAATTTCTGTCGTTTTTGTCTAGTGGACAAACGGACCTCACAAACAGTTTTCAGGGATGATGATCCAAGAATAACATTGCGTAATAAAGCACTGCATGATCAGCATTGCAATGACCTCATGGTAGATCCTACACTGCCATCCACATTTGGAGTTAAGCGACAATGTTTATTCAATGATCTACAGTACTTTCATGTTTCTGAAAATTATGCTGTAGACATTATGCATGACATATTGGAAGGAGTGGGGCAATTTGAGCTGAAGTTGCTGTTTGCTTACCTCTCAGACAACAAAATCATATCCAAGACAGATGTTTGTAACCGAATATACTCATACAATTATGGCTTTGTTGAACGAAAAAATCGTCCAACCAGAATAAACTTGGAGCAGACTGGAAACGGAATTGGTCTCAATGCCATTCAAACTTTTTGCTTAATCCGGAATATGCCCTTGATATTTGGAGATGTTTTACAAGAAGGAAATGCCCACTATAGACTCTTGTTGCTTCTGTTGCAAATTATGAACATTATATTTTCTCCAGTTGTTACTGATGGAATGACAGTATGTCTGAAGCATCTCATTGTTGACCATCACCAACTTTTCAAAGAGCTTTACCCACATCGCAGAATGATCCCTAAACATCACTTCATGATTCATTACCCCAGAGTAATTCGAAAAATAGGTCCAATTCTACATGTTTGGTCAATGAGATTCGAAGCCAAACATAGGTTTTTCAAGAACACTATCAAAAATTTCAAAAATATAACAAAGTCATTGGCCCAAAAACATCAGATGGCTATAGCATACCATTGGGAATCAATGCCATTTAAAAGTATTGACTGTGGGCCAGTAAAAAGTGTTCAGCTCATTGAATTGCCACATGGTGAGATGATTGCAGAAGAACTGCAGGTTGACTTAGACTGTGAAGTTGATCTGACTTCTTGGATCACTTGTTTTGGAACTGAGTATCGTCCAGGCCTTTTAGTTTGCACGGACAAAGAGGACGATTTGCCTGTATTTAGTCAGATAAAAGACATCATTGCATTTAATCGAGAATATTTTCTTGTAACAGAGGACTTTCAGACACTTTGTTTTGCAGAGCATTTTCATTCCTTTCATGTGACACAGGGAAATGATCATAATGTTTCCATGCTTAAAGTTGATAAATTGCACTTCTTTAAGCCGTTTGATCTGCAAACTACTTATGGTTTTGATAGGGATTATCAATATGTTGTTCCTGTACATGTGTTTGTATGAGTTTGTGGTTTTTGTGCATCCATGAACTGTTAAATAAAACAGACATACTGTATAAGCACTGACTTGGAGTATTTTTCATTCACTGATGGTTCTAGGTTCACACTGCAGGTGTCGTAAACTATTGAAACAATGTAAATAAAAAAGTACCAGCTTTAGAGTACATTTGTACTCTTAAAGTGTTAAATAATGAGCTCTGCAAAGGTTCTAGGTTTACACTTAAAGTGTTAAATAATGAGCTCTGCAAAGGTTCTAGGTTTACACTGCAGGTGTTCAAAAGCACTGAAACGGTGTCAAAAAGTGCTAGTTATAAGAGTTCATTTTAACTCTCCAGGTGTTTAAATTTAACTCTATTTTGAGAGTATATATTTTACACTTTTTACAGTGTTCACTGAACACCGAACTCTTGGACCTATATATACACTGAAACCAGTGTTCAGTGAACTCCTATAGAGTACATTGAACACTCTGATTTTTGCTGTGTAGATCAATGATACATTTTTTTTTTAATTTACCAATTATTTATATTCACGATTTTATACAGTATTTGTACACCCTTTACATTTTTATTTCAATGTTGTAATTCAATTTTTAATTCAATTTGAAGCAGATTTGTAACGTGACTATTAACGTTTCTTAAGGGTCAAGATTAAATTCTCTGCATCTCCTGCGCTGCATCAAGCCATCCCATAATATCCGTCATCACTTAAATGAATGCACGGCTCAGATTAACTTTACAACATGTGTGCAAACCTCCAATAAAATTATAATGTAATTATTCCATCACAAATAAATCGCTCAATCAAGTGGCTGTGTCTATAGTATTATACACAACATTATAATAATATATACATTCTCATATACATGTACAATTTAAAATTTGTATATTATTATTATTTAAAATGATTATTATTGCCCCTGGTTCAGTAATGAACTCTTGTAATAAAGTAGCAGTGGCTGGGACAGATTTTAAGTATCACCTCAAGATGCAATCTAATCCTGTTTCCATGAAATAAGCCGCTCGCGAGTAGGTTTAAGCTTATGGACCTGTTGCTATGACAGCAAGTCCAGGATGAGCTTCGAAGAACCAAACAATCCAAGATCACGCCATATCGTCAACAATCAAATCCAGCTAACTGAGTTAGCGAGGTACGAAGAACGGACCCCAGGCCTGGATTTTAAGTTGTGTTTTGTTATGTATGTGCGCGGCAGTCGTCCGTGAGTTGTCCGTTTTACTTTCATTTTGTGTTTATTATTTGATTAAAAGTTGTTAAACATTCGCCGGTTCCCGCCTCCTTCTTCCCTGAACAAACGAACTCCGTTACACGGAGCAAGAGCAATCACTGCTGAGTGTTGTTGGTGGCCATGATGTTGTGGTGTTTTTCAGCTCGCTCAGTTAGTGGTGGAGGAGTTGCTGAAGCCGTCCGTCTCCCACCACCCGTGAGAAAAACCCCAGGCTGAATTACCGACTGCTTTAGACAAACAGGTCGTGTGGTAATGTAATTGCTCTCCGAATTCACATCTCTGAGTTTAAGAATATATCACTTCAAAATTCACTGTTTATATCCTTTTTAGACCCTGCAGAGCACCGTACGGCTGCGCTTCTCTGTAATTTGGATGCATTTCTAGACTTGTATTTCTTTAAATGCTGGCAAGTGTTTACAAGACCAAAATATTTCATCACCGCTCAAAAAATAAAAGAAGAAAAGCACGTAAACATTTGGATTGGGCTGTTATTTACGGCAGCATTTATTCTTATCATACCAAGCATATGACATTTTATTTACAGCATATACAATCATGTTATGATTGCACGAGATATGCACCACGTGAGCAGCGCGTTCCGATCACAAAACTCTCCTCTCCACCGTGAATAAATCACAATCCGAAAGCACGAGGTTTTATCACTGACACTGAGGTGGTGTGACTGCATAGTTAATGTGAGAGAATCAAAGGTGAACGGCGCGTGACATACGTCACGACCAAACGTTAGCGATTGGTTATGCAGATCCAGAGTGACTCTTGGCAGATCCAATAGTTTTAAACTTCAACAGAGAACATGCCTTCAAGGAAGTAAACGCTTGTCAATGGAGAGTGGCCAGACTCTATGTACAAATGAAATGTATGAGAGTCTAGTAAGACCAGGCTATGTGAGTACAGTGGTTCAATATTAATATTATAAAGCGACAAGAATATTTTTGGTGCGCCAAAAAAGACTAAATAACGACTTATATAGTGATGGCCGATTTCAAAACACGGCTTCATGAAGCTTCGGAGCGGAAATGAATCAGTGAGTTGAATCATGATTCGGATCACGTGCCAAACTGCTGAAATCACGTGACTTTGGCGCTCTGATCCACTGAATCGATACAGTGAATTATAACGCTCCGAAGCTTCATGAAGCAGTGTCATCATAAGTCGTTATTTAGTTTTTTTTGGCACACCAAAAATATTCTTGTCGCTTTATAATACTAAGATTGAACCACTGTACTCACATGGACTGATTTAAATATTTTTTTAGTACATGAATGGATCTTGAGAGAGGAAATCTGAGCCATCTGATTTCAACAAAAATATCTTAATTTGTGTTCCGAAGATGAACGGAGGTCTTACGGGTGTGGAACGGCATGAGGGCGAGTAATCAATTATATTATTTACATTTTTGGGTAAACTAACCCTTTAATGCATCGCGGTTTCTTCTGGAGCATCAGTGAATGTTTAATATGCAAGCATCTTTTATGTAAAATATCTTATTCAGGACAGTACTAAATACAAAAATAACATGCATTTTGTATGATCCCTGTTATTTTGTTAAAATTATTCACATTTTCACAGATTCTGCAAGGGGTGTGTAAACTTTTGAGCAAGACTGCATATATATATATATATATATATATATATATATATATATTTTCTCACACACACACACACACACACACACACACACACACACACACACACACACACACACACACACACACACACACACACACACACACACACACACACACACACACACACACACACACACAGTAGTGTGTCAGTAGGAAATATCAGTTTACATTTCCAAATATTCCTTTTGTCATTATTTGTAATAATCCAGTGAGATTTTTTTTGTATGCACAAGGAGGGATTTGCCGGTATGATCCGATTTCCTCTTCATAGAGAAAAATGTATTGATTAATCGCATCCAATATAAAAGTTTGTGGTTACATAATATATGTGTGTACTGTTTATAATTATTATGTATATATAAATACACACGCATTAATGTTTATATTTAAGAAAAATATGCTGTATTTTTATTTTAAAATTATATTTATATACAAGATAAATTATATATGCAGTATATACATGAAAATATTTCTTAAATGAATACATGCATGTGTGTATTTATATATACATACAGTCAAAACTTTTATTTTGGATTAACATTTATTAATCACGATTAATTTCCCCCCAACACTAAAATATATATAAATCATACAGATTTTTTGTTAATGTAAAAGTGCCAAAATTTTGTGTGATGGGTAGGTTTATGGGTAGGGTTAATGTAAGCGGATAGAATATACAGTTTGTACAGTATAAAAACCATTACGTCTAGGGAGAGTCCCCACAAATACAGGTCCTTCTCCAAAAATTAGCATATTGTGATAAAGTTCATTATTTTCCATAATGTAATGATAAAAATTAAACTTTCATATATTTTAGATTCATTGCACACCAACTGAAATATTTCAGGTCTTTTATTGTTTTAATACTGATGATTTTGGCATACAGCTCATGAAAACCCAAAATTCCTATCTCAATAAATTAGCATATCATGAAAAGGTTCTCTAAACGAGCTATTAACCTAATCATCTGAATCAAAATTACACCTGCAAAAGATTCCTGAGGCTTTTAAAAACTCCCAGCCTGGTTCATTACTCAAAACCGCAATCATGGGTAAGACTGCCGACCTGACTGCTGTCCAGAAGGCCATCATTGACACCCTCAAGCAAGAGGGTAAGACACAGAAAGAAATTTCTGAACGAATAGGCTGTTCCCAGAGTGCTGTATCAAGGCACCTCAGTGGGAAGTCTGTGGGAAGGAAAAAGTGTGGCAAATAACGCTGCACCACGAGAAGAGGTGACCGGACCCTGAGGAAGATTGTGGAGATGGACCGATTCCAGACCTTGGGGGACCTGCAGAAGCAGTGGACTGAGTCTGGAGTAGAAACATCCAGAGCCACCGTGCACAGGCGTGTGAAGGAAATGGGCTACAGGTGCCGCATTCCCCAGGTCAAGCCACTTTTGACCCAGAAACAGCGGCAGAAGCGCCTGACCTGGGCTACAGAGAAGCAGCATTGGACTGTTGCTCAGTACTTTTTTCGAATGAAAGCAAATTTTGCATGTCATTCGGAAATCAAGGTGTCAGAGTCTGGAGGAAGACTGGGGAGAAGGAAATGCCAAAATGCCTGAAGTCCAGTGTCAAGTACCCACAGTCAGTGATGGTCTGGGGTGCCATGTCAGCTGCTGGTGTTGGTCCACTGTGTTTTATCAAGGGCAGGGTCAATGCAGCTAGCTATCAGGAGATTTTGGAGCACTTCATGCTTCCATCTGCTGAAAAGCTTTATGGAGATGAAGATTTCATTTTTCAGCACGACCTGGCACCTGCTCACAGTGCCAAAACCACTGGTAAATGGTTTACTGACCATGGTATTACTGTGCTCAATTGGCCTGCCAACTCCCCTGACCTGATCCCCATAGAGAATCTGTGGGATATTGTGAAGAGAAAGTTGAGAGACGCAAGACCCAACACTCTGGATGAGCTTAAGGCCGCTATCGAAGCATCCTGGGCCTCCATAACACCTCAGCAGTGCCACAGGCTGATTGCCTCCATGCCACGCCGCATTGAAGCAGTCATTTCTGCAAAAGGATTCCCGACCAAGTATTGAGTGCATAACTGAACATAATTATTTGAAGGTTGACTTTTTTTGTATTAAAAACACTTTTCTTTTATTGGTTGGATGAAATATGCTAATTTATTGAGATAGGAATTTTGGGTTTTCATGAGCTGTATGCCAAAATCATCAGTATTAAAACAATAAAAGACCTGAAATATTTCAGTTGGTGTGCAATGAATCTAAAATATATGAAAGTTTAATTTTTATCATTACATTATGGAAAATAATGAACTTTATCACAATATGCTAATTTTTTGAGAAGGACCTGTATAGTGAACCAGACGTGTGTGTGTGTGTGTGTGTGTGTGTGTGTGTGTGTGTGTGTGTGTGTGTGTGTGTGTGTGTGTGTGTGTGTGTGTGTGTGTGTGTGTGTGTGTGTGTGTGTGTGTGTGTGTGTGTGTGTGTGTGTGTGTGTGTGTGTGTGTGTATAAAGAACCATTTAGATTTTTTTGTATCTACTATTTGCGTGGACTAACACCAAACACCACATAATGGAAAGTTTGGTAACACATAATTAGACGTTCACTCACCTAGAGTAATATTTCAGCACTGAAAGCACACACGCTGTCCACAAGACTTAATGCGCATTGAATAATGAAGACAAACTACAGAAACAGACGGAGAGCACCATTAGAACAGACCCTTCAGCCTGTAGTATACATCCTGTCATGTGACATTCCAAGTGTCATTTAGCATTCGCACAAAACCGCTGATGCATCAGCTTCTTACTAGGTGGACCAGAACAGTCTGAGTCAAGCTCCATGATAAAGAATTATGATCGTTCAGCCTTTTAAAATAATGAAACGTTTGTTTTTTTGTGTGCGTCGGCTTAAAAATGAAGCATGAGGCTCATTATTTTGTAAAAACCTTCAAATTGAGCAGCTTGCAAACCACGCATACTGATTCTCCAGATTGCGATTGGTGAAAAAGATTGATTCATGTATTATTGTGTTTGAATGCTTTACAAACTACCAACATGAGCAATCCCTGCCTGAGGAAAACGCTTAGTGAGAGCATTTTTAAAGGATACTTTGTTTTCCAGCCTATTTGGTTTTTATATTTCATCTGTTAATATAAAAAGAGTAGTGTCTTTTAATGATAACTTTTTCCAGTAACGTTAACATTATCTTAAATATACATATACATTACATTTGCATAAAAAACATACTGTATATATGCAGAAAAATATATATATTATTTTTAACTTTCATTCTGACCCTTTGAGGCTTGTCAGTAAACGGCCACTAAAAACCTAATTCAAAATATGAACAAAAACTATAATAGTATATACATTATATAAAATAACAGAAGTTAGACAAACTAAGAAAGTATTATATTATGTTTGCTGAAAAAAGTTTAAATTGAGTTTTCTCCATTTTTTTGCAGTGTAATTGGCAAAACAAATCAAGGCCTACACAATTTTCGAACTTCTAACTAACATTCAAACCCTCTTAAAATTTCTTTTAAAGGAAAACGCAGACTTTTTCGGACTTTATCTTATTCACCGTATCCCTCAGAGTTAGATAAGTCCATACATACCATTCTCATCTGCGTGCGTGCCATAACTCTGTCTGACCGCACCCACCGCTAGCCTAGCTTAGCACAAAGACTGGAGGTAAACGGCTCCAGCTAGCCTACTGCTCAATAAGTGACAAAATAACGCCAACATTTTCCTATTTACATGTTGTGATGTGTATAGTTACATCGTGTAAGACCGACGGAAAGTGTCAGGATACACACTAAAGAGATGGTGGATTATTCAACCGTGGCTCGACTTGTCGAGACTGTTTTCCAAGATGGCTCCTGTCTGTATACGAGTAATTTACTGTCTTTATAAAGTATCTTCTTATTAAACTGTCTGTACACTTACAAAGTTCTCAATGCTTCGGTTTGCATGTAGGGACCCTCATTATGATACCGTGTTAGTGTGAGGCTATTTTGAGCCTTGTTAGTGGTATTAACTAGCCTTTTAATTTAACTTATTCTATGCCACATATACTAGCGTTATAAGCTAATCTATTTTTAGAGATAAAACTCTTTACATTCGTTTTTTGCATGAAAACGCATCCCAGAGAACGATCTACTCGGTAACCATGTGTTAATTACCCCTAGGTTCATTTTTCACCGGAGTTAGTAGTGTTTATTGTTTTGCTATGTTACAGTCTAAAAAAAGGCTTTTTTACCCAGCGTTTGGGTTGTTTTAAGCAAACATTTAACCCAACCGCTGGGTACCATCACGGTGACGAGTGGGACATGAGCTTAGTTTAAGAACAGCTATACAGTGTGTTAAATGTTTAAAGGAACACGCCGACTTTTTGGGACTTTATCTTATTCACCGTATCCCCCAGAGTTAGATAAGTCCATACATACCATTCTTATCTCCGACTACACCCACCGCTAGCCTAGCTTAGCACAAAGACTGGAGGTAAACGGCTCCAGCTAGCCTACTGCTCAATAAGTGACAAAATAACGCCAACATTTTCCTATTTACATGTTGTGATGTGCATAGTTACATCTTGTACTAAGACCAAGGGAAAATGAAAAGGTGCTATGTTCTAGACCGATATGGCTAGGAATAGGGGTTTCGAAATGAATAATTTCCACGATGCATCGCGATGCAGACGAGGACGATTCGGTATCGGTTCAGTAATAGACCATAACCAATTATAATGTACTGATTCTTTTCTGCCGTCATTTGTCACATCAGGCTTTGTCGCAGTAGCATACAGTGGCAGAGGGAGGCGAGACGCGAGAAATTAAAATGCTCTAACTACTTTAAAAGCAGACATCTGGCCACATTTCGGCTTTATGAACAACCTGGTAAGCAGGACCTGGAGAACACGCGCTGTGTGTAAATCAAAGCTATCTGATTTATCAAAACGATTTCATTTACACTTGGGCACATAAATGCATCCCCGCAAAACGGATATAAATCCGATCGTCAATTCCCGCACTATATGCAGATTTATTGGAGTTCCCATCACTGAAAACAACAGATTTGAGCTGCATTTTATTAATCATCAACTCATTTAACAATCAAAGTCCGCAATAGGAGAGAGCGCACGGCAACAGCACTGGTCAGATCATTCAGTTTCTTTACTTTTAATGAAGATGATTGTGTGTTGAGCACCTGCGACTTTACTTTCAGTTGTATTCGCGGTAGTTTGAGCGTCGGCTTGATGAAGAGATACTCCGCTACTCGTCTGCGGCCATGCGTGCTTCAGTACCGCTGTCATATGGGGCTATAACATGTCATATAGCCCATAACACGCTATCACACTTTTTTTTATATAGCATTGTTGCGAGGAGTAAAATTTACAAATGTGGTTTTAACAACCAGATGCATTTAGTCTTTAGTTTCGACTGTAATGCGGCCCAGACCACCTCCTGAAGTGGCTTTTAGTATTGTGTGTATTTGTTCTAAACCCTCGTGTTTTCTTCTGTGCCCAGACTTGAGTTTTGTTTGATACATTCAAGAAGCGTGTTTTCTTTGAGCAGGTAAAATTAAAGGTTCAGTTCATATAACTGACTGACAAAATTGTATACATGAGGATGCAGTGCACCGTCAATGCATCGTGATATCGAATTGAACCGAATCGATGGCATGATAATCGTAATCGAACCGTGAGACCAGTGTAGGTTCACACCCTTAGCTACACTCTCCAAAAAAAGAGTAACAAATGGTACCTTTTAAGGTAAAAGTGTCCGTCACTGGGGTGGTACCCTTAAGGGTACATTTTTGTACCTCTAAGTCAGGGGTAGACAAGTTCGGTCCTAGAGAGCTGATGTCCTGCAGAGTTTAGCTCCAACCCTACTAAGCCACCACAGTATAAAACTCATGGCTCCCAGCATGCATTTCAGCATTAAGTATGTCACCATTGTTGAGATTCATATGCTGATTCTTGATATCTGTGTGCATCCAAACTTTTTTTATCCCTAAAATGTATTTAAAAATCAAAATTCAGAATGCCTGATCTGTGGGAAGAAAGTATTGTTGGTGAATATTATTTATTGATATTTTTAGTCAGTGATGAGTTAAGTCAATAATTTTTCGTCATGACAATTTTTGTTTATGGCTTCTTTTGATTTGAACAGATTTTGTGTTTCGTTAACACTATAACAAAAACCACAAACTGGCATAAAAATCTAAGAGTCAAACTGCCCAACTAGAGAAAACTTAAGACCACAATGGTGAAAATATTTTCAATAAAACATCAACATCTAAACCTCTGTTAATTCTCAATAAGAGCTTCTATAGATGTCTTTCAGGGTTGGAGTCAAACTCGGCAGGACAGCGACTCACTAGGACCAAACTTGCCTGCCAATGGTTTAATTGTACCCTAAGGACCAATTGTGTACCTTTTAAAGGTACAGTTATACGTTTTGTTCTTCAAGGAACAAAATTGTACCTCCACTGTACCTTTTTTTTCTGACAGTGTAGGAACTATACTCTCATTCCTGCGTAATGGTCAAGGAACTTTGATATTAATGATCCTGCGTAATGATCAAGCAATGATATTACGCAGCGCCTGAAAATAGTCCCCAGCACGCTCTCTGTGCAAGCAGGTTGTCACGTTGGTTATGTTGGCGGAAGTTAGCCTATTTTCAGGCGCTGTGTAATATCATTGCGCCGCTGCACTCATGGTACGGTACAAAGTTCCTTGATTATTACGCAGGAATGAGAGTATAGTTCCTAGACATATCAGCAACTTTTCATTTTCTGTCGGTCTTGGTACACGATGTACACTATACACCAGTGGTCGCCAACCTGTCGATAAAATGCAGCTCATATTTGATGATTTCGGTGATGTGAACTCCATTAAAAATGCATATAGCGTGGGAATTGAAGATTGGATTTATATCCGTTTTGTGGACACACATTTATGTGACCAAGTGTAAATGGAATCGTTCTGATAAATCATATAGTTATCTGATCTTTAAAAACACATGAGGTGGACCAGGTATAAATAGGCCCAGCAAGATAACTGTTCTAGATGCTTGAAATATAGGAAGAAAAATATAAATTGGAATTGGGGAGGGGGGTTACATGAATGTATCTCTGAACGAAACTAACTGTCTTCAGAATAATTTTGATGGCATTTTTACAGCGGTAGCCTACCCAAAGAAACTTCTTTTACTTAAGCACCACCTACTGTCAGAGAGTGAATTAGCGTTTTTATTCAGTCCATCTGTTTTTGTTTTTGTTTTGTGCAGGTGTGTCTTATGTAACAATTTCACAAAGCTAAAGTCAGACCATTCTGTATTTGCTCTAAGTCTTGAAATTATGCAATCTAATTTAAATAAAAAACAACTGCTCATATGTGTATCTTTGTTTGGATCGTGATTAAAGGGGTGGTAAAACACATTCTTTCGAAGGCTTGATTGTGTTTGTGGGGTGCACTGTAAAAATTGCATTATTTTTCATATATTTTACCTTTATTCTACACTGCTCTCTCCCTCCTTGTAAAAACGGTCTGATGGTTTCCGGGTTGTATGAAGCCAGTCCCTCAAAAAAACGCAATGGGCTCAGATTGGTTAGCTGGCCCAGTGTGTTGTGATTCGCTAACCGTCTAGTGCACGTTTGTCGGAAACGTCACGCCCCTTACCTTTACCGGTAGCCTGTGCTTTTGGTAGTATTAGAAACAATGGCGTCAATAAAACCATACCAATAAGTTTGTAACGTTAGGTGTTTGTCGGATAACGTTAAGTATGAATGAGCATTTAACAAACTGGTTAGCAGAGCCGAACAGCGATGTCATGTTTACTTCCTTGCTACAACGTACAATTAACAATACAAACTCTTACAGGAAAACACATTGACGAAAAATAAATCATACTTACAGGTTGTGGCCCGTAAACAGCTTCTGTTTTTAAATCCATCTTTCAGGACAAGCCGTTGTGCGAACCCTGCATTGAACTTGTGAAGATTGTGGAAGCTTTCCTCCGTGAAATGTGCAGCGGGAGCCGCGCGTGCCCATCTCACACTGGCAGTGTTTCTCTCGCGCAGCTGAACCGCAGCTCGTGTATTGCAAATACAAACGAATATTGTCCATTATGTCACATTTTCCGGTCTTCTCCTCCGACCCCTGTCTGTCTCGTGCTTTGATTTATGATTGGCACTGCTGCAAATGTGACCGTGTTCCCCTCTGTCTCATACATGCATGCATATAACATGTTGTATGTTAAACGCACTGCAACGCACCCCCGTCCCTAGGAAGGCTGAACAAAGTGGACCTGCAATACGGATGAAAATAACAGCGTTTCGTCGGCATTGTGGCAACAACACTCCAGTCTACTAACTAGCTTACCACAACAACTATTCCCCACGGTGATACAAAATGGCCTCGCCCCCCTTATTTCATATTCTCAGAGGAGGGGTTTATGTAAATATTGGGGCTGGTGATGTCAGCAACCCTGGAGGAATGTCTGTAGTCCCTACTGGCCGTTTGCTGTAGTCCTTAGAAATTGATTTCTTTAAAAGCAAATATCTCCTATCTCCTATCTCCTACTTTGAACGTTGTAACTTTGCAGATGTTGTTTATGCTCAAACAGCAACATTACACACTAGCTAAAGTTAGAAAAGTGAAATCGTGGTTTACCACCCCTTTAAAATGCAGTGGTTGCCTCACATTTAAAATGGCAATTTTTTTTAAGGCCAGTTTGGCCTGTTATAGAGCAAATAAGCACCAAATACATTTGCTTAAACAAAGAAAAAAAATCGACAGATGGTGTCAATAAAAAGAACTCGGCCATGAAAAATCTATAGGTAGATCTTGCTTGAAAAGGTTGGTGACCACTGCTATACACTATATAAACTATACACATCACAACATGTAAATAGGAAAATGTTGGCGTTATTTTGTCACTTATTGAGCAGTAGGCTAGCTGGAGCCGTTTACCTCCAGTCTTTGTGCTAAGCTAGGCTAGCGGTGGGTGCGGTCAGACAGAGTTATGGCACGCACGGAGATGAGAATGGTATGTATGGACTTATCTAACTCTGGGGGATACGGTGAATAAACTGAAGTCCCAAAAAGTTGGCGTGTTCCTTTAAACTGTCAAATGAACATTCAGACTTTGCTGAGCTTTCATTCTAAGTTATTCTTGCGACACGAGTCACTTTCAAACATGATCAACTTGGACTAAGCTGAAATGTATTTTTGTAAATTTATGTGCTCAAAAAGTCATTTCAGCATATCGACAGACCATAAACCTTCCCTCCACCAAACTATATTTAACTTCATTATAGACGACCAGGCATGTGTGAACTATCTGAAGGACAGAGAGCAGAGACCAGATCTCCATCAAGGGCGGCTAATAAATCAAAATGAGCAACGGCACACGTTCGTTCTCTCTAAGCTTGCCGAATGCGCTGTAATCTGGTTTCATGTCGTTTTCACATTCACATAAACCCCACATTCTGCCACCGCCATCTGCGATCCTACGGATAACAAAAGGGCCAAATATAATATCTGGAGGTTTATGAGCTTTTCCAGCTCTGCACTTCTAGTTGACACAAGCATGTCAGTCTTTTGATTATCCTCGCTGGAAGTGTGAAGATATGAAGAGATCTGCTCTCAAGGACGAAGAAAGTGCAGAGAACAGGCTTTCCAAACACGTCCTGCCTTCATGTTCTGTGGAGCTGATGCATTTTCTGTGTCTGTCACCATGAGATAGAATGCAAAAAGACGATTCAGCCTGAAGGCGGATTTTATCTTTATTACAGGAGAGTTCTGCCAGATTCACTGTTTGTCTGCTTTGTCCTGAACCTTGAACAAAACAGCGTTGAATTGAAGCTCAGGGAAATGTAACAGAGAATATGGCTCAGGAAATCGATCGCGGGGCCTGCATGGAGAAACACCAGGTCTTATTTCTGAAAGTGAGTTTCCAGTTTGTTATTCTCTGTCATATTCACTGTCACTATACACTATACAATACAGATATATACAGGGCTCTTGCTGGGCCACTCAAGGATATTCACAGAGTTGTCAATAAGCCACTCTTGCATTGTCTTAGCTGCTTGCTTAGGGTCATTGTCCTGTTGAGAGGTGAACCGAGGTTCTGAATGCTCCAGACTAGGTTTTCATTAAGGCTATCTCTATATTTGGCTGCTGTGAGCTTTCCTTCTACCCTGATGAATCCCCCAGTCCCTGTCGCTGAAAAACGCCCCCACAGCATGATGCTGCTCCACCACACTTTACTGATAGGATGGTATTGTGCAAGTGATGAGCAGTGCCTGGTTTCCTCCATACCTGATGCTTGGAACTGAGGATCATCAGACCAGAGAATCTTGTTTCTCACAGTCTGAGAGAGTCCTTCGGGTGCTCTTTTGTTGTTGTTGCTAATTCCAAGTGGGTATGGCCACTCTGCCATAAACCCAGATAAGTGGAGTGTTGCAGTGATGTTTGTCCTTCTTTAAGTATCTCCATATTTGATCATTGAGCTCAACCAGAGTGACCATCTGCTTCTTGGGCCCTGTTTACACCTGGTATTATAGGTATAATTATGTAATTAATTCCTCACTCTCATTTCGTTCCAAAACCGAAAGGCCGTTCATCTTTGGAATACAAATGAAGATAATTTTGATGAAACCTGAGAGCTCTCTGACCTCTCCATAGACAGCAATTTAATTGCCACTTTCAAGGCCCAGAAAGGTAGTAAAGACATGGTTAAAACAGTCCATGTGACTCCAGTGGTTCGACCTTCATTTTATGAAGCGACGAGAATACTTTTTGTGCGCAAACAAACCCAAAAATAACGACTTTATTCAACATTCTCTTCTCATCTGTGCCAGTCTAGTATGATGTTGACGTAGTAAATACAGTGTAGTGCTTTCAAAGCGCTACGCCAGAGTGCCGGCTTACCATTGGCCAACGCGTTCACATGAGCACCACAATGTATGCGTGTGATGCTGATGCAGGAGCAGGAACTGCGTAGGAGAATGACACAGACAAGAAATTGTTGAATAAAGTCGTCATTTTGGTTTGTTTTTTGCGCACAAAAAGTATTCTCGTCACTTCATAAAATATAATGTTTTATACTAGAGCCCGACCGATATATCGGAGGGCCGATATTAGGCATTTTCCAAACTATCGGTATCTGCATTTATGATGGCCGATAAATTAATATTTAAAAAAATAATAAAAACGGATGAAACACCGCTCAACCACATTATGAGTGTTGCCGTTTCATAGTTTGTCCACCAGAGGGCACTCTACAATGTGCCGGCTGGCAACACCAGCTAATCCAGCCAGAGTCATGCTGGCGCCGCGAACATTCACAACACAACTGAGATTGTGAAGTGCATGGTAAGCTGGCACGAGACATACATTGTTTGAATAACATTGAAAAGAACATCCCCATCAGTTCTCTTAAAGGGATAGTTCACCCAAAAATGACAATTCTGTCATCATTTACTCACTCTCAAGTTGTTCCAAACCTGTATGAGTTTCTTTGTTCTGCTGAACACAAAAGAAGATATTTTGAAGAATGTTTGTAACAAAGCAGATAGAGCAACCATTGACTACCATAGTATTTTTTTCCCTACTATGGTAGTCAATGGTTGCTCTATCTGCTTGGTTATTCTACATTCTTTAAAATATCTTATTTTGTGTTCAGCAGAACAAAGAAACTCATACAGGTTTGGAACAACTTGAGGGTGAGTAAATGTTGACAGAATTTACATTTTTGGTGAACTATCCCTCAAATAAGCATGGTAAAATTCCAGTTTTGCCAAGTCCAGTTTTGCTGTTACATGTAAGCCAAGAGTGAAACGTAATTAGCTTGTAAGTTATAGCGTGACAGTTTCACAGCATGAGACGTATCATCTCTTCCCTGCCCGTTATTTTGAAAAAGTATGTTTTACAATATTTTGCAGTATGACGTCACATTGTCCATTTCTAAATTATGGCTTATCATAGACTTTAGCTAACCACAAAGCTAGCTAATGCCATGGCTATCAGTGGAAGACTGCTAACATTAATGTGCTTGAAAATCACAACAAACTTATTCTGCCTAAATAAAGTAATGATGACTGTATTTATAACTAGTATATTTGTAGTTCCAGTCCCTGCATTATAAGTTAGGCACACGAGGAGTGAACGAAAGTGCGTTGCAGCATTAACAAGTCACATAATGGATTTACTGCATTTTAGAAGGCAGGCAGCTTATATTTTGCTGTTATTTATCAGAACTTAACTGAACTTCCAGTCTTTCTCAAATTTATATTTATGAAGCTTACCACGTCTATCAATACTGGTATCTTTGTTTTTTTTGTTTTGTTTTTGTTATTGTGTTTTCGTCCAAAGGACTTTAAGTTTCACATCTTAAGTTTGTATTTTAATACATTTTATTTATCAGAATGTTCCTCTGTTCTGTTGTGACAATAGAACAAACAAGTTTATTTTTAAACTGCATTATCATATTATTTTAGAGATTCATGAATAACTACAAATAACTAATGTAAGGGAAAGTTTATTTTACGCGTTTCTGTTTTATATCGGTTTTATATTTATATATTTTTAAATCACCAAATATTTGTATCGGTATCGGCCTTAAAAATCCTTTATCGGTCAGGCTCTATTTTATACCTTTCTGGGCCTTGAAAGTGGTAATTAAATTGCTGTCTATGTAGAGGTCAGAGAGCTCTTGGAATTTAATAAAAAATATATTCATTTGTGTTCCAAAGATAAACGAAGGTCTTATGGGTTTGCAGCGACATGAATGAAGAAATTAATGAAGAAATTGTATTTTTGGGTGAACTCCTTTAACTCTTTCCCCAACAGGGTTTTTTTTTTTTTTTAAGTTGCCAGCCGCCGCCAGCATTTTTGACCATTCTCACTAAAATATTAGAATATTTTGTCGTACGGATATATCAAAATATGCAATATATCAAAAGAAAGAACAGACAACAAACAAAATTGTATTATGTGATGACGGAAATATCCGTCAATGGTGGGGAAAGAGTTAAGATGCGTTTTGGTTGTTGGGATCACAAGTGGATGACGCTAAATTCAGGTGTAAATGGGGTCTACAACATTTTAAGCTTGTCTACTTTTGACCACTTCCAGAGGTAGTCGAAAACGCATTCGCTTTCCTGTGGTCGAATGTGTTTGAACAGCGGCAGAAGACCACCTACTCTCCACCTATACTGACTTAATGCATAAACGTTATGGGAAGCACTAGAGAGATAGGAAAGATTTGAAAAAAACCCATCAATTTACCCGCCCATAGACCCATTTCTCAAAGAAATCAGGACAGAAGTGGTTGAAAGTGGACAAAAGAGACACAAGGTGTAAACCTATATGTGTTTCCCTCATCTACTTGTGATCCGATCAACCAAAACGCACCTTAATACCAGGTGTAAAGAGGGCCTAGGTCATCACTCTAATGTTCTAGGAAGAGTCCTGGTTGTTCCAGACGTTTTCCATTAAGGATTATGGATGCTATGCTTCTGTGAACCTTCAATGCAGCAGACTTTTTTGTAGTCTTGCTACAAAAAAATATGCATTTCCAGCTGTTAGATCAGCCTTTTATTGAGAGGTGTGTGCCTTTCCAAATCATACCCATTCTATTGAATTTGCCACAGGTTAACTCCACTCGAAGTGAAATCTACAAGCGAAACTGGAATGCTCCTGGGCTAAATTTCAAGTGTCCCAGAAAAGGGTATGACATGCAATGTAAAAAAGCAAATCACAAATCGGTTGAAATGTAGACTGATGTGAAAAAAAAATAGTTTAAAGTAGTTTAACATAGAGTAGCAACAACAAAGTGTGAAAAAATATGGGGTATGATTACTTTCGCAAGGCCCTGTATATATAAAGCACAATTTCATGTCACACATAAATCATTTTTCTTAACCTGACAAATGAAATAAATTAAAAGTCTAATTTTCTTTTTCTTTATAACAGACTGATGGCTGAGCCTGTCCTTCCCGCCCTGATGATCTAATAGTTTTGGTCATCATATTATTTTCTTGAAGTGCGTATTCTCCGAACCTCCCCATGAAGAGATTGTGAGATCCGGTTCATCGTGGCACTGGTCCTTTGTCCATCTGGGGATTTAATGAGGCTGGAAGATGCCCCGTCGATGCCTGCCTGCCCACCTCGTGCCCCCATCACTCTCCAGACGCCCATGATGCCTCGGCAGCCCTCTTCACGAGACGTGCTTGAGCTCATGCGGTGAGTTCAGATGAGACAGTCTGCCGCACACATGCTCAAATATGAGAGTGGCATTAAAAAGATGCATTTTGAACAGAAATATTTCTGACGTACTATTATTGATGTGAGTAAGTTTTTCTGGTAAAAGGGACTTGAATGAAACTTTTACACTGTTCACAACTGATACTGATCACATAAAAAAGTCACTCAGGTGGATCCTTGTCCAAGTTTCTTTTCTATTATGGACTTGTACAGTCGTGCTCAAAAATGTACACACCCCTTGCAGAATCTGCAAAATGTGAATTATTTTGACAAAATAAGAGGGATCATACAAAATGCATGCTATGTTTTATTTAGTACTGTCCTGAATAAGATATTTATTTTACAAAAAAGATGTTTACATACACAAGACAAAAAAAGTTTACGTACCCGTGTGCCGTTCCCTGGATGATCCATGGCTGTTTTTTGTTTTGTGATGGTTGTTCTTGAGACCCTTATACGTTATACTGACCAATGTTCTTCAGACAAATCCTCCAGGTCCTGCAAATTCTTCAGGTTTCTAGCATCTTTTGCATATTTCAAACATTCACTGATGCTCGCTCCATGAGGAAGCTGGGGGGTGAAAACTTTTGAACAGGATGATGATGTCCAAATTTGTTTTATTTTGTTTAAATATAATTTCAGAAGCAACAGAAGATACTTACATGTTTCCTGGAAGACAAATGAAGTACAGTTTACCTTGATCTTCAAATTCAAAATGTTTTTCCTTCTGGAGCATCAGTGAATGTTTCAACCTTTTGTAATTTTGTCCTCAGTGTGAAGAGATGGATCTCAAAATCATACAGTGACTGCTGGAGAGGGTTCAAATATACAGGAAAACTGAAGAATGTGCAGGACCTGAAGGGTTTTTCTGAAGAACATTGGTCAGTTTAACTGCTCAGGACAAACAAGAGACTCGTGAACAATATCACAAAACACAAAAACAGCCGTGGATCATCCAGGGAACGACACACGGGTACATACACTTTTGAGCGGGGACATTTGAATAAATTCAGCTTTTTTTTTTTGTCTTGTGGACTATATGTAAACATCTTTTATGTAAAATATCTTATTCAGGACAGTACTAAATAAAAAAACAACATGCATTTTGCAATAATTGCAAACAATAATTCACATTTTGCCGATTCTGCAAGGGGTGTGTACATTTTTGAGCCTGACTGTATGCATGCATGCTGCTTTCAGCCGTTTAACACATTTGACCATGTTAAAATCCATCCTGCAAATGCATTTGGAGTGCAACTTTGCAATGTGTGTTCTTGACTTGATTTTAGCCTGTTGATGATGTCTGTGTTCAGAGACCGAACTGCTCATAACCTGTAACTTAACTTGACATGAGAATTTCAGTTTCTTCTGATGATGCACATAGAGTTTCTTCATGTGGCTTTTACAGTAAGTCCCAGATCCATGTTTGCCTAGAGGGCCATGAAATATTAATTCCAGACAAAATGGTGCTGTTTGTATTAAATCTGCTCAGCGTAATGTATTTGCATATTAGAGACATACATAGGGCCTTCACTGTCTACTACACAAGTGATTTATGCAGTTTCTCTATTTAATCCAAGTCCCTCTTTGTCACTTCACAGGACATATGCAGCAAATATTACAGGAATATATAATGTACAATATATTTGATAAAGCGCTAGAATTCTTCAGTAAAATGTGTTACTTCAGCTAAAGTGGGGCTGCTTATCTAAGTGAAGGAACTTCTGGTTTTGCACAGCATACTTTCTGTGAATTTGTAGAAGTCATCTCCATTTAAATAGCATTTCACTGATAGAAACTTACTTCCCTTTGTCTTTGTGCAGTTTCACTTTAGAAGTTTACGGGATGGTTCAGGGGCTGAATGATTGAATCAAATTTTGATTATTTTGATAGATATGACAAATATTTACAATTATATATTGCTGTTGCTTATTTACTGAGGCTAAAAGAAAAATTGCTTGAAATCTCTTTGAAACAGCAGTTCTCGTATTCAACAGGCTGAGCAGAAACACTAACTAGTCAGCAATGCAATGTCTCCAAATGAAGACATGTTTTGTCAATGCAAAGGATTCACATACACTGTAAACCCAGATAAGTTGGCGAAACTAAAAAAAAAATTGCCTCATTTTTTAAGTTAAGAAATGTAAAGTTTAAGCAAGCAGAACTTGCAGGTTTTTATTTTGTAATCATACATTTGAATTGCTCTGAACTTGAAATATTTGAGTACGCAAATTCATACATTTAACTTAAAAATATATGTAATCTCAGCTAATTCAATAAATGCCACCTTGCTAATTGGTTACACAATGCTTTGGTAGCATTAGCATAGCATAATTAGCAATATTAAAGGGTTAGTTCACCCAGAATATATTACAAGAGTTATATTACAAAAGTCCAGGCTAATCCAAGCATTATTATTGCAGTAATAGTTGTTCTGTTTTTGAAGTCCATTAAAAATGCATCTGTCCGTCAAATAACGTGCTCCACACAGCTCCGGGGTGTTAATAAAGGCCTTCTGAAGCAAATCGATGTGTTTGTGTAAGAAAAATATCCATATTTAAACATTTATAAAGTAAAGTTTCAGCCGACCTGAACCAGGTACGCTCTTCATGACGTCACATACGCATTTTGAGTTTCACTTTCAACATTCAACACTTTTCCACGGAAGGTGATCGGCTGAAAGTTTACTTGATAAAGTTTTAAATATGGATATTTTTCTTACACAAACGCATCGATTTGCTTCAGAAGGCCTTTATTAACACCCCGGAGCCGCGTGGAGCACATTATTTGACGGACAGATGCACTTTGTATGGACTTCAAAAACAGAACAACTATTACTGCAATTATAATGCTTGGATTAGCCTGGACTTTTGTAATATAACTCTGATTTTATTCGTCTGAAAGAAGAATGTCATATACACCTCGGACGACTTGAGAGTGAGTAAATTATGGGCTAATTTTCATTTTTGGGTGAACTATCCCTTTAAACATTTAACACACTGTATATCTGTTCTCAAACTAAGCTCATGCTCCACTCGTCACCATGATGGTAACCTTACAAAAATAAAAAAATAACAGAAACTCTTCTAAACTAACATAGCAAAACATTAAACACTACTAAATCCACCACTTAACGTTAATCTTGCACAAAAAGGAAACATAATGTAACACTTAATTTTAGCATTTACTGTCCATTTTGAATGTTATGACAAAGCATGCTCTGAAATAGAAATCCCAGCCCAGTTTTGGATAAATTTAAGTTTGTCTAAATTAAAAGAAACAAGTTCATAAAACTCAAAACAATGAAACGGTTCAGATGACTTAAAATGTGTCACTTTTGTGAACGCAATAGAAAAAGAAAGTTCTAAATACTCATAAAAGTTCATTTGTTTTAACTCATTTGTTTAATTTCAGTTGGCTCTACTCAAACCAATTAATTATTTTGAGGGTTTACAGTGTATAGACCAGGTAATTACATTAAAAACGCCAAAATATTAAATGATTCTGTTGTCATTTCTAGCTGTCAAAAAAAGTTATGAGACTGTGAGCGTCGATCTCAGTGCACATTCAAGTCTACATACTGTATTTATTGAATGAAATCGCAGCCTTTTACGGTTTAATAATCGCACAAGGCCGTATTGGGATTTTTATTGCAATTTGATGGAATAATGATTGGATTTGCCAAAGATTGTGAGCTTTATGGAATCAAATCTTGAGCTCCAGGAGCTCTTTGTTTTCGAGTTATTTATGTGCAATGATCTGTACTTATTACATTTGGATGGACAGAAAGTTCAAAGAGACTTCTGCAACATTCTTTGAAGTTTTCGCATCAGTCTATGATAATAATAATAATACGTTTAACTAAACAGTCTAAAATATATACTGAAATAGTCCATGAGCTCCTGACTTTGGTTGTCATTGGCTGCCGTGATTCCTTTAAAAATCTCCATCAAATGTCACTCAGTAGGGGGCATCCACAAGCCCTTAATCAGATTAAAGCCATCTGTTGTTTGCTTACTTAATATATCATTTTAATGTTATTGATGGCACTGATCCATTTAGCACAATATTTGAATCTTGTCTGATTTGTGGGAGATTAAATCATTGTAGCTATCACGCGCAGGATTGCAAATGTTTGTCCTTTGTTGATGGAAGTAAAGCTGACACTCAAGCAGCGGCTCCTTGTGTAATGTCACCGAGTCCTTTCAGAGGAAAAAGCAATTAACATTTTAAATGGCAAACCGCATTAAAACCAAAAAGCAATTAATGTTTTAAATAACGGCGACCAGGGCGGCCTGAAATGGCACCTGCCAGTTCTTGTTAACGGAGGTAGTCGTGCTGGGAATCAAGGCCTCCTTCTTGTTGTTAGGTTGAAAGTGATTTTTGTTTCTGTCCTGAGGCGTTGAGAGACCGGCGAGAATAAACAGAGTTTAAATCAAATGCATTTAAGATCTGCAGCATGATATGATTGGAGAAGATCACCTTTAGAAAAAAAGAGCCACAGTTTCTTCCATGATTGCAGCAGCTTTTGTGCCAATTTTGCCCGGAACCCTTAAAAAGAAAGGTTTATTCAGGTGTGCTATAAGGATACTTCTTTCAAGCTAAAAATAAGAAAGGCGAGGAAGAAGATTGCTAATGCAAATGTAAAATAACGTGATCATCAATATAAAACGGCATATGAATCACAACTGTCTTAACATTCCCGAATTAAATGTTGAACGTGTGTTTGTGTGCCCTGTGTGTGTACGGCCGTTGTGCAGCCGTCTATAGACGCATATTACTAACGTGCCCTTTAACCCTTGTGCGTCAATAAAAAAAAGTTACACATACATAGGTCCATAGAGGACAAAAATGTCCATGTTGAAAAACTGTCATTAAAAAATTAATCTACGCAGCACAGACTTAAGTTTGGTCTCATTTTAAAGAAGACCCTTGGCAGATTATTGTTGAAGTCAAAAAAGTTTAAAAAGTTAAACCAAATATTTTTTATAGAGATTTAAGTTTATGAAAATGATTTATGAATAATATTTTATAAAAAAAAAAATATATTTTTAAACATGTTGAATTCTAAAACTGCTAGAAAATCAAAGCCATACATCTAAACAAGCTGTGTTCCAAATTGGAGGTTGATATCTCAAAAAATGAGCTCTCCGTAAGATTTTGTTTGGGCGCAGTGCCAACTTTTCCCCATTAGATGCCAGCAAAACTCCACTGATACACACAGCGTTTGGATTTGTGATTTGCAGTTTAGTTTTTCTCTCTCAAATATTACAAGCACACACGCACACCCACACACAATTTTTGTATTACTTACACACACACCACACTCTGACATCCATACTAACACACCCACACAGTTACAGCTGCTTAATTTATCAAATTGGCTTTATAATATGCATAAACAGAAAACAGGAATAAAGTGAGTATTTGCTTTATACGCCAAACCTAAAAAAATGGCACCATCTGGTAAAAAATAGTAAAAAATAATAGCCTTTTGAAGATTGGATCATTTTATCGTTAAATGGCAATGGGATTAAACATTTCCGTTTTAATGGGTTTCAAAGGGGACATTTTTGTCCAAATGCTAAGAGGAAGTATTTTGTGTACCTAGTGCAACATAATTTTTTTAAAGGAAATGGGGCTTAAATAGTAAAATTCCCATAAAAATTACACACCTGTAGCAAATTAGTGTTGATAAAAAAGGATACATGAAGCTACAATAAAATGTTTTTAAAATGGAAAGAGTTAAAGTACAGTTAAATGTGTGTATATATATATGAAGTATAAAATAATAATACCTAAATAGGTAGTAGTATACATAAAAACGTAGTATACTTAAAATGCAAAAATAATATATAAATAGTAAACTGTAAGTATGATGTTATGTTAAATTAAAGAAAACTTACAAGCATACTTGCAGTGTAAAGCTACAAAACTTGTCGTCTACTAAGAGTACACTTCAAAGTGTACTTCCATAAACTAAAAAATGTGCTACAAATATTAAAATAGTAAACTACTAGTACTGTATTTTCCGGACTATAAGTCACACTTTTTTTCATAGTTTGGCTGGTCCTGCGACTTATAGTCAGGTGTGACTTATATATCAAAATTAATTCATACTTAGCTACGTCTACAGCCGCGAGAAGGCGCTCTATGCTGCTCCTGTAGCCCACCCCTGAACAAATTAACTGAAAACAACTTAAAACTGAAAACCTGTTAACTGAAATATTAACTTAAAGACAACTGAGAAAGACTGAACACAAACAAAATGCCCCCAAAACGAAAATCCTATTCTGCAAATTACAAACTGCAGGTAATGTTAGTAAAATATGCAGCCGAAAACGGTAATCGAGCAGCAGAAAGAAAGTTTGGAGTGAGCGAGAAACTTGTGAGGGACTGACGAAAAGCAAAGGTTACTTTAACTGTAATGAAGAAGACAAAGAAATCTAATTGCGGACTGAAAGCAAGATGTCCAGAGCTGGAGGAACGAGTCCACAGATGGTTGCTTGAACAACGCTCTGCTGGGAGAGGCTCAGCTGCGCGAGACAAACGCTGCAAACGTGAAGCCGGCGTTATAGTCCAGTATAATGCGACTTATAGTCCAGTGCGATTTATAGTCCGGAAAATACGGTATATTTACCCTCACCTAAAGGATTATTAGGAACACCATACTAATACTGTGTTTGACCCCCTTTCGCCTTCAGAACTGCCTTAATTCTACGTGGCATTGATTCAACAAGGTGCTGAAAGCATTCTTTAGAAATGTTGGCCCATATTGATAGGATAGCATCTTGCAGTTGATGGAGATTTGTGGGATGCACATCCAGGGCACAAAGCTCCCGTTCCACCACATCCCAAAGATGCTCTATTGGGTTGAGATCTGGTGACTGTGGGGGCCATTTTAGTACAGTGAACTCATTGTCATGTTCAAGAAACCAATTTGAAATGATTCGAGCTTTGTGACAAGGTGCATTATCCTGCTGGAAGTAGCCATCAGAGGATGGGTACATGGTGGTCATAAAGGGATGGACATGGTCAGAAACAATGCTCAGGTAGGCCGTGGCATTTAAACAATGGCCAATTGGCACTAAGGGGCCTAAAATGTGCCAAGAAAACATCCCCCACACCATTACACCACCACCACCAGCCTGCACAGTGGTAACAAGGCATGATGGATCCATGTTCTCAATCTGTTTACACCAAATTCTGACTCTACCATCTGAATGTCTCAACAGAAATCGAGACTCATCAGACCAGGCAACATTTTTCCAGTCTTCAACTGTCCAATTTTGGTGAGCTCGTGCAAATTGTAGCCTCTTTTTCCTATTTGTAGTGGAGATGAGTGGTACCCGGTGGGGTCTTCTGCTGTTGTAGCCCATCCGCCTCAAGGTTGTGCGTGTTGTGGCTTCACAAATGCTTTGCTGCATAGCTCGGTTGTAACGAGTGGTTATTTCAGTCAAAGTTGCTCTTCTATCAGCTTGAATCAGTCGGCCCATTCTCCTCTGACCTCTAGCATCAACAAGGCATTTTGGCCCACAGGACTGCCGCATACTGGATGTTTTTCCCTTTTCACACCATTCTTTGTAAACCCTAGAAATGGTTGTGCTTGAAAATCCCAGTAACTGAGCAGATTGTGAAATACTCAGACCGGCCCGTCTGGCACCAACAACCATGCCACGCTCAAAATTGCTTAAATCACCTTTCTTTCCCATTCTGACATTCAGTTTGGAGTTCAGGAGATTGTCTTGACCAGGACCACACCCCTAAATGTATTGAAGCAACTGCCATGTGATTGGTTGATTAGATAATTGCATTAATGAGAAATTAAACAGGTGTTCCTAATAATCCTTTAGATGAGTGTATAAATTCACTTGTGGAACAGATACAGTGCAACTGAGAAACAGTTGTGAACTAGTTGTGAACTTAAAGTTTACTACTGTTACACTTAAAGTACACTTATACTAATAAAGTCCCAAGCAGTATTGAAATGGTACACTTACAAGTTTACTACTTTTTCATTGATATACTTACTATATAAAGTATACTTTAAAATATACCTGAACATTACTAAGTATACTTCATAAAATTAACTTGAAGTATAATATTTTTTCGTAAGGGAAGTGAGGATTTTGTTCTCTTAATTGAACTCATGGAATGGACACGCAGCTTTATTCCCAAATGTTTTATGCGATTACAATTTTGCACGTACAGTAAGTTAAATTTGCAACTTTGAATGGAAACATAGCAGGATTTGAGCTGTAAGAAGCCTCGGCCGCTCCAAACATTGTGTTAATCTGTGAATAAGCCCACTGGGTTTTGTTAGCCGAGTCAGTCGTCTCTGGAGGGCTCGTGTGAGTGGGGTGTAGCGTTTTCCCATCATGAACAGGGCTTTCCCTTGGGTCATCTCGTACAGTGATACTCTGTCTCCTTCTGAAACCGAGAAGAATTCATCAAAGGCTTCCCGCAGCACACAGCCGTTTAGATCCTGCTGCGGGGAATTGTTTTTGAGCTAATTCTGTAGAGGAAATACACGCCTCTTTCCCAGGACTGGAGGAGATGAACCGGGACTCATGGACAGAGAGGAAGGGTTAAAGTAAGAGGGATTTGTGACTTTATTTGATGAGGAAAGTTGGTTCAGAGGTGGAACAAATTATGAAGACATTGTTTTAGGGCTTGTCATATTGCCAATAGATTTTACTTTAGACAGTCCAGCAAAACAACATGACCTCATCCTGTTGCATGTTCCGTTCAGTGAGTCTATGGGCCCTATCATACAATACAATGTGATATGACGCAAGTGTTTTTTACTAGTTTCATCCTAACGCAGTATCATTTTCACGTCCAGTGCCACGTTGTTTAAATAGCAAATGCACTCGCGCCCATCTGTGCGCCCATGGGCGTGCAGGTCTGAAAACCAGGTGTGTTCAGGCGCATTGTTGGTGCTTTGCTATTTTGAGGAACTGAAAACAACTGCGCCATTGACCAACACAAACATGGTCTAAAAAATGCAGTATTTTTTGTGTTAGGGTTAGTACACTCTGCTTATTACACACACAGGGACGTGCAGCAGCACACAAACATTTTTAAATATTAAAAATAAAAGTATTACAATGTAAAATATTAGTATTGCGTACATAAAGATATCCATATCCATGTCATAATGGATAGTCATTGCATGTATCAGAATTACCTATTTGCAGTAATGACGAATGAAATTGGCAAATTATTTAACCAATCATGGGAATACACGCATGTATTTAAACTGACTCGTCAGGTTAAGGGTGTCTAAATTCCTGCATGTAAATAGTAAATCCGCCATGGTGCAAGAGCAACTGGCTTTTAAAGGGAATGGGAGATGAGACTTTGATTGGTTTATTGCATATTATGCCCAAAACACACCCATTACTAGGGCTGGACGATATGCCCTTAAATCAAAACCTTGATTAATTGAACACTTTACCTTCAGGTGATGTGCGAGCTACTCTCTGTATGAGTGTTCGTGTGTCACAATGCATTAGCGCATTAGTTAAAGGGGTGGTAAACCACGATTTCACTTTTCTAACTTTAGCTAGTGTGTAATGTTGCTGTTTGAGCATAAACAACATCTGCAAAGTTACAACGTTCAAAGTTTAAAGCAAAGGAAGATATAAGAAATCAATTTCTAAGGACTACAGCAAACGCCCAGTAGGGACTACAGACATTCCTCCAGGGTCTCTGACATCACCAGCCCCAATATTTACATAAACCCCTCCTCCGAGAATATGAAATAAGGGGGGCGAGGCCATTTTGTATTGCTGTGGGGAAGAGTTGTTGCGGTATATTTAGTAGGCTGGAGTGTTGTTGCCACAATGCCGACGAAAACGCTGCTATTTTCATCCGGATTGCAGGTCCACTTTGTTCAGCCTTCCTAAGGACGGGGGAGTTAGGGATCAATGGTTAACATTTATTTTTAACTCGGTCCCTCATAATGATTACCCAAATCTCGCTCTCTGTGCTGCACATTTCACGGAGGAAAGCTTCCACAATCTTTGCGAGTTCAAAGCAGGGTTCGCACAACGGCTTGTCCTGAAAGATGGATTTAAAGGTCCTGTTCTTCGTGATCCCATTGTTCAAACTTTAGTTAGTGTGTAATGTTGCTGTTAGAGCATAAATAATACCTGTAAAATTATAAAGCTCAAAGTTCAATGCCAAGCGAGATATTTTATTTAACAGAAGTTCCCTTTCAAAGCCTACAGCGAACGGCCGGCTTGGACTACATCCTGGTACTTCCTACATAAATGACGCCAGTAGAACAGTAGAACAGACTAACCTCCGCCCACAAGAATAGGCGAAAAAAGGGGGCGTGGTCTTGTTGCTGTCCCACGTGGAGAAGAGGACGGTCACGTGGAGAAAAGGAATTGTTGCGTTTGAGTGTGTTTGTCGCCATGTCGTCGAGACGCTGTTATTTTCATCCCGGAGTCAAATCACCTTTGTTTGGCTTTCCCAGGGACGCTGTAGAGATCATTAAGCGCATATAACTCCCGTTAAGAGGCGTGACCTTTCCACGTGCGCTAAGCTGCTGTCAAATCACAACACGGGAACCGCTGGCACTGTTTTTTTTTACACGCGAAACATGAACACATGTTATATTGCACACTGTAAACACAATCAAAGCTTCAAAAAAACACTAAGGAACGGGACCTTTAAAAACAGAAGCTGTTTATGGACCACAACCTGCAAGTATGATTTATTTTTCGTCGATGTGTTTTCCTGTAATAGTTTTTATTGTTAATTGTACGTTGTAGCAAGGAAGTAAACATGACAGCGCTTTTTGGCTCTGCAAACCAGTTTGTTAAATGCTCATTCATACTTAACGTTATCCGACAAACACCTAACGTTACAAAATTTTTTAAATCTCAACAGCGAACTTGGCATTAGTGTAAATTATTCTTTGATTAGAGCTTTTATGTATTGTTTATCTACAGGCATGCTAAACATGGTTCTGTGTTTGATTTGGCTACTAGTAAAGCCAATGTTTAGTGTTCGTTCTTGTGACAGATATTTGGCTATAATCGTTCTAAAAATACAAAAGTAACGGTGCCATTCAGTAGCGATCACTATAGATCCGCAGTCTTTACTCAAAAAATCCCTTTGAGGACTGAACAGGTTCTGCTCGATCATCTTCACTAAAATTGTCTGGGTCTGATTCGGGCTCAAATTGGTATGGTTTTATTGACGCCATTGTTTCTAACACTACCCAAAGCACAGGCTACCGGTAAAGGTAAGGGGCGTGACGTTTCCGACAAACGTACACTAACCAATCTGAGCCCATTGCATATTTTTGAGGGACTGGCTTCATACAACCCGGAAACCATCAGACCGTTTTTACAAGGAGGGACAGAGCAGTGTAGAATAAAGGTAAAATATATGAAAAATAATGCAATTTTTTAAAAACTAAGCATGAACACATGTTACAGTGCACCCCACAAACACAATCAAGCCTTCGAAAGAATGTGTTTTACCACCCCTTTAAATATGATAAACATCCGATGGTCTAAAATCACTTTAATTTCCAAACTGGCACGCCTTAAAACACATACAATTGACAAAGTTTACTGAAGACATATGTGAAAGGGATCTGGCTTCAGGGCTCGTGCGTTGTCAGAGACACGACGCGTCTCTGCTCTCAATGTCACAGAAAACAGCTTGCGAGCACTGAAGTGCCATGGTTTCCATATTGATGTTATTGAATGGTGTAAAATCATTTGAATGTTGAAACTGGAAAGCCTTTAAACACATTGACAAACTTTTGTGAGGGCGCTGCGTGTTTTGACTTGGTGTTTGAGTTCGCCTCCGTCCGTGTTGCTTCCATGTCACTGACTGGACAGGGCGGAGTCACATGACCACGCGTTGTAGCATGTTTTTAAGGGGAAAGTATTAACAGCGAAATTCTAGGTCTAATTCTAGTTGGCAAGTAATCCTTTTGGGATTATTTGCAAACAATATTTGCATTAATTTGCGTCAAATATATTATTAGTCCCAAGATTCTTATTAGTGAATAAATACATTGATCTGCTGTTGACATTTGAATTCCCTAGTGGTCTGGTGGTACAATTTTTGTGAACTGTGTCAAAGCTTAAAGGTTCTAATCCGCTCTCATATAGTTTTTTTTCTTCTTCATTAAAATCAAAGATATTCATCAATGATTGTATATTAAGAGCAGGGACACGTTTGTGTGCATTTTGTTTTGTAATTTCACCGGAAAGAATAGAGTCTCTCTCCGCAACGATAGTGATAGATTGACACGCTCGTCTGTGTGTGAAGACTGTGGTGCACGAGCCAAAAGAGTACGTAAACCCCGCCTACTTTGATTTGATTGGCCATCTCAATCATTTTGACTTTGACGAGCGCTGTTAGACCACTGAGGCAAACCAGACTAAAATGTAACTTTTAAACCTTTTTGTCATCCTAACAACAACATACAGAGCTCTGCATAATGAAGTGCAACCGAGCTGTGCAAGAATTTCAATTATTGGGGGGACAATTTGCCCATTTCTAATTATTGGGGGGGACTTGTCTATGGTGATTACGGCCCTGATTAACAGGATTAAAAAACGAAATTACCGACATGGGAAAATTACGTTGTTAGAGGTTCTGAATTTTGGTTTCGATCACTTTTCGATTAATCGTCCGGCCCTACCCATTACTCATTAAGAGACTAGGTGCAACCTTTAAGACCATGCACCGGGTTTTTCCATTTTTCCCCATCGCTAGCTAAAGTGGATTCAGACACGCCCTAAGTGCACCTGCGCCGTACGCTTTAGACCATGCACTTGGATGTTAAAATAGGGCCCTTAAAGTCACCATGAAATCAAAATTGACAGTTCTTCTTTTTTTTATGAAATATTGAGGTAGTTACTATAAATTATGTATCCATGCACATCATTATTTTTTTAATTCATGTGCCTCGTAATCTTGAATCAAAATAACCCCTCCATCTTGTAGCGACATCTCTTTTTTGATGATGCGGGCGGGGCAACCTGTCACTCACATGAGATCCACTAATAGCAAACCACAACCATCCAATCAATTCCCCTACATTTTCTTCTTTGTTGAGCCTGTTGCCTTTGCGTTACTATTTCACACATTTGTATTACCTGTAGGCTATAAGGCATGTTTTGGCAACTCTATCCAGGTATTTATGCTGCCTTCACATGCTATCGGAAACGTTCTACTTCCCACTTCAGAAGTCGTGATTACGAGCTTGTTGCATTCAAGTGCTTTGTTGTCGGAATGAACAGGAATCATGGAGGACACCAGGTTTATTGGGACAATCTTATTAAAATCAAAACTAAATGTAGTGTCACATGCACTGACAACCATATAAACATTTACGATGCCAGATTCTGTCATTTCAAATGCAGGCTATTTTCGCTGTGTATAAAACATACAATACGCTTCAAATGATTACTTGTATATGTAAATATGCACTACATCAGTGTTACTCATTGGGCGGCTCGCGAGTCTCAAGCGACTCGCACCGGCTTAATCTGCGGCTCGCATGGCATTACATAATACGGTGAAATGATCATGCAGTCAATACATATATTTCATAAAAACAAGCAGGGCTATAACATAACCCTTTAAAAACTCAAAGTGTCTGCTCTATTACAAATTATTTATATTAAAAAATATCCAAAAATAGTGGCATTACAAGATGGAAATACAGACTAGAAAGGATATTTGAACTTGCCCATGACTGACTGCAGAGTTGTCGGTTTTGACTGTTTTAACGGTGAATGTGCTCTTATAGATCAACACGTTCTCATGAAATGCATATCTATAACACAATTAGTATTTATCGTGCAATTTATACACCAAAATGACTTTGCGTGCACACACGCATTGTCAACTAGGATTACTAGTGGTGTGGGCCAGAATCCATTTCTCTTTCGCTCTTGAACGAACTATAACACACAGAATTATGCCTAAATGTCCATTTTGTCGAGTATCCTCATAAGAACAGTTTTAAATGAGTGCCAGATCCGCATCATGTTGGGCAGCGGCAGATCTTAAAGTCACAGCAGCACTAACTACTAATGAAGTTTGAAGCCTAATAAATGTTTTCTACATTAATTTGGTGATTTACTGTGAAATTATTACATTATAAAATATATTAAAAACGTGTTTTAACAGAAAAAATGTGTGAATCTAGTTTAAAACAGCACTAAAAGAAAGTTTACATTAAAATTATGCCTACCCGCTATCTACCTTTTGTATTTATTGCATAGCATGTTGAATGTTCAGGGATGACAGATTGATAAGCAGACATGCTATTTATGATTGGATGTAACTTTTGATACTTTGTGGTAAAAGTAGCTCTCCTATTGATTTTGTCCTATCAATGTGGCTCTCCTGAAAAAAATAGTGAAGACCACTGCACTACATTAATGAGAAGACAAGATGATCTAGCTGTTTCGGGGAAAAAACGAATAAATCATGCCTGTCACAGCAGTTCTCCCTGCCACCATGTTTAAAGTTTATGGCACACCCATCTCGGAAATTTGGGTATCAAAATTATTTCCAAACTTCCCTGTGGGAAGTTCCCAATAAACCGGATGTCTCAATAAATCTGGTGTCCTCCATGATTCCTGTTCATTCCAACAACAAAGCACTTGAATGCAACAAGCTCGTAATCACGACTTCTGAAGTGGGTAGTAGGACATTTCCGATAGCATGTGAAGGCAGCATAAATACCTGGATAGAGTTGCCAAAACGTGCCTTATAGCCTACAGGTAATACAAATGTGTGAAATATTAACCCAAAGGCAACAGGCTCAACTTGCTTTGTGTAATGAATTAAGTACAGCTCACCATGATTTTAACATCTATTTCTTCACTTAATATTTGATTGGGCTAGCAGAAGTTAAAGTCGGCATGAAACGGAAGTTGCGATATTCTTTTCTACATTATTGTGACGTATATCTGAGTGAAACAGCTTCTCAAAGAAGAAAATGTAGGGTGGGGCTTGATTTTGTCCGTGGGGAATTGATTGGATGGTTGTGGTTTGCTATTGGTGGATCTCATGTGATGAGGAAGTGTTTGTTGACAGTTTGCACTTTAGCATGGCAGCTCGCGGACAAAGTTGGAGTAGTGAGGAGGTGCGGAGCCTCATAGAAATTTGGTCTGATGACCATATTAGGTCCCAACTTTCGAAAACTCACAAGAACAGCGCAATCTTCGCTTGAAGTGACGAGCGATGCGCGCTCGCCGTTTGCAGTGCATTAGAGCGTTGTTTTCAAGCCGCATCCGCGCTTCATTATAGAAATGTATTGCTTGCATATTGTGGTGTATACAAACAATGTAATAGATTCTGGCCAGGGACAAAACCAGCCCGCGCAGTCGCAGTTTAGGAAATACGCCATGGCCAATGAGTGATGTGGATGTTGTCATGTGACTGCATTTTGGTTTGTTTCAACTGGTTCGGACCAAATCAATCAGTGTGGTGTGAAAAGGAACCAAAAAAGCTGAAAAATGCTACAATGTATAATTGTTTGCCCTTGGTTCGGACCAAATGAACCGAACTGGAGATGTGAAAGCACCCTAAAGCACTTTTTACTATGCCAGGTGCACTTTGGGCGTGTCCGAATCCACTTTAGCTAGCGATGGGAAAAATGGTCTGCGCATCCGGATTGTCCCTAGTGTTTACCACTGGGAAGTTCATGTGCAATCTTTACATCGGAAACTCGTATTTACGATAATTCCGATAGCACGTGGTGAAGGCAGCATTAATGCATACAGAAAATGTGCAGACTGTGTGTAGAGAATACAGACAATATACTGCAGAAATATTAAGAGTATTTTGATAGCATGCATTGAATATATAATCTACAATTTGAGTATGGCCCATAAATTGCCACTTAGCCTACTAGTCAGCAAAGAGGTCTGATATTAACATTTATCTGTTTGTATCAATATTCACTTACTTTCTTATTAATTTATTCATATTTTGAATGTATTTATTTAATATTTATTCTCATAATAGTTAATTATTTCCAGATTGATTTAAATGTTGTTGTTTTTTTCATATTAATTAACTTATTTTTATTTATTTTATTTTGTTTTCTTATTTTTATTTCATTGCATTTTTATAGTCTTGAATGCGTGAAATGGACATTGATGAATGGTAGTCCATTCTCCAGGTTTAGACCTCTTTGGCATCAATGGTCTTTAATGGTGTTTTGAAGAGAAAAATATGCTTGAGGTTGGCTAATAAATGGCTAAAGTGTATTCAAAAGTGCAAATGCTTAATGGAGGTCATTTGACTGTTCAGATTAGTCCCACAAATGAGGTCCATTTTACAAGTAGATTGCTCTAAGCGGCTTCTGATTTATAGTTCATTTACGTGGTTTAGGTATACGAACAGTCTTTGCACTTGTGCCTGTCCTGGGTATTATATTTCTGATTAGAAAACGGAGCGTTAAATGAAGCACTCGGGGCAAAGCCGAAACTCTGTTTTTGCAGCACAAACATGACGTAACCGATACATCACAGAGACGAATGTTAAGATTCAGGGCATGGAGAAACGGCTCAGCTGTGAACGAGATGAGACAGTGGCGAAATGACTTCAGCTAATCAAGTAACAACAAATAGGCGAGGGGCAATGATTCAGGGCAAAGTCGCTTTAAACTGTGAGACGAACATTAAAAGTTTTAAGGTGTCCTAGAGAGACCCGAGCCCTGATTGCGACTGTTATTGATGTACCAGCAGGTGTCAGCAAAGCAAATGCAAAGTAGGACACAATGTGCAGCAGCTGAATAATTCATCCAGAGCTCCATTATTAGTCAGCGGAGGTGGAATTATAGAAGTCTGCGGGGAGACATGTGCAATTGATTGCCGTGCGTTACTTGGCTGCTTATAAACCGGTTAACTATGTGAATGCGGTGTGTGTTTTAGATTGCAGAGCGGTGTAGTGTGAATAAACAACAGAGTGAGATCAACCGTTCAGAGTTTCAACCCTCCAGACACTCTCTCTCACTCACTGCAGTTTTGTCTCTGCTCATTCTTTCTCTCTATTCCTCCTCAGATTTCTCTCAGAGCTCTGTTCCTCTCTATCCTTTATAGCCAATACAACGCCTACTGATGTTAGTGGCACTCTTACAGACACAGTTCAACTCTTGTTAAAGACCCCCTGTGGTGAAAATCAAGTTTTTAATGTTGTTTATATGTCTATGTGGTGTTTTTAATATGTTTTCAGACAAACCATGTGCAAATTCATAAGTCAACACCATAGCTGAGTATTTTCTCCTTAAAGGTGCACTATGTAACATTTCTTCAGTAAAATATATAACAAAAAAACACTAGGCCAATGTTATATATTTTGTTCAGTTGAGTACTTACAATATCCCACATGTTTCCAACTATTTGTAAATTGTGAGAAATTGCTATTTTAACCAAGGAACCGGGACGTGTGAGGGAGTCGCCTGTCGATTGCATCATGTCTGCGTTCCCCTCGGTTTCTGGTTTTATTTTGCAGAAATGCTTTACTCTCACTGCAGTGTGAACAAGTGTCATAGCAGCTGCCGAGAGAACGCACAGTGTAACGTCATAACATCATAAACACACTCGATGTATCTAATATGATAAACAGAGCTGCGTTACCTCATACTCATGACCGGCGACTGTGGCATAATAAAAGTCCCGCTGCTCGCAAGGCGTGTGTTGCTTCATCTTATTAACAATCGCTCCAGCGACCTTGCTCAGCTCCAGCTCTGCTTCAGACTACAGTAAAATTAATAATCGCATCCATGAACATGGTGTGTGTCTCAATCACCTCCCTAGTTCAGTAGTCAGGGCACTGATAAGGACTTAAAGGAGAACTCCGGGGTGAAATGATCATGGGGAAACTCCGGGGAATTGCAAAATGCAATTAACATGTCTGTCCAACATGAACAGGGCCCTTACATGACAACAAGACACGTTTAGCCATTGTTTAAAATCAGCTAAATAGTGTTTTAGACAGCAAGCTGTAGTCTCACGCTGAAGTCCCGTGGGAGTTTTAGCCAGAAAAAAGGCCAATAGTCCAGGTGGGAGGAGCGTTGTGTGTGTGAAGAGTGATAATCGGCTCACAAGTGAAGAAGAAATGGTTCGCGTTTGTGCCGTTCCGAATTGTGGCAACAGAATGCGAAAATACAAGAATTTACCTTTTCATCGTCTTCCTTTTCATGACCTCGAGATTCTGCAGCTCCTCCCACCTGGACTATTTGCCTTTTTCCGGCTACAACCGAGTTCTCACGGGACTTCATCGAGACTACAGCTTGTCGTCTAAAACACTATTTAGGTGAATTTAAACAATAGCTAAGTGGCCAAACGTGTCTCGTTGTCATGTAAGGGCCCTGTTCATGTTGGACAGACATTTTAATTGCATTTTGTGTCTGTTTAGAGGCACAAAGACACTCTTTATGTATATGCCCCCATAACTACCGTTTTAGCTGAGTGGGAGCTCTGGGCATTAACTGTAACAGCTCTGTGTTGCAAGCACCAATCCGGTTCGTTTTTTTTTTCTTTTTTTCTATAGGCAGTACTCACAAAGGTATAACGATCAAGATTAACTTAAAGGAGAACTCCGGGGAATTTTTAAGTCAATGGGCTGACTCCCTGAACAGTGCCCTGACTACTGAACTAGGGAGGTGATTGAGACACACCCATGATTTCTGCCCGAGTCCTATCCCGATTCTTTTCCACCGGCTGTGAGGTGAAGACGACATGTCCCAAGATTCTGCGCTCAAACTTGACGTCATCAACCTACGCCTTTGTTTTGAATAGGCGACCTCTAGTGGACGGAAAAGTTACATAGTGAACCTTTTAAAGGGTCAGTTCACCCAAAAATGAAAATGACCCCATGATTTACTCACCCTCAAGTCATCCTAGGTGTAAATGACATTCTTCGTTCAGAGTTATATTTAAAAAGTCCTGGCTCTTCAAAGCTTAATAATGGCAGTGAATGTTTGCTTCATTTTTGAAGTCCATAAAAGTGCATCTATCCATCATATAACAACTCCACACGGCTCCGGGGGGTTAATAAAGGCCTTCTGAAGTGAAGCGATGCATTTGTGTACGACAAATATCCATATTTAAAACTTTATAAAGTAAATTATTTAGCTTCTGCCAAATCGCCTTCCGTATTCAACTTACAGAAAAAGTGTAGCGCCCGCGCCTCTCGCAGTTCAAAATGATTACGCTACGTCTGACGACATTGCACACCAGTTACATTTTTTTCCGATATGGTGGAAGCTGGATCGGATATGATGGATAGATGCACTTTTATGGACTTCAAAAACAAAACAACAATTCACTGCCATTATAAAGCTTGGAAGAGCCAGGACATTTTTAATATAACTCTGATTGTATTCGTCTAAAAGAAGAATGTTATATACACCTAGGATGACTTGAGGGTGAGGAAATCATGGGCTAATTTTCATTTTTAGGTGAACTAACCCTTTAAAGGCACAATATGTAAGATTTTTGCGTTAAAATATCCAAAAACAACTAGAACAATGTTATATTTTGTTAACTTGTGTACTTACTAGGGGGTGTAAAGGTACACATATTCGTATTGAACCGTTTCGGTACAGGGCTTTCGGTACGGTGCACGCGTGTACCGAACGGTTATGAATGTAATCTTTAACAGTCGGCTTGTTGTAAGCGCGGAACACACTTCAATCCGAGTTCCCACACAAACATATTAAGTATTCAGTCCATTTTATCAGGAAATTCAAACGATAAATGCCGTTTTAACGCTCTTTAATGTGACGTGACTAATAGACGCGTATCAGTTCAACTTAAAGCGGCAGCGCGCGGCGCGCGAGTCAATGCGATCATCTCTTCCTAAAGAATACAAATAAATTAATATATCTTAAGGTATGTTGAGGATACATTACAATTTACTGAAATGTATCATATGTCGTGTAATCGCTCCATCTGCGTTTCAACCGCGGAAAGACAATAAAACAGCTTGTAAACAATGTCATGCAGAATCACGTTTACTCAGAAGTCCTTCAGTGTCCACAGCTGTTAGCTCACTAGAGAAATCAACTCTTTCACTGAATACATGCACTATATTAGCCGTTATATTCATTATATTAGCCTATATGTATATTCATTATATACTACTTAGCCTGTTAGTGATGTCTTGTTTATTTAATGTATGTTTAAATAAACCTGTCATGAAAATTACAGCCACTAAATGATTATATTTCAACAACGAATAAAAATAATTAGATTTAGAAGTTAATGCAAAAACTGCCTTATGTGAAGCTTATGAGTGTTGATTATTATATCTAAAAATAAATAGCAACTGAATTTAGGCTAATAGTTTGGGCTCTGTTGTTAATCTTTAATAGCTATATGTAAGTAAGGGCTCCCTATATAGTTTACAGCATTATCTTTAAGAAACTTTTAGTTATAATTTAATTCATTTAAGGACAGACACAATTTTTTTCATTAAACCACTGTTGAATAAAAATTAATAAAAAGCAATTTTGTAAAATTGCTGTACCGAATCCATACCGAACCGGGACTTCAAAACCGAGGTACGTACCGAACCGTCAGTTTTGTGTACCGTTACACCCCTAGTACTTACATTATCCCAAATGTTTCCAAGAATGTTAAAATCCAGAGGAATGTGTGTCACCTATCAGTGACATCATACCCGCGTTACACTCAATTTTTTTATTTTGTAGAAACCATGGAAACGCCAAAAACACTTTAATACATGATGTGTTTTATTAGAAGGGTGAGCAACTGTTTGGATCATTCATCGACAGAAAATGAATCATTGTTATACAGCTCAACACAGTTAGGGCCCTATTTTAACGATCTGAAACGCAAGTGTCAAAGCGCAAGTAATTTTGTGGGCGGGTCTCGGCGCTGTTGCTATTTTCCCGGCGGGATAAATGGCTCTTGCGCCCGGCGCAAATCTAAAATGGGTTGGTCTGAAGTAGCTTCATTATTCATAGGTGTGGTTTGCGCGTAACGTGAATAAACCAATCAGAGCGTCATTCAACATTCCCTTTAAAAGCAGGTGCGCAAGTTCCATTATGGATTGCTATTATTATGGCGTATTTACCAGGCGCACACCAGGAGCGGTTCACAGCCGAGGAGAATGATGTTCTTGTAAGAGCAGTGAAAGACAGAGAAGTTGTGTTGTATGGGGATGGGAGAAACCCACCCAAAATAGCGTAATTTAAATAAATAATTAGCCTGAATAATTTGTAAGCTAGATTTATGCCTATTTTTTCACATCTTCGTGGCACACCACAATGATTTCCGTCATCTCATGTGTTAATATTTTTTTAGTGTAACAATTTATGATTTGCAAAAATAACTGTTGCATCTGTGTTGATTACATGAGCAAAGTGTATGCGCGTTGTGCACGCTATGGTCAAGCATGCGCCCTTAAAATAGCATAATGAACAACGCGCAACGCGCCACTGACTTTAGACTAGGTTTTTTCTGGTCAGTGGCGCAATTGTTTAATGGAACAGCAAAATAGCACCAGGGATTGTTTGCGCCGGAACACGCCTCCTTTTTTGCGCTGAACCGCCCAGGGAGCGCAAGTTCATTCACTAGTTTAGCGACGTGCTTCTGTGGAGGGAAAAGCGCGCTTTGCGCGGGTGCAAAATAGGAATGACACATGCGTCGGTGTACAAAGTCAATTGCGCTGGGTGCAAGATAGGGCCCTTTGTCTTATTGTTTAAATCTCGTTTACATGATTTACCGCACGTTTTACAATGCCTAATATCAAGTGTCTCATAGTAGCCGAGTAGCATTTCAACACACTCAAATGTGTGTAATATGATAAAACAGCGATGCGTTACCCCACACACACATGAGCAGAAGAAGCAGAAGCGACGACTGTGGCAGAATAAAAGCTCTGAAATTAATAGAAATGAATACTAGTGTAAGTAAAATGTCCTCAAACAATTACTGAAGAAAAGTAAACAAAAGCTGAATGCTTTTTTTCATATCTTTTATCAGATCTAAAAAATGAGCCTTTTATTTTGGAACACAGGTCAGTAACTAATGCCAGAAGTTTTCCATTATATACACAAGCCTTTTTATCAACGTTCTCTAACAATAAAGCAAAACTCCTATAGAATGCAATTCATGCTTGATAAGACTTTTTATTGCCTGCTCTATCAGGAATGAGCAGTAAATGCAAATTCAGCTGTATCTTAACACATCCCGATGAACACTTCCCTAATGCAGTTCACAGAACAAGGGTCAGAGAATAATGAATTTATATGAGCTTGTTTCAGTATCATTAATCTTTCACGACAACTGAAGAGATTCTGCCTGTATGTCATACCCCTAGTGAAATTTAAAACAGGTGTTTGGGAGAAACAAAGCATTCCCAGAGGCTCTAGAGTTACAGACATGCTTCATCCGCTATCTGTAAGCCTTGCCTATCTTGCCTAGAGCATTTCTCATCCCACAAACAGTCTCCGTCTTGAGCTGTGAAGCAGCTGCGATGAGCCGCTATCAGTCTGCCAAATCTTATCACGGCCCGCTGTAGAAGAGGCACAAATGAAATTACGCCTATGTAAATGTTCCAGTATAAAGGCGATATGAAAAGCTCGCTCCGAGGCTCCGGTTATTCTCCCATTCGGGTCGAGAAATGGGAGTTTGTACCTTGTCTTGCGTAACCAGACTTTTGGCTTGAAGTCTGATCCACAGCTTTTTCTGCCCAAGAATGACTAGCTACTTAGACAGGAGGAGATCGTTTGACTGATATATGAGTGCAGTTTTGTGGCATAATAATAATAATTGAATTACAGTAGTAGACTGTATTTTTAAATATTAGTTCACATAATGACATGGCAGTTAATTAGGGTTCCACAGAAGGAATCTGAAAACCTGAATAAACGTATGCATTACAACTCCTGAGTAAATATACGAGTCCAGACAATCTGGAGATATGAAGCCAGTATTACATAACAGATGGCATCATGCAGATGATGAGTGGCACACGGCACTGTTGTTAAGGTAAGCGGCTGCTGTGGCATTGAATAATCAATCACCCCCTTTGTTGTGTGTTCCCGGGGCAGGATTTATGTAAAGTTTAGGGTTATATCACTAACCGGTGAAGAAGCTTATGTAGTCCTTTTGTTTTTTAAACAACTCAGTCCTGGTGTCAACTACAGAGGACAATCATAATATAGGAATAAGATATAATTTTTCAAAAATGTTTTTTTTCCCATTGTTTATTATGCTCTAAACAATGTAATGACATGAAAAAATACTAAATTCAAAACACTTTTTTTTTCTGGGTCCCAGGAGGATATAGTTAACTATATAATGTGTATCTGATATGAATAAAACACGTAGTCAAATTATAACTGTCTGAAAGGATTGTCATTGCCGCTATAGACATCAGTGTGTGTTTTTTTGCTAGTACTTATGAGCATTTCAATCTCTGAAACCTAAAATAAATATTATGTGGTTGAAAACACTGAATAGTTGTGATATGTCAACCCGTTCTCACTCCCAAGGCGTCAAATTCCGAAGCATGGTCAAGTGCTTTCCGCGTCACAATAAAGACGCTAAAGGCACCCCTAGGCGTCACTATATCGACGCGCTGAGTGCTCCATTCATTTCAATGAGAAACCTTTGGCGTCAGACACAGACGCGTTGGGCATGGGAAAGTTATCGTCATGCTGATCATATATTGGGTTATGATTTTGCCATTATGACATGTTGGACTGTGATTCTCAATTTAATCAGCCAGCATCATTTTATTTACGCTATCTAGACACGTTTTAACATGTAACCCAACCCTATTCCATCCCTAAACCTACCCATTTGTGTGGTATAAAACGCAGATATAACAGGCAGAGTCGACTGCATGCACAATTTATTAAAAAAAAATACAAATATTCAGAGGCCGATTGATTTGTGTGAAGGAAATCCCCAAAAGCGATCAGCGTCTCCATCCGCAGAAGATCACGAACACATACAATTTCAAATATTGCCGCCCGTTACGTCAGTTTCATAGTGAAATTGCATTGGCTCTCGTATGTCTCGTGACCAATTGCGTCATTACGCTTTGATTGTAAAATGTCTTTGGTTCTCGTGTGTCTTGTGACCGAATGCGTCATGCTAAAGAGGCGTGTGTATTATTTGAATGAGATATGAATGAGTGCGTTAACGGAGCGGCGGGATCATCATCTCAGCGATTAAAACATTAAGATCAACTCTGTTCATGAAGACATCGTGTGACTTCAGAAGACTTGGAATGCAACACGAGTTAATACTTTTATTCTGTTGTTGGTAAGTTTTTGCAATAAATACCTGTGAATGTACTTGTATTTGCCTGTTGTGTGTTTTATATTGTTTAGGAGTGGGTAGGTTTAGTGTAGGAGTTGGGTTAGCTGCTCCAAAATATAAAAGTAACCTTTAAATATGAATAAAATCATGTATGCTTTTACAAATGCAAAGAATAAAATGCGTCTTGATCTGACGCATTGGGTAAACAACTGAAATCAATGGAGCACTCAGCGCGTCAAAATAGTGACACCTAGGGGTGACTTTAGCGTCTTCGTTGTGACGCAGAACACTTGACCATGCTTCGGATTTTGACGCCTTGGGAGTGAGAATGGGTTGGATATGTGATGAGCGCTGAGCGCGTCTGGCTCGGCGCCAGCCAAAGCGTGAAAGCACGTTTGAATAAGTGGCACTGAAATCTGTGTTCTGAATCGGTGCGGTTAAATACCGGTTATATATGGCACTGGGTTTTGGTACCCAACCCTACCCACAACAATTGAGGTCGAGAAGTTCGGTCTGGACTTGATCCATTGTGGAGCAACTATGCTCGAACCAGAGCTGTTCAGACCAATCAAATTGTCAGGGTGGGCTTTATACGATGATGGACAGATGATCAACAGTAACGTAATAATTCACGTCACCAAAGAGTGCTTGGGTTGAATTCGTTCTAATCCTAAACGGAGAACTTGTTTGTATATACATTCACCTTTACTATTTCTCTCAAAAACGATGATTGTGTTGGTAAGCACTGTTAAAACACGGCCCATAATCACAGCCCAATGGAGCAGTATCAGACTCATATTCTGACTAGAATTGAGTATGATGACGTCAGGCAAAAAAATTGCCATTGTTACTAGTAGAAATCTAGTGAAAATGTTATTGTTGGTATCAAGATTTAATTTCCTGCGAATTATTAAAACTCAAAGCGGCTTGCCACATGCGGAGGACGCAGAGATCTCATCTGGATCCGAGGCGTTGTGTGGGCCGGAGAGGTGTTGATGTCTTTATTGATATTGTTGCAGTTGGTTTAGTAAAGATCTAACAGTGTCCTTGTTATTTCATTGCCACACTGTGACCTGAAGTGCATCCGCTGATCGATACAAGTCCAGGCTTATGAAAGAGGTCACTTGAAATGTTAATGTGATTGCAATCTGGTACGAGAGCCATTTTCTGAGGAGGATGCTAATTTCTCAAACCTAGAGCGCTGTGACCTTACGGTCATGCTGTAGGAGGAATATACTTTAAAATGAGCCATATTTGATGAGTCATCAGTTCATACTGATGTTGTCTTGTTGAGGGCATGCAGTTCCACACTCGAGTTATGTCAGAGCATCGATCTTCACTGCATCTCGTATTCATGCAGTTCATCAGTGTTGGATTGTGGGGCATGTGAACTGTGGAGGCTCCGATGAGCTGGTTTGACCTGGGTCACCTATTTAGATCATCTAATTAATATGTATGAGCCAATCCTTTATCATAGTAGGATTCATAAATTCAGATTCTAGACCTGTAAGACTTACAGACTTTCTTTTTTTTGTTAGTTTTTCCCCCATTTGTTCTCCGAATTTTTGATGTGACTGTTTAAATGCAGAGTATTTGCATAAACATGCATGTACATTCGATTTCCTCATTGACTTGTGTGAATAATCATTCTTTTTGCTCATTTCAGGGGCACAGATGTGAATGTGTGATTCTTGCTTGTGCCAGAATGCGTTCCCTCAGATGGACTGTGCCATCAAGGTATTGGACCGATTTGGCCAGTTTTTTTAAAGACCTATAAAGCTTTTCTACATGTTCAGCTTTCTTTAACCCCGTCGAGTCGGCCGATCAACTATCCTTTTTTTCATATCAGTGCAAAAGAGACTTAAAATACTCTGTCGATTTTGGTCATATTGTCTAGGGCTGGAAATCACTGGGTACCTCACGATACGATACGCAATACATTGTTCACGATACCGATAATATCACGATATGGTGATACTGCGATAATCAATATATTATCAATAATAACTCCCGATATATCATGTTTTAAGAAATACACTTTTTTTTTCATCAAAAAGCAGAACCCCTCGTTCTCCACCTCGCTGTACGGACGGAGCCCTTTACACATGTAAAACGCGATCCCATATTTGATTGACTTTGCCCTCGCAGAACAAGGTGGTAGCTTTGTCTGGAAAAAGGTGTTTACGCCGGGGTGTGTCGGCTTTGAGCCAGCACCAACCACGGCTTTCTCACAGAGCTCCGGGTGATGCCGCGTGAGGTGGCTGTGCATGTTGGTCGTGTTTCCTGTGTAGCGGACTTTTGCAAAGCAGTTCTTGCATATTGCATAGTAGGGCTGAACGATAAAACACGATTTCCTAACCGCAAAGGCTACGATAACAGTCTGGTCACGTGACACGCGAGAGTAAAGTCTGCAGAAGAAGAAGCAACGTTACACATTGGCACGTTACACATATCATATGCCTGGCCTAAAAGGGAAAAAACTGTTTGTGTTTGATCCATCTAATATTGTGTTGTTCATACTATAGGCTACTATCATCTCTCCAATGATTCTGGATCGATTGTGATCTTAGATTTTAACTGCAGGTGCGCGGTGGCGCTGCGTGTGTTTTAGAAACACCCGTATTCTGATTGCTTCCATTATCTCTCTCTCTCTCTCTCTCTCTCTCTCTCTCTGTCTCTCTCTCACACACACCATCACACACGAACCATAAAATAATATTCCATAACTTTCCGAATTGCAATGACATTTGCAGGCTTCTTTGCACAGGATATGCGCTGTGAGAAACTTTGCTTGATGTCACGCTTACAGTGTGTGTTCTCGCCCGCCTGTATTTTCCTTACAAATGCACAACGAAGGCTTCATTCATGTCGTTAGCAATGCAGTGTGCTTGTATATTAAAAATAAGAAACTCACTGACAGAAGGCTTTCCATTTCAAATGCTCACGCGGCGCTTTGTGAAGAGTGCTCGCGAGCATGCGTCTGTGTGCGTCTCAAAATGCTTTTATGACGCAAAATTTATGTAAACACCATCAGTAATGTCTTAAAGGTCCCGTTCTTCGTGTTCTTTTGAAGCTTTGATTGTGTTTACAGTGTGCAATATAACATGTGTTCATGTTTCACGTGTAAAAAAAAACAGTATTTTTAACACAATTTACTCATCTGTACACCGCTGTTTTCACTGTCCTAAAAACGGCTGATGAGTTCCTTTCTTCTATGAAGTCCCTCCTTCAGAAATACGTAACGAGTTCTGATTGTGCCAGCGGTTCCTGTGTTGTGATTTGACCGCAGCTTAGCAAACGTGGAAAGGTCACGCCTCTTAACGGGAGATATAATGATCTCTGCAGCGTCCCTGGGAAAGCCAAACAAAGGTGATTTGACTCCGGGATGAAAATAACAGCGTCTCGATGACATGGCGACAAACACACTCAAACGCAGCACTTCCTTTTCTCCACGCGACCGTCCTCTTCTCCACGTGGGACAGCAATAAGACCACGCCCCCTTTTTTCACGTATTCTTGTGGGCGGAGGTTAGTCTGTTCTACTGTTCTACTGACGTAATTAATGAAGGAAGTACCAGGATGTAGTCCAAGCCAGCCGTTCGCTGTAGGCTTTGAAAGGGAACTTCTGTTAAATAAAATATCTCGCTTGGCATTGAACTTTGAGCTTTATAATTTTACAGGTATTATTTATGCTCTAACAGCAACATTACACACTAACTAAAGTTTGAACAATGGGATCACGAAGAACGGGACCTTTAATGAATTAAACAGACAGGGCAAAAACATCTTATATTTCAAAAGAGATCTGTGCATGAATGCAGGTCTCCCGCTGTCTATGATGATGTCATCATTAATAATCAAACAACAGTAAAGCTGAGAAAGAGAAAAATCACTAACAGTTCAGACACTCTTAAATACTGAAAGCACTCTTTGTTCATTGCTTGTAATATGTTTCTTTGTTCCTCTTTATGATTTACGAGCTTATGTTTTGCAGCTATATTAGTTTATATATTTAAAATTATTAACATGCAATTGTTACATATATCATAATAAAAAACATTTAAAGTTTTTAATAAATTAATAGGATTAATAATTAATAAGGAAAAAGTTCAAGAATTGTTTTGGAATAGGATTGTGAGGTACCAATTCAAGATTTCCACCATTACTATACAATGATGTATTGTTGAATAATACAGAAGATAAAGAGTTTAAAAAATAATCGCATATTAAATCGCAATCGCAATATTGGTTAAAAAAAAATCGCAATTACATTTTTTTCCCAAAATCGTTCAGCCCTATTGCGTAGTCCTTCTCTAGCTTTGCCCCGTCCGCACTGCTATAAAATCCAAAGTGGGTCCACACTTTGGATTTAAATGTTGCTGGAGCGTCCTTTAACTTGTTGCTCTCACTTCTACTTTCCTCGCTTGACTCCGCCATTTTCAAGTGTGTGTACGTCGTCTTCTTCCCCCCACAACAGCCAAACTCGCAACTCGCGCCCCCTATCTACTTCCGGAGAAGGGTCTCATCAAGGGATAATGAATAGAGCGTTTTATAACTGCTTTTAAGACCGATACTTGGCGAGAGCGCATCGAGAATCGGTCACGGGAGTAAATATCGCGAGATATCGCCATATCGATATTTTGGCGCACCCCTAATATTGTCAGGTGTTGTACATCATTCAAAACGTTCAAGTTTCTTATTTTAATTGTGCACACTCACAACAAAAACAAGGGAGGGAGGGGTTCTGGCAAACCAATCACAGCGCTTGTGGTCCGCGGTTGCATTTTTGGAGAGGTGCACGTCAGGGTACGTGCAACACACAACCTACAACGTAGCTACGGCATACACTCGACGTAGAAGTAAGAATTGGGCTTTACACTGTGTCCCACACTCTAAAAAATGCTGGGTTAAAAATAACCCAAGTTGGGTTGAAAATGGACTAACCCAGCAATTGGGTTATTTTTAACCCAGCATTTTTTAGAGTGTAACTACACACGACGCGATAAGATTCCAGCGACAAGCAACTTATCTGTCCGCAACGCGACTACAAGATGACAAATCAATCAAAAACAACAGCCAATCAGAACAGCGTGTGGGCGGGCTCTTGTGGCAAGTGCACAGCACCAGAGATGAATCTTGACAGCACTTGCAAGGAAATGGATAAGTACATGATCAAATTCACAAATATTACAGCATTTAAACATTAATAAAATACACACTGAGTTACTAAAACAATCTTTGCCAGAGAATATACTTGTTTGTTCACAGTTTGAACATTCTTATTTCCATTTGTTTAATATTTCAAGGTGAATTGATGCTTTTAGCACGACTACGTTACAAAGCTGGGAGCACTAAATGATATTCAAAGTCACATTACACGCTTTTAACATTAAATAAAACACATAAACATTACCTGAGATTATCATTGCCAGGTTTTGTGTTGTTGTTCCAGCTGCGACGTCGCAGAAATAGAAACCGTTTCTAAAATAGATTTGTTTGATCATGAAAAAGATTGTCCCTCCAGAGTTTCTGAACTCCCTGAAACGCCTCCATTCTTCTGGGAATCAACGTGCCACAATATTCCTCATTCAAATAATTCCCACCCAATGCATACACAAAATAAAGGGGCGGGGCCTGTTGAGTCAGCTAGTAGTAGAGTTAGTAACTCGTGGTTATTGGAAGGCATGGGACATTTCCCAAACACACTCGAAGCGGTTGACCAATCACAACACACGGGTCAAGCCGACCAATCAGAGCACGGTGTGCTTTTCAGAAGGAGGGGCTTCATAGAGACGGGAAATAAACAGAGCATTACTGACGGACTGGGAAGAGAGAAGCTGCAATAATGTCAGATATATGAAAAAAATGTTTTTTGAACATTCAAGCATGAAATCCTAATCTAGTATAGTCCAAAAACAAAACCAAGACTTTAAAAGGGCATAATAGGTCCTCTTAACATAAAACTTGGAAATCATAGAAGCTTCCCTCTGGTTTGTTTGGACATGAAATATATATATTTCCTCATACACTGAACCTTTTGTTTTTGCTAGCACTGTCCTTGAGCCTTTGATTTAATTTTCTTTTCTTTTTTTTACTGTAAACGTCAGTCCAATATGATTATATTTAAGGCAGGAGAGGTGAATAGAATAAAAATTTTATGAAATAGATATTACCATACTTATCCCATTAATCACAGTATGCTAAAGGGATAGTTCACCCAAAAATGAAAATTCTGTCATCATTTACGCACCCTCAAGTTGTTCCGAACCTGAATGAGTTTCTTTGTTCTGCTGAACACAAAAGAGGATATGTAGAAGAATATTTGTAACCAAGCAGATAGAGCAACTATTGACTACCATAGTATATTTTTTCCCCCTTCTGCTTGGTCACAAACATTCTTCTTCATATCTTCCTTTGTGGTCTGCAGAACAAAAAACTCATACAGGTTTGGAACAACTTGAGGTGAACTTTTGGGTGAAGCGCGAGCGGAGCCGAACCAGCAGGTGCTGAAGACCGAAACAAACATTCCCAAGAGAATAGAGATATTCATCTCACAAGACGTTGGTGAGTATTGAGCACTGAAATTATTCTCCAGAGTTTTGCTTTATGACCCGGTATGAAGTTTAAAAGACATTTTGTAGAATCACGAGTTCATGCATTCATTGGTTTCATGCGTGTGTTCTCGTTTATCTCGTTTACTCTAATGGTAGCCAATAGTTTTATTTTCCTCATGTCTTGTATGTCTAAAATAATAGGTAATAAGTAAATTAAGTCATTTGTGTGATATATGCGGCATGCGACCGTTGAACACGGTGCCGTTAGATTGCATTTGGAGTCGCCTCTTTCAGGGCTTGAGTTATTGCCTTTTAATATCAAACACGTCAAGCTCGTGATATTCTTATTCGTCCATTCATTCGTCTCATCCTCATTATATAATGAAGAACTTCTGTTCTGTCATTTGCCAGATGTGATGCAGGGGAACTTTGTCATTAATGTTAGTTTTTATTTTTATTTGCAGGTTTGTAGCCTATGCAGTGCCGCGTTTTCGTCACCACATTAAGACATCCTGTTATGCAGAAGACTTCTTGAATATTCAGAGTTTTTCCTTATTGAAAATAAGGTTGGCTATTTTCACCAAATATCTATGTGTTGGAATTTACTTGTTAATAAAGTAATGTGATAAAATGTCAACCCTGTTGTCTGTGTTCTGTATTTTGCTTAATATTGTAGTAATGTTAGTTCGTATGGGAAGAAGGAGGCGGGAACCGGCGAACATTCAAAACGTTTAATGAATAAAGACAAAATAAAATGGCGGCGGCAGCCCCTCACGGCCGACTGCCGCCTACATACCAAACAAATAAACACAAAATGGAAATAAAATCTGCAGCCCCTCACGGACGACTGCAGCGTACACATAACAAAACGTAAATAAAACAACACAAAATCCTGGTCCTCTCTCGTCCCTCACTGTCGTCGCTCCTCCTTTATACTCCCTCACTCCTCCGTGAGACCCGAGATCGCTGGCGCTCATCCTCAATGGATGAGCGCCGCCTCGTCCCGCCCTCACGGTCCCTCGACCTCGCTGCTCGCCACAAATATATTTAGGCTATGTTTTTAGTCATTTTTGTCTTTTGGGCAGTGAGAAATAAACAATTTGTTATTTACAATTTAAAACATTTAATTGGATCTCACAGTTTCACTGTAAAACATTTGTCCAATTCAAAATTTTATAGTGACCGATCACATCTAATTTTTTTAGTTGGTCAAATTTAATTTCTGTGAATAAAATTTTATCAATTCACAGAAATTCAATTTGGCCAACTGAAAAATTTAGATGTGATCGGTCACTAGAAAATTTTAAATAGGAGAGGCCTGACATTTTTTACAGTGTTGGTAAATTACATTTTTCCATTGGCTCAACATATTATTTCTAATTGAGCCCATGTTAACAGACTGTTGCCACAATGGATAGAATTCAATTCACAGAAATTCAATTTGGCCAATTGAAAAATTTAGATGTGATCGCTCACTAGAAAATTTTGAATTGGAGAGGCCTTAAATTTTTTACAGTGTATAGTAAGTACATGGAGTTAATTAATATTACTCTGTACTTTAAATGTATAGATACAGTGTAACAAAGACACCTTAAAATAAAGTGTAATTATATACTTAAATATAAGCTATTTTCTAATTAAATATGCACTTATTTGCAAAAATCCCTAGAACAGAAATATGAACATTGGATAAAGCCATGTAGGTTCAAAATCACTCCATATATCAGAAAATACTGTCAACAGTAAAAAAAAAAAAAAAAAAAAAGGAATAAAATCAGGCGAATGTTATATGAACAAACCCCTCTTTAAAACCCATGAGAATATAGATATTAATAAAACTGTAAAGTTTGTTGTAAAGCTGCTGAAGTGGAGATTTCTGAGAAAATATGAAGATGTATTGGAAATGAAATCTCAGACAAAAATAGATTCATGTGTTTTTTTAATGTTTTATTTCCACTAGTTTATTTTGTATGGTAACAAAATAGCCCAAAATCTGACCAATTGACCAATGGTTTTGTCTGTTGTGTCTTTTGTCTAATATTTGGGATTGTAAATATGTTATCAAATGTTGGGAGTTTACTGGTAAAGAGGGATTTTGGCTTACAATCCATTAATGTGGTGAAATATTTCAAGGACAGTGCTTATTATTTTCTGCCAGAAAGCTTAAATATTTCTTTACCCTAGTGTTTTATCACTTAAAAAAAATTAATAAGGCCGCTCAGAAAGTTTCCAGATGGTGATTCTGAGCTGCCAAGCTCCGAAAAAGGACAAACACAAATCATTAAAACATAATCAAAGTATAGACTTGAGCGTTAATGTCCGAGGCTAACATACGGTAGCTTTGTGTGAGAAACAGACCGAGATTTAAGGTGTTGTTAAATCTGAAAATTCTTGTTATTCAATGAAATCTTCAGTAAGTGTAATAATTACATGCTGCCTAATTTTAAAAGATGCACGGTTGATGCAAGCAGCCGTAATGATTGACAGTAGCGATAAAAATCAGCGATGTTAGTGATCGTCATCGCATACAAAAATCTGGCCATTTTTCTTAAACCGCTTCAGCATCCCATTTATTCCGCCTTTGAGTTGAAAGCTTGTCAAAATAACGCTGATTTATGGAGGCAACATTCATATCCTGCCACATCTCAGCAGATGCGTTGGACACAATGCATAATTCATGTGAATGCCAAAACAAAGCTCTGACTTGAAGTTTTGTGAACATCTCTAGTTTGTGTCAATGTGTACCTCAGGTCTTCTGATTGAAGAAAGTCAGTTTTTCTCAGGGGAATTATGTTACTTGTTGTAGCTTCTGCTGTAAACAGACTGAGAAATATGAGGAATGAAACGTGAAACTTGAGGTCAGTGAGAGACTCGTTTTGGAATGAATGGAAATGCCCATTGTGTGATTGGCCTAAAATTCAACGCTACAATGACATTGTCCTGCTGTTCCTGATAATCAAGGTGGAGTGCTGAATAAAAGTGTAACGTGGTATGAACGATTGTTTTTCAAAGTCTGACATTACAGTGTTTGTGCAGTTGATGTTCTTCAAACATTCAGCTCAGGGTTTGTTTTAATTCACTAACAATAACTTGTGCAATAAAAACAGATATTAAAAAGAAAATGTGCAAAGAAATTTGAGATTAAGTCTCCATATATCTCTCATTGACAGTAATTTGAAATTATCCTACAGTGATACTATTTGTGTGTGTGTGTGTGTGTGTGTGTGTGTGTATACAGTGAGGAAAATAAGTATTTGAACACCCTGCTATTTTGCAAGTTCTCCCACTTGGAAATCATGGAGGGGTCTGAAATTGTCACCGTAGGTGCATGTCCACTGTGAGAGACATAATCTAAAAAAAAAAATCCAGAAATCACACTTTTTTTTATTATTTATTTGTATGATACAGCTGCAAATAAGTATTTGAACACCTGAGAAAATCAATGTTAATATTTGGTACAGTAGCCTTTGTTTGCAATTACAGAGGTCAAGCGTTTCCTGTAGTTTTTCACCAGGTTTGCACACTGCAGGAGGGATTTTGGCCCACTCCTCCACACAGATCTTCTCTAGATCAGTCAGGTTTCTGGCTTGTCGCTGAGAAACACAGAGTTTGAGCTCCCTCCAAAGATTCTCTATTGGGTTTAGGTCTGGAGACTGGCTAGGCCACGCCAGAACCTTGATATGCTTCTTACAGAGCCACTCCTTGGTTATCCTGGCTGTGTGCTTCGGGTCATTGTCATGTTGGAAGACCCAGCCTCGACCCACCTTCAATGCTCTAACTGAGGGAAGGAGGTTGTTCCCCAAAATCCCGCAATACATGGCCCCGGTCATCCTCTCCTTAATACAGTGCAGTCGCCCTGTCCCATGTGCAGAAAAACACCCCCAAAGCATGATGCTACCACCCCCATGCTTCACAGTAGGGATGGTGTTCTTGAGATGGTACTCATCATTCTTCTTCCTCCAAACACATTTAGTGGAATTATGACCAAAAAGTTCTATTTTGGTCTCATCTGACCACATGACTTTCTCCCATGACTCCTCTGGATCATCCAAATGGTCATTGGCAAACTTAAGACGGGCCTTGACATGTGCTGGTTTAAGCAGGGGAACCTTCCGTGCCATGCATGATTTCAATCCATGATGTCTTAGTGTATTACCAACTGTAACCTTGGAAACGGTGGTCCCAGCTCTTTTCAGGTCATTGACCAGCTCCTCCCGTGTAGTTCTGGGCTGATTTCTCACCTTTCTTAGGATTATTGAGACCCCACGAGGTGAGATCTTGCATGGAGCCCCAGTCCGAGGGAGATTGACAGTCATGTTTAGCTTCTTCCATTTTCTAATGATTGCTCCAACAGTGGACCTTTTTTCACCAAGCTGCTTGGCAATTTCCCCGTAGCCCTTTCCAGCCTTGTGGAGGTGTACAATTTTGTCTCTAGTGTCTTTGGACAGCTCTTTGGTCTTGGCCATGTTAGTAGTTGGATTCTTACTGATTGTATGGGGTGGACAGGTGTCTTTATGCAGCTAACAAACTCAAACAGGTGCATCTAATTTAGGATAATAAATGGAGTGGAGGTGGACATTTTAAAGGCAGACTAACAGGTCTTTGAGGGTCAGAATTCTAGCTGATAGACAGGTGTTCAAATACTTATTTGCAGCTGTATCATACAAATAAATAGTTTTAAAAAAATCATATATTGTGATTTCTGGATTATTTTTTTTTAGATTATGTCTCTCACAGTGGACATGCACCTACGATGACAATTTCAGACCCCTCCATGATTTCCAAGTGGGAGAACTTGCAAAATAGCAGGGTGTTCAAATACTTATTTTCCTCACTGTATATATATATATATACTTTTACTAAGCAAAAACACATTCAATTGAGAAAAAGTAACAGTAAAGAAAGACATTGATAATGTTACAAAAAGATTTATATCTTAAATAAATGCCGTTCTTTTGAACTTTCAGTTCATCAAAATAAAAGAAATCCTGAAAAAAAAGTTTCACAAAAATATTTAGCAGTTTCTTGAGCAGTGAATTATCATATTAGATTGATTTCTGTATGATCATGTGACACTGAAGACTGGAGTAATAATGCTGAAAATTCAGATTTGATCACAGGAATACATTACATTTTAAAATATATTCACATAGAAATCAGTTCTTTTAAATTGAAGTTATATTTCACAATATTACTGTTTTACTATATTTTTGATCAAATAAATGCAGCCTTGGTGGGCAAAGGAGACTTCTTTTGAACACATTAAAAATCATACCGAACCCAAACTTTTGAACGGTATTGCTATTGTTTTACAATTATGCATTGCATATATTTAAGCATCTATAGCGTCCTTTACACTGCACGGACGGTGTCGAATGATGAGATGAAAACCAGACCTGTGTTGACCATTTTATTTACACAGAAACTAAACGTGCAACATAATCCTTTAGCTGCCTTGCAAACTGTTTCCTTCAGGAAGCGCAAATCTATTTGCACATTATATAATGTGACTGTGATGTATACTTCACTTTCACTGAGAGAAATCTCAGAGACGCAGTCTGGCTTATAACATTAGCAGTAATATAGATAAATGAGGTGATTGCCGTGTCGGCACAGAGCAGAAAGCTCTTTCTCAAAATTAAACATTTTCTGGACTGTCACTGGCTTGACAGCGAATAGTATGGAATATTTTGTCTGATGTGTTTTTTATTATTTTTACTTTCTTGAATTTATTTCGATTTGAGGCTGCAGTGACGTGAGACTCTGCTGGACGGTGTGTCTAACACGTGGTGGTAGAAAATAGTGTTGTACTCAAGACCAGCGTGTGCCGAGACCATGACAAGACCAAGACTTTGTGGGGTTGATAAATGCATTGTGGGGTTGAAATAATTTGCAATCATGCTTATATTTATGAGAACAGCTCTCTTGCTCTTGTGATATTGTTTAATTATATTCTATGTTATATATTTTTTTTAAAAATTATATCAATTTTGGGCATTTTTGAAACAATGCTGCATTGGTTTTGAACCCGGCAGCACAGTAACAAAAGAAATCACATTACAAAGAAGTTATTGATCGCTTAAGCAGTAAGTTTTACATCAAATCACATTAATGACGTTAAATCAGACAATGCACCGACAATTTAGTGATATCCTTGCAGTTGTGGTCTTGACTGGTCTTGAGATAAAATCCTCCAAATTCGAGACCAAGAAAAGAGTCAATGCAGTCGAGAGCGAGACAAGACCAAGACCTTCAAAAAATGATATTTAGACCAGTCTCAGGACCAGGACCGGTCTTGAGTACTACAACACTAGTAGAAAATCACAGAAAGTGTGTCTCCAAAGCCACTCCTCCTTCAAAAACAAATGAACGCACACAGCAGGGAGCAAACAAAAGCGACACGAGCGGCGTTGTTAAACATGTCTCATGTCTCAAAGCACATAACATTACAATAATATGAACATAAACACTTAAAAAGCACTGACCTGTACCACCTGACTGCTGCAGATTCATTGCGCCATTGATAGTGTTGCCATTGAAACAAATTTGAGTCACGAACCGCTCAAAGTATAACGTCACAGGTTTCCATCTCTTCCAAATGACAGTGGTTATGGCATTACAGGAGGAACTGTAAATGGCGGCTGCTGTTTGTTTGCGCTCCTTTGTGACTGACGTCTGTCTAAAGGGTCCTGCACACTGTGTGCGATTTTTCGAAATCCTCTGCGAATGTTGCTTGTCAGACTGTATGAACATGATCCCCGATGTAATGCATGTCACACTGTAGGATCTCAGTTGTCATTATATCAGACTGTACGACAGTCAGACGTGAAAAACGGACGCAAGCAAGAGACTCGTACGGACTGAGTTTTACGTCATCAATCCGTGACACGTTCGGTAACGGTGAGCCGCATGAACAAACACAATGGTAGCGTTCAGCAAACAACAAAAACAAGCGGTGGCATTTTTCATTCATCTGACTCTTTTCGACATGTTCCCGGTTGTGATTTGATGTTGTCGCACGAAATGCGTCATCAGGTTCTGCGCTCCTATTGGTTCTTGATTTGACGGTCGTGACGAGAAGTCACACTGCAGGATTGCGCCTCTAATCTTCTGACACTGCCAGAATTTTGTCCGAGGTAAAATTTGATCACAACGGTCATTAATCGGTTGTCGGTGCACATGTCAAACTAAGGATCAAAGACTTCAGATTTTAGCCAAGGATCAGAGAAATCTTTTAGGATTTCAAAATTTGTCTCAGACGGCCAAATTGTGGCCAAAATCGCACAGTGTGCATCCGGCTACGCCAAGGTATGTAATATATATATATACATGGGCGTCGGAAGCAAAAAAAATGTGGGTGGGTCCTTGCTAAACGTATAGTTCGGAAAGACAAAATTACGGAAATCGCCATATCATTGAAAGCGGCAGTAGTGTAGGGGTAAGATGCACGGCGTCTAATTTTGACACAAATTGACCCGCGGTTCGAGTCCGCCTTTCGCCGCACTCAATCTTCTCCCTTTTCCCATCACATATCAGATCGGAAAGGCATTTATTTTCAATAAAAATGAAGAAAATGTTAGAAAAGTGGAAATAAAGCGTCTAACGTGTTTAATAATAAGTGTTTATCGATTAGGGGTAGGTAAACAGACGTGCTGAATGTTAGAGACGATAAAAGTGAGTGGGTCCAATATCATTGATCGTAAAAAGTGTGTGGGTCTTGTCCCACCCACATACAATGGTTCCGACGCCCATGTATATATATATATATATTAGGGTGTTCCACAATGCAATGTAAACATTTTAATAATTAAAACTTTGCATGGTACCCCTAAGTTCTTCATATAACAATGACTCCTGCCAAGTTTTATTGAATTTGAAGTTCAGAGGTTGCTCAAGATGAATTATGGTTCACATGTATGATTTCTGTTGGTCGTGCAATAATATCAAGAATTCAGGACTCAGGTAGGATGTGTTGGATTATTCTATTTATTTGACTTATTTGCTAATAATTTACTAATTATCTTGTTTACACATTCACTTCACTTCCTGTCAGACATTTTATTGCACATTATATAATGAGTAAAAATTCTGTGAAAAGTACCAGAAAACGGCTGCAAACCTCATAAAGGTTTACAAATCATTGTTCAGTATCGATGCAATATTTTAATTGTGATGTGACTGGTTAGTAGGGCTGGGTATTGACACTACTATACACTGTAAAAAATGTCAGGTCTCCCATTGGAAATGTTCTAGTGACTGATCACAGTTGGCCAAATTGAATTTTTGTGAATAAAATTGTATCAGTTCACAGAAATTCAATTTGGCCAACTGAAAAATGTAGATGTGACCAGTCACTAGAATTTTTTTTACAGTGTGTTCGATATAGCGGTATATTCGACAAGCTTGCAATGCGATTAGATTTAGTTTCGATTTAATATCAGATATAATCGGATATATTATTTCGATTTATATTAGGTACAATACATGGCAAATTTTCTCAAGGAAAACAAATCTCTTAACTAATGCTCCCATAGTGTCTGTAATTTATTGTATTTTTTTCTGAATAATAAGAAAATTAGTAGAAATTAATTGTTGCCATGGCAACACTGTACCATAAAGGGTAAAGGGTTAATAAAATATAAAGTTTGCTTATTTGCAAATCAATACCTATTAAATGTGTTTGCTAATCTTTCTTATTATTGCTGACTAATGACTAATAAGCATGCTTCATCGATCAGCACTTTTTACTTTTAATCCTTAAGCACATTAAAATTCAATTACTTTTGTACTTTTACTCAAGTAATATTGAAAATGAGTACTGTTACTGGAGTAATATTTCATTATGGTAACTGGTATCTGTACTTTTACTAAAGCATACTCTATTGGTGTACTTCATCCACCACTGAAAACAATACATTTTAAATAGTCATTTCACCCCAAATTTACTTATTTTAGCTTTTTTTATATATATATTTAAAAAAGAAATATCAGTGGTTTGGGATGATGTGAGGTGAGTAAATGAATTTGGGTTGTATTTAAATTTTTGTCATTGTATATTATGAATATTTTTGGCTTTTTGATGAATTGCTCTTGTTCCTCTTTGGATAAAGGCACCTGATAAATGTTATAAATGTGACCTGTCCCTTTTAGTTTATTACAAATATTCAGATATACAAGTAGTTTGAGGGGATTCACTCCTGCATTTGAATGCAGTGTGTCTGTGTCTGAGACGCCACATATGCTTGTGATTAATTCATTTGCTGAGGGGGACTATGGGTATTTTCCCCGGCTCATTTATACGTGTGTATTCGAGTTGCAGCCCACAGAAGATAAAGTGAATGTGTGCGTGATCAAGATCTCTTTGTTTCCCAACAAGAAGGTTTCAGAAAGATGCAGTCTTTTCTTACAAATGGCAACCCCAAAGCAATCTGTCATCCTCAGATGAACTCTCACTGCCTTCACTTCCTTTATGTGTTCAGAGAGTTTCTGCTCAGCTCTATGAATTTCAAAGACATGCCACCAAGCACAAACGTGAAAGACGAGGACGGTAAAGGTTACCGAATAGATTCCAGTGAATCGGTTATCTCATTTCTTAGCGTCCATGCTAGGCTGCTCTCTGCTGAGGTTAGCAAATCGGAGAGAAGCTATCAGTGGAGTGAATGAAGTTACAGTTGAGCTACAATCAGGTTTCTAGGATGGCAACAAAAGACGGTGTTCTTGAAAGAGTCCAAAGCCTAGTGCACTTTGTGTCTACTGCCTACATAGACCGCTGCTTTATATTATAGGAATTGAATTGGAAATACATTTTGAACGCTATGTAGACAGCAACTCTGCAGAAATAACACTCATACGAGAGGCTTGACTTCTATATGCTATACATGCCGATCAGGCATAACATTATGACAGGTGAAGTGAATAACACTGATTATCTCTTCATCACTGCACCTGTTGTGGGATATATTAGGCAGCAAGTGAACATTTTGTCCTCAAGGTTGACGTGTTAGAAGCAGGAAAAATGGGCAAGCGTAAGGATTTGAGCGAGTTTGACGAGGGCCAAATTGTGATGGCTAGACGACTGGGTCAGAGCATCTCCAAAACTGCAGCTCTTGTGGGGTGTTCCCGGTCTGCAGTGGTCAGTCTCTATCAAAAGTGCACCAAGGAAGGAACAGTGGTGAACCGGCGACAGGGTCATGGGCGGCCAAGGCTCATTGATGCAAGTGGGGAGCGAAGGCTGGCCCGTGTGGTCCGATCAAACAGACGAGCTACTGGAGCTCAAATTGCTGAAGGAGTTAATGCTGGTTCTAATAGAAAGGTGTCAGAATACACAGAGCATCTCAGTTTGTTGCATATGGGGTGGCATAGCCGCTGATCAGTCAGGGTGCCCATGCTGATCCCTGTCCACCGCCGAAAGCGTCAACAGTGGCACGTGAGATGAATCACATTTTCTTTTACATCATGGCCGGGTGTGTGTGCGTCGCTTACAGGAAACACATGGCACCAGGATGCACTATGGGAAGAAGGCAAGCCAGCGGAGGCAGTGATGCTTTGGGCAATGTTCTGCTGGGAAACCTTGGGTCCTGCACCTTGGGTTCACTTTGACACGTACCACCTACCTAAGCATTGTTGAGACCATGTACACCTTTCATGGAAACGGTATTCTCTGGTGGCTGTGGCTCTTTCAGCAGATAATGCGCCGCCACAAAGCACAAATGGTTCAGGAATGGTTTGAGCAGAACGAGATCTTGAGAATGAGTTTGAGGTGTTGACTTGGCCTCCAAATTCCCCAGATCTCAATCCAATCGAGCATCTGTGGGATGTGCTGAACAAACAAGTCCGATCCATGGAGGCCCCACCTCGCAACTTACAGGACTTAAAGGATCTGCTGCTAACATCTTGGTGCCAGATACCACGGCACACCTTCAGGGGTCTAGTGGAGTCCATGCATCGACGGGTCAGGGCTGTTTTGGCAGCAAAAGGGAGACCAATAATGTTATGCCTGATTGGTGTATATGCTCTGTATAGCTTACACAAATACTGGTTAAAATAGTCCATTTTTGAATTAAATTATAAAAACTATTTTGAATGAATTGATATGATGTCTGTTCTTGTCACCATCCATATTCATTTATGGAAAGATCAGCGTGAACATTCCACTAACCATCTCCTTTTATCTTCCACAGGAGAAAGAAAGTCATACAGGTTTGGATTGACATCCCGGTGAGTAAATAATGACAGAATTATTATTTTTGGGTTAAATATTCCTTTAATAAAAATGTACTTATTGAACATTTGTGTCTTTTAACATATTGCTGTCTAGAAACAATAAGCCACTCGGGGCTGTGAGTTAAAGTGATTTTACCCAAATTAAAGTGTGTTGTTATGCACAATGTGAAGCGGATTACTGTAACAGCCTCGAGTGGCTTATTGTTTTATTAATGCAAATGTCTCAGTTTTGGCTGTGTACTCCAGAGGTGTGTTTGGACCATGCAAAGGGATGTTCACCTGCTAGCATGTGTACATTACAAACACCGGCTGTTTTCCTGTATGCGACCGGCATGTCTTCAATCTTCCATATTCCTGCCACCTGTGTCTTGTCATTTAGGTTTAAATTGAGCAGGACTTATTATAGAAGCGTTACAGAAAGAAACCAGCTGTTTCTTTCGACAGGATATTGATATTAGCTCTAGTGACATGGGCCGGGCTCACTGAATTCAGTAATCATTTGTTCCTGTGTACAAGAGCCCTTTAAAAGCTTAATATCCCATAATACTAGGTATTTCTATTAGCATGATGGACTGCACATGGGGTTAATTGTGTTTGTACAATGTTCTGCCCTTTTTCGCCCCATTAATCTTAAAGATATTATATTCCGAGAGAAACACTGTTAGCATACTAATACACAGTGTGCACCACCTCTTTCAGCACAAATCTTTTTGGATCACTTATTTATTCATCAGTTAGTATACTAAAACTAAAATCATTTTAGTAACACTTTAGTTTAGGGTCCAATTCTCACTATTAACTATGCATGCAGGATATTGGCTGTTTATTAGTACTTATAAAGCACATATTAATGCATTATTCTGCATGATCATATTCTACATCCCTTAATCCAACCCCATACCTAAATTTAACAACTACCACTAACTACTAGGAGTTTATTGATGCACAAGTCATAGTTAATAGTGAAAATTGAACCCTAAACTAAAGTGTGAAGATTTATATAATTTTATTTCAGTTAATGGATGTTTTATTTCAAGGAACAAATATGTTGGTAGCACTTTAGTTTATGGTTCAATTCTCACTATTAACCAGTATTAACCCATTCTTAATCCTGTTCTATCGGGTTGAGGTCAGGACTCTGTGCAGGCCAGTCAAGTTCCTCCACACCAAACTCGCTCATCCATGTCTTTATGGACCAACGCTTTGTGCACTGGTGCGCAGTCATTTTGGGACAGGAAGGGTCCATCCCCAAACTGTTCCCACAAAGTTGGGAGCATGAAATTGTCCAAAATGTCTTGGTATGCTGAAGCATTAAGATTTCCTTTCACTGGAACTAAGGGGCCAGGCCCAACCCTTGAAAAACAACCCCACACCATAATCCCCCCTCCACCAAACTTTACATTTGGCACAATGCAGTCAGGCAAGTCCCGTTCTCCTGACAACCGCCAAACCCAGACTCATCCATGGGATTGCCAGACAGAGAAGCGTGATTGGTCACTCCAGAGAACATGTCTCCTCTGCTCTAGAGTCCAGTGGCGGTGTGCTTTACCCCACTGCATCCCATGCTTTGCATTGCACTTGGTGATGTAAGGCTTGGATGAGCTGCTCGGCCAAGGAAACCCATTCCATGAAGCTCTACACACTGTTCTTGAGCTCATCTGAAGGCCACATGAAGTTTGGAGGTCTGTAGCTATTGACTCTGCAGAAAGTGCAGAACTTTGTGTGTGTGTGTGTGTGTGTTTATATTATTACATAGTGTTACATTATATAAACAAAAACTTTTGTTACATGCTATTTATCGATTAATATATATATATATATATATACAGGGAGTGCAGAATTATTAGGCAAATGAGTATTTTGACCACATCATCCTCGTTATGCATGTTGTCTTACTCCAAGCTGTATAGGCTGGAAAGCCTACTACCAATTAAGCATATTAGGTGATGTGCATCTCTGTAATGAGAAGGGGTGTGGTCTAATGACATCAACACCCTATATCAGGTGTGCATAATTATTAGGCAACTTCCTTTCCTTTGGCAAAATGGGTCAAAAGAAGGACTTGACAGGCAAGGAAAAGTCAAAAATAGTGAGATATATTGCAGAGGGATGCAGCAGTCTTAAAATAGCCAAGCTTCTGAAGCGTGATCATCGAACAATCAAGCGTTTCATTCAAAATAGTCAACAGGGTCGCAAGAAGCGTGTGGAAAAACCAAGGCGCAAAATAACTGCCCGTGAACTGAGAAAAGTCAAGCGTGCAGTTGCCAAGATGCCACTTGCCACCAGTTTGGCCATATTTCAGAGCTGCAACATCACTGGAGTGCCCAAAAGCACAAGGTGTGCAATACTCAGAGACATGGCCAAGGTAAGAAAGGCAGAAAGTCGACCACCACTGAACAAGACACACAAGCTGAAACGTCAAGACTGGGCCAAGAAATATCTCAAGACTGATTTTTCTAAGGTTTTATGGACTGATGAAATGAGAGAGTCTTGATGGGCCAGATGGATGGGCCCGTGGCTGGATTGGTAAAGGGCAGAGAGCTCCAGTCCGACTCAGACGCCAGCAAGGTGGAGGTGGAGTACTGGTTTGGGCTGATATCATCAAAGATGAGCTTGTGGGGCCTTTTCGGGTTGAGGATGGAGTCAAGCTCAACTCCCAGTCCTACTGCCAGTTTCTGGAAGACACCTTCTTCAAGCAGTGGTACAGGAAGAAGTCTGCATCCTTCAAGAAAAACATGATTTTCATGCAGGACAATGCTCCATCACACGCGTCCAAGTACTCCACAGCGTGGCTGGCAAGAAAGGGTATAAAAGAAGAAAATCTAATGATATGGCCTCCTTGTTCACCTGATCTGAACCCCATTGAGAACCTGTGGTCCATCATCAAATGTGCGATTTACAAGGAGGGAAAACAGTACACCTCTCTGAACAGTGTCTGGGAGGCTGTGGTTGCTGCTGCACGCAATGTTGATGGTGAACAGATCAAAACACTGACAGAATCCATGGATGGCAGGCTTTTGAGTGTCCTTGCAAAGAAAGGTGACTATATTGGTCACTGATTTGTTTTTGTTTGGTTTTTGAATGTCAGAAATGTATATTTGTGAATGTTGAGATGTTATATTGGTTTCACTGGTAAAAATAAATAATTGAAATGGGTATAAATTTGTTTTTTGTTAAGTTGCCTAATAATTATGCACAGTAATAGTCACCTGCACACACAGATATCCCCCTAAAATAGCTAAAACTAAAAACCACTTCCAAAAATATTCAGCTTTGATATTAATGAGTTTTTTGTGTTCATTGACAACATGGTTGTTGTTTAATTATTAATGTTGTAAAATTAATCCTCAAAAATACAACTTGCCTAATAATTCTGCACTCCCTGTATATATATATATTACTAATTAGTTTATATATTAATAATGTATATAAAATAAATTCACCTGATCAAGGAAACAATTCTCACTTTAATTTACAATTTGATGTTCTAAAATAACTAAAACTGAAATAAAAATGAATAAAAACTATAGATTTACATAGATTGAATGCAACGTATTTCGCTTTGCATAATAGCATCTGCCAAATGCAGTTACTATAAATTGTAATTATAATGCAAATTAGGCTAAAACTTTAGTATGGGGAACACATTTTCATTATTAACTATGACTTTTGCCTCAATAACTCGTACTTTACTGCTTATTAATAGTTAGTAAGGTATTTAAGTTTAGGTATGGGGTAGGATTAAGGGATGTAGAATATGGTCATGCAGAATAAGGCATTAATACGTGCTTTATGCGTACTAATAAACAGCCAATATCTGAGTAATATGCATGCTAATAAGCAACTAGTTAATAGCGAGAACTGAACTCTAAAATAAAGTGTTACCCAAATTAGCAGTTATTTTGCCAGGAAATATAGTAGACATTTAACAACGGCTTTACAATGTAGCACAGCATTTAGACTCAGCTATATGTGTTATAATAAGGGTTGTGAAAGATGCATCTGTATTGCACATGGTCCACAATAACAGCCTTTTCTGGATGGCCTCCCGTTGAGTTGATCGTATGTGAATGACATGTTTACTCTGGGGAAGAGAAGTAGAGCACAGCAGTGAGTCCACTATTTCAACAGCTTCTGCTCCAGAAAGATTTCTCCCATGAATTTTCTTCATATGCACACCAGAGAGGGCTTAAATAAAAGAGTTCAAAGCCATGAACCGAACCAACCAGCTCCGAGATGAATCACAATTTTGATTTTAAAGAAATTTAAATCGCACTCAACTGTGGGTTAAATTCAATGAACTACTCCCATGATGCATTGCAAATGATGCAACTGAATCAAACTATTGACTGTAAAGTATAAATGGCATATTTAAGGCTTATTGCCAAACTCAATTGCCTCATCTGCAATGATTCATGGGAGTGGGCCATCAATGCTTTGGTGCAATTCTCATTTCCATTGTAACAGCGGCCAATTGATGGATTATGGGTGGTGTGGGTCTTCATTGGGATTTTGTGATTGCAGTGATAAATCATCATAACACATAGTCTGTTTTGAAAGGTTTACACATTATTAAAAAAGGAACATACAACACAACACACACACTGTTTTGCTCAACTTATTCTTAGCCTATAACTTAATTATTAGTTACCTATGAAACACTATATCTTGCCAAGTGCTTAATATATGTAGTAGATAGTAGCTAAGGTAATGTAGTTCATATGCACATGCACGTTCTTGAGCGACTGTGCAGCTGTAACTGTATAAGATGTTGGTTTTATAAAGATGAATGCATTGCTTTCATTGAATACATCTGGGATGTGTTTTATGTGCATTGTTAGCTGTAGGCTAAACATGAAACAACCATTGTTTGCTTACTGAAGCGTACCGCTGTTTAGTCTATGTTGGCTTCCTGCGATGTTAAGTTGTTGGAGTGTTAAATTATCTCATGATTTTTAAGAGGATATTGTCTCTCACCACACAAAGCACTCAGTGTACACGGATTAGGGAAGTTAACACTTCTCCTTTGTGTCATTGGAGAAGTAAACATACCAACGAACCTCTCTGAAATCTGTGTGTAGTCTTTAGTGATGTAACCGGAGCGTAATCAAACAATAAAACCTACTTAGTGGAACCAGTTCACACTAATCTGGCAAATAACAGGTGTCGTCTTATTAGGGTTTTGTAGTAGTCATGTAGAAAGCACTTTTATATATATAATCCTGATAGTAAGAACTAGAATACAGTATTTATTTCAGCTTTATTTCAATTAACAATAATAGTTTTAGTTAATGATAATAATCCTGATAGTAGCCTGCAATATTTATTGCATCTTTATTTCAGTTAACAATAATGCCTTAATAGTTTAGGTTTTAGTTAACTATAGGCTAATAATCCTAAAGGTAAGTAAAAAAACAAAACAAAAAAAACGTATTTCAGTTAAAGGGGTCATGACTTGGATTTTTTATTTTAATATTTCCCTTGAGGTTCACTTATAATGTTGATTAAGTTTTTTGCAGAAAAACAAATATATAATGTGGAAAAATGAAATGATCCGTTTTTAAGGTGCGACTGGTCAGTAAACGGTGAGATGGTGGTCCAGTGGGTTAAACCATGGAACTGATAAGCAGAAGGTTGCTGGTTCGATCCCAGCGGTCACCACCAGTGTTCCCTTGAGCAAGGCACTTTACTCCATGTTGCTCCAGGGGGATTGTCCCTGTAATAAGGGCACTGTAAGTCGCTTTGAATAAAAGCTTCTGCCAAATGCATAAATGTAAATGTAAACGGCCATGGTTATGATTGGCTGTTATTGCATAGGAAACAGTATCAACGCCCACTCCCTATTGTACGCGAGAACGTGTTTTGAAAACATTATCCATAAGCATCATTTACAGACAAAAATGGTTTACTTATGGTCAGTGGCAACAAATGCTGATAACGGTATATAAGTGTCTTAATTTATTCCCATAATATTTCTCTTGTGGCCGCACATAGTGAAAAAAGAGAAGAAAAGTATTTTGTGTTAAACAGGTTGTTTTTTTAAAGTCTTTGAAGGCTTGAAATAAAGCTGCTCTTAATTTTAATCGATGACAATTCAGTGTTCAGAAATATTCTAGACTGTTAATAATATTAATTATAGGCCTATAATTCATTGTATAATAGACCTAAATGTTTTCAAAGCATTTTCAATGAGGAGTAATTGCCTAATATTTTATTATCCTCAGCGTGTCTGTTATGCTGTGATGCTCCGTGAAATTATTGCGGGCCAAATTTATTATAGCCTAATAGCCTATTAATTTAATAATAAAAGTAACCTAATAAAATAATAATAATCCTAATAAGAAGAAGAATATAGCAGGCCTACATGAATTGAAAATGCCAAATTTAATTTCGCTAATATGTGATGATTTTGATAATATCTCTGTCTAATATATCGTCGATAGCTTGCATGATCATCGGCGCAACCCAGCAATGGGGGGTTATCGCGGGGACCCCCCAACACGCAGGGAACCCCCCGCAGTGCGTACCCGTCCACTACACCACTTGTGATACAGCAGCAATCAGATCCAATATACAGTAGTTGGCTGATTCATCAAGTTTCTTCATTACACTGCCTTGTTTACAAATTATCTTAACAAATATATTATCCTCAGACGCAATCCAGGATGCCATTAAAATAAGTCTGTACAGAGATGCAAACAAACTGTTTAAACAAGAACCTTCTTTTTAGAGCCCTCAAATCTAGGCCCTAGCCTGGCCCGTGTCCGACAGTTTATCAAAATTCTCGGCCCGAGTCCGACTGGAGGCCGTATTTTTTATTTTTTTTTATCCTCCCTATCACACTTTGTTGCAGCCATTAAAATAGTTCATATAGTTTGTTTTGTTTTTGATGTCAAAGTAGTTATATTTCATTTAGTTTCTTTATTAAGTTCATTTAGAAAAATGTTTGGACCATTTTTTGTTTGTTAAATTAAAGTTTTTGTTTTTTGAAGTGATGACCCAGCGGCCGACAGTGAGTTAACTGCATGTTTGATCAATTTAGCCTCTCAAATCAACACTTGACTTGTCTTGCTTATAATAATATCCATAGATATAAAACACTTCAAGCATCACAATGTTAGTTTAAACGTTTAGCCTATATCACCATCACAGTAATAAAGCATTTTTGACAAGCTTAGGCAGGCTGATGCTGCTCACAAACGAAACGGGCTACACTAAACAAACAAAAAAAACAAAACAAAAATGCAGGTTGTCTTACCTTACATCTCTCCGAAATGAATATAAATCCGAGCTTCAATTCCCACGCTATATGCACATTTAACGGAAGCAACAGATATGAACTGCATTTTATTCATCAGCTCATTTCAAGTTCAAAGACCGCAATATGAGAACGTGCGACCTAAGCACTGATAAGAGCATTTAGTCTCATTGGTTTTAATGAAGATGATGGTGTTTTTGAGCATCTAAGACTTAGCCTATTTCAGTCAGGTCCACTCAAGTCAAAAACACCATAGACAAACATTTAGTCAACTTTTTATTGGCATATTTTGCAAAAATTTACATTTGGCGATATGGCTCTGTTCTAAATTCCCCATCCTTTTCATGAGCTCCATGAAAAGCCAAGACAGGGAACAGCAGCAGATTCTGGGGACAACCTCCCATTTTAAACTGGGAGGGCAGAGTAAATCCCACATTTAGAACAGAGTATGCATCAATGACAACAGAATGGCACAGTTTAAGGAGGAGCTGGGGAGGAAGTGGGTTGCAAAGAAGCGTCCAAGCAGGCAGATTGAAGTGAAGCTGCGCTTAAGTAAGGCGCCCTGTTTGAGAGTTGCCAATTGAGTGCATAGGAATCGGATCAGCTGATAGGGGCGGAGTTGGAATTTTTCCAATCAGCTGATAGCAGAGCTTGACCACGTGGCCTGCCTGAACTAACGGCGTATGCTTGATTTTCAGTTTCACTTCAGTTTCACTGCGGTGATGCGTGTAGCATAGCGCCGTACTCTAAACACTGTGCGAGCCGGTCTTGACAGTCGCGGTATCATGGTCTCATGTTGTTTCCACCAGCGCAGCACATCTCATTGTTTCTTTTAATTATTGAATGTCTAAAATACAGTGAGGAAAATAAGTATTTGAACACCCTGCTATTTTTCAAGTTCTCCCACTTCTGAAATTGTCATCGTAGGTGCATGTCCACTGTGAGAGACATAATCTAAAAAGAAAATCCAGAAATCACAATGTATGATTTTTTTAACTATTTATTTGTATGAGACAGCTGCAAATAAGTATTTGAACACCTGAGAAAATCAATGTTAATATTTGGTACAGTAGCCTTTGTTTGCAATTACAGAGGTCAAACGTTTCCTGTAGTTTTTCACCAGGTTTGCACACACTGCAGGAGGGATTTTGTCCCACTCCTCCACACAGATCTTCTCTAGATCAGTCAGGTTTCTGGCCTGTCGCTGAGAAACACAGAGTTTGAGCTCCCTCCAAAGATTCTCTATTGGGTTTAGGTCTGGAGACTGGCTAGGCCACGGCAGAACCTTGATATGCTTCTTACAGAGCCACTCCTTGGTTATCCTGTCTGTGTGCTTCAGGGTCATTGTCATGTTGGAAGACCCAGCCTCGACCCATCTTCAATGCTCTAACTGAGGGAAGGAGGTTGTTCCCCAAAATCTCGCAATACATGTCCCCGGTCATCCTCTCCTTAATACAGTGCAGTCGCCCTGTCCCATGTGCAGAAAACACCCCCAAAGCATGATGCTACCACCCCCATGCTTCACAGTAGGGATGGTGTTCTTGGGATGGTACTCATCATTCTTCTTCCTCCAAACACGTTTAGTGGAATTATGACCAAAAAGTTCTATTTTGGTCTCATCTAACCACATGACTTTCTCCCATGACTCCTCTGGATCATCCAAATGGTCATTGGCAAACTTAAGACGGGCCTTGACATGTGCTGGTTTAAGCAGGGGAACCTTCCGTGCCATGCATGATTTCAAACCATGACGTCTTAGTGTATTACCAACAGTAACCTTGGAAACAGTGGTCCCAGCTCTTTTCAGGTCATTGACCAGCTCCTCCCGTGTAGTTCTGGGCTGATTTCTCACCTTTCTTAGGGTCATTGAGACCCCACGAGGTGAGTTCTTGCATGTAGCCCCAGTCCGAGGGAGATTGACAGTCATGTTTAGCTTCTTCCATTTTCTAATGATTGCTCCAACAGTGGACCTTTTTTCACCAAGCTGCTTTGCAATTTCCCCGTAGCCCTTTCCAGCCTTGTGGAGGTGTACAATTTTGTCTCTAGTGTCTTTGGACAGCTCTTTGGTCTTGGCCATGTTAGTAGTTGGATTCTTACTGATTGTATGGGGTGGACAGGTGTCTTTATGCAGCTCACGACCTCAAACAGGTGCATCTAATTTAGGATAATAAATGGAGTGGAGGTGGACATTTTAAAGGCATACTAACAGGTCTTTGAGGGTCAGAATTCTAGCTTATAGACAGGTGTTCAAATACTTATTTGCAGCTGTATCATACAAATAAATAGTAAAAAAAATCATATATTGTGATTTCTGGATTTTTTTTATAGATTATGTCTCTCACAGTGGACATGCACCTACGATGACAATTTCAGACCCCTCCATGATTTCCAAGTGGGAGAACTTGCAAAATAGCAGGGTGTTCAAATACTTATTTTCCGCACTGTATAAAACGAAGGAGAAGCCTAAAAAAGGCCTGAAGCCCGGCCCGCGTTTGAGGCATACCTGTCAACACTCCCGTTTTTGCCAGAAGTCTCTCGTATTTCACACCCATCTCCCACCCCCCTCCCGTTTTGTTATTTCTCCCGGGAATCTCCCGTAATTTGTAGGCCTATGGCCCAAACCTCGTTATATGAATAATCACATCAATATATTATTCCGTTTTTTTTGTCATCCTTTGGTTAGTGTTACATATTATATGATCACGCTCTTATTCGTGCAAATGCTTTTAAACCATTCAAAAGCGTCAAGGCAAAGAGAATGCGCAGTCTGTAAAACACACACAACGCACAGAAAGACGCGTGCCAGTATCATGCGCACAGGCAGCGCAGCCAGAATCTAGTTCTCTTTCACGCTTTAACTAACAATTACACACACAATTATGCCAAAATGCCAGTTTTGTTGAGTATCCTCATAAGAGAAGTCTTAAATGGGTTAAATAACGTCTTAAATGAACTTAAAGAGTTGTGAGGAAATGAGACGCACGTGAGATCAGCTTCATGTGCGACAGCGGAAAATCTTAAAGTGATGACAATGTAACAAAAGTAATTACTCACTGCTCTCTAATACGGATTAATCTATGTATAATTTAGAATTTGTGCAGGGCAAACTGTTTGATAACTTTTCAATTTCTGTATATTTCCTACGTGTTATAGAGGTAGAAATGGCACAGGTAGCCTTCATAAGAAATGTATTATGGTTTTATGTTTTTAAATTCACTTAAATTAAAAGTTATATTTATTGTTCATGCAATTTTATTTCAGAGACATATTAGTATCAGTGATACTGGCCTTCATACATAAAAAGATGTCATTAAAAAAGTATTTAAAATAATCTTTCCTTATGTTGTTTCTACATCAATTTGGAGATTAACTGAAATTATAACATTATAAAATATATTAAAATATGAAGTGTTTTTAATGGCGATTAATCAATTAATTTTATTAAAAATTATGTATTAAACAACCCCCATAAGTCTCCCGGATTTTGATACTCAAATGTTGACAGGTATGGTTTGAGGTATGATGTGAAAATTGGCCTGAAGCCCGGCCCTAGGGGCGTAAAAAAAAGTCGAGGCACATTGGGCTCGGGCAGAAAGGCTGGGCTCTACTTCTTTTACGCTTCTATTTAATGTCCTGTTGTCGACACTCGAGTGCGTGTGGATATGTCAGTGGAATATGTCAGAAACTGAACACACATCTGTATACTGTATCAGTGTAGACGGCGTCAGTCATTATAATGGGTTCAGATTGCTTTTGACGCGACGCTCACATTCACTGTAGACAAATGTCAGCTGTTAAGCGGCTGAACGCCAGTGGGAACGCCAGTTGCATGTATGATATCACCCAAAATCTAAAGTGCTGTTATTGGAGCTTGATTAAATAAATGCTTTGTTTATAATGAGGAGGATGTTTTGAGCTCTGAAACTTGCAGGTTTTAAGGGTACGAAGACCTCTTATATGCCAAAAGATCCAGGCAAATTAGATTTTTCATGTCATGACCCCTTTAACAAATGTCTGAAAGTTGTGATAGTAAGCTTAAATACTCGAATGCAGCACGGGCCGTAATATAGTCAGCAGGGTTTCCTGAACAGCAGAGTCTGTCTCTTTGAGAAATGTACATGACTGCACGGCCTGCCGTTAGTAATAATAAAGATAAAGTAGAGATGGTCTCTTCTGTGTGTCCACCTCTCTCACAATCGTAAATCTGTGCTGCACTGTCCGATAGAGTACAGGACGGAAAAATTTGTAGTTTCTATGCAAGCATGGCTTTAGGGCAGACCGTCTACACTTGCGAGGCTTCGGTTGACAGCGCGCCAGCTAAATCCTCTGGGATGCCTTCAAGGTGTGTTTTGCTTATTGAATTAAGCAGCTATGATTCAGATTTACACTGCAGTATTGATCTCCCATGTCCCCTGATGGAAAACATGCCATAACAGCTCACGGGTGACTTCACGTTGAGTTGGTTTTAAACTGAGCTTTTCTCTCCGTGGAGACGGAATAGCTGGACTTCACTGATGTTCGCTGACAAATGAAGTCCTGCAGCCATTTGTCTGAGTTCATGTTGTCATTGTCTCTCAGCTCTACAGACTCTCTGAACTCTCTGAAGACAGAAGTTGCTGACACTGATGATGATTCATACTTGGTCTGCAACATCTACTGCACATGCATTCATATAATGAATTGCGGTGTTTCTCAATTGAATGCCATACTGTAGAACTGTGTAGTGACTGTATCTCATGATGACTGATTACTGAAAGCTTAAAGTGAGGCCGATTGCAAATCTGGGATTTGGTTCTCTCCATTGCATTGTATTTAATCGCTTTAATTGCACCGTTTTTAGGGAAAAAACGATCAAATAAATGCACCACAAATTGATTCAAATATTGTCTTTGGACCGTGTTTTTGAAGATTTTATTAAACTTTTTTGTTGTTATGTTTTGTCCATTTTGGGCTTTGACAGTTGTGTTCTAGTGCTGTCAAATCGATTAATTGCATCTAACATTTAGATGTCATGTTTATATAATACATGTGTTTGACGTGTGTGTGTATGTATATATATATATAAATATATATATACCGATCAGGCATACCATTATGACCACCATCCTAATATTGTGTTGGTCCTCCTTTTGCTGCCAAAACAGCCCTGACCCGTCGAGGCATGGACTCCACTAGAACCCTGAAGGTGTGCTGTGGTATCTGGCACCAAGATGTTAGCAGCAGATCCTTTAAATCCTGTAAGTTGCGAGGTGAGGCCTCCATGGATCGGACTTGTTTGTTCAGCACATCCCACAGATGCTCGATTGGATTGAGATCTGGGGAATTTGGAGGCCAAGTCAACACCTCAAACTCATTGTGCTCCTCAAACCATTCCTGAACCATTTTTGCTTTGTGTGCTTTGTTCTGCTGAAAGAGCCACAGCCACCAGAGAATACCGTTTCCATGAAAGGTGTACATGGTCTCAACAATGCTTAGGTAGGTGGTACGTGTCAAAGTGACATCCACATGGATGGCAGGACCCAAGGTTTCCCAGCAGAACATTGCCCAAAGCATCACTGCCTCCGCTGGCTTGCCTACTTCCCATAATGCATCCTGGTGCCATGTGTTCCCTGTAAGCAACGCACACACACCCCGCCATCCACGGGATGTAAAAGAAAACATGATTCATCAGACCAGGCCATCTTCTTCCATTGCTCCATAGTCCAGTTCTGATGCTCACGTGCCACTGTTGGTGCTTTCGGCAGTGGACAGGGGTCAGCATGGGCACCCTGACTGGTCTGTGGCTATGCCGCCCCATACCCAACAAACTGAGATGCTCTGTGTATTCTGACACCTTTCTATCAGAACCAGTATTAACTTCTTGAGCATTTTGAGCTCCAGTAGCTCGTCTGTTTGATCGGACCACACGGGCCAGCCTTCGCTCCCCACGTGCATCAGTGAGCCTTGGCTCCAGAGCCCATGACCCTGTCTCCGGTTCACCACTGTTCCTTCCTTGGATCACTTTTGATAGAGACTGACCACTGCAGACCGGGAACACCCCACAAGAGCTGCAGTTTTGGAGATGCTCTGACCCAGTCGTCTAGCCATCACAATTTGGCCCTTGTCAAACTCGCTCAAATCCTTACGCTTGCCCATTTTTCCTGCTTCTAAAACGTCAACATTTGAGGACAGAATGTTTAATTGCTGCCCAATATATCCCACCCACTAACAGGTGCCGTGATGAAGAGATAATCAATGTTAATCACTTCACCGGTCATAATGTTATGCCTGATCAGTGTGTATAAAACATTCACGGCTGCTCTCAGTGCTTTCTCTGGTCCGGTGTCAGTCACCCAGTTCATCATGAAGCTCAACTTCCATAGGAATAAATTGAAAACACTTGCTCATTTATGCCAGTGAATAAAAAAAGCACATTAAAATCATAACAGTATTGAAAGCATTGCTTAATTTTTTTATTGCCTGCAAAATGATTGCAAATATATCATGCATACCTGATGTATGGCCAAGCTCCATACAATATTTGCCGCAGCACCACAGACAACACTGAGAAATCAGTCATTTCTACAGAAAGTACAAAATCACAGAGAGAGGCTTCTGAGGTGAGCCGTGTTTGATTGTGATGCTGTGCAGCTTCTGGGCTCTGACTTTGGTGTCAGTCGGATTTTGCCATTGTTTAAAAGCTTTGCCATAGAGGATCTTAAGTGACTTGAAAGCTACGAGTGCTTTTACCTTGTTTCTCTTTGTGTTCTGAAGTTTTACTCGCTCCAGCACAAAGGAGCAGAATTCCCGGAGGCCGTTCATTCTCTCTGTGCGGTTCGGTGAGGTGCGAACAGTATCTGAAGCAGCATTTCACAGCATATTTTGATCATTTCACATACCCTAAAGGGTAACGATTTCACAGTCTTGCATTTAATGCATGCATCCTCTTGCCTTTTCTCTGTCTAGCAGCGGTATTTCAAGTCTTTTAGCGCTCAGATAATTGGCTTTTTTGCATTTTACAGGAGCTATTGTTATTCAACATGCCGTGTCGCCGTAATCAATAATTAGGTAAAATGTCACAGCAATTGGAAAATGTTTCTGCGAGTCAGTGACTTGATCCGTCAGGCAGAGACAAAATCGATCCAAGTGCAATCGAGTTGCATGGAAATTTGTGTTATGAGAAAAGAAAATTCACAAATTATATACAGTGAGGAAAATAAGTATTTGAACACCCTGCTATTTTGCAAGTTCTCCCACTTAGAAATCATGGAGGGGTCTGAAATTGTCATCGTAGGTGCATGTCCACTGTGAGAGACATAATCTAAAAAGAAAATCCAGAAATCACAATGTATGATTTTTTTACTATTTATTTGTATGATACAGCTGCAAATAAGTATTTGAACACCTGAGAAAATCAATGTTAATATTTGGTACAGTATCCTTTGTTTGCAATTACAGAGGTCAAACGTTTCCTGTAGTTTTTCACCAGGTTTGCACACACTGCAGGAGGGATTTTGGCCCACTCCTCCACACAGATCTTCTCTAGATCAGTCAGGTTTCTGGCCTGTCGCTGAGAAACACGGAGTTTGAGCTCCTCCAAAGATTCTCTATTGGGTTTAGGTCTGGAGACTGGCTAGGCCACGCCAGAACCTTGATATGCTTCTTACAGAGCCACTCCTTGGTTATCCTGGCTGTGTGCTTCGGGTCATTGTCATGTTGGAAGACCCAGCCTCGACCCATCTTCAATGCTCTAACTGAGGGAAGGAGGTTGTTCCCCAAAATCTCGTAATACATGGCCCCGGTCATCCTCTCCTTAATACAGTGCAGTCGCCCTGTCCCATGTGCAGAAAAACACCCCCAAAGCATGATGCTACCACCCCCATGCTTCACAGTAGGGATGGTGTTCTTGGGATGGTACTCATCATTCTTCTTCCTCCAAACACGTTTAGTGGAATTATGACCAAAAAGTTCTATTTTAGTCTCATCTGACCACATGACTTTCTCCCATGACTCCTCTGGATCATCCAAATGGTCATTGGCAAACTTAAGACGGGCCTTGACATGTGCTGGTTTAAGCAGGGGAACCTTCCGTGCCATGCATGATTTCAAACCATGACGTCTTAGTGTATTACCAACAGTAACCTTGGAAACGGTGGTCCCAGCTCTTTTCAGGTCATTGACCAGCTCCTCCCGTGTAGTTCTGGGCGGATTTCTCACCTTTCTTAGGATCATTGAGACCCCACGAGGTGAGATCTTGCATGGAGCCCCAGTCCGAGGGAGATTGACAGTCATGTTTAGCTTCTTCCATTTTCTAATGATTGCTCCAACAGTGGACCTTTTTTCACCAAGCTGCTTGGCAATTTCCCTGTAGCCCTTTCTAGCCTTGTGGAGGTGTACAATTTTGTCTCTAGTGTCTTTGGACAGCTCTTTGGTCTTGGCCATGTTAGTAGTTGGATTCTTACTGATTGAATGGGGTGGACAGGTGTCTTTATGCAGCTAACGACCTCAAACAGGTGCATCTAATTTAGGATAATAAATGGAGTGGAGGTGGACATTTTAAAGGCAGACTAACAGGTCTTTGAGGGTCAGAATTCTAGCTGATAGACAGGTGTTCCAACTAGGGGTGTCCATGGTTAACCGATTAACCGATTAACCGTTAAAAATTGCGTAACCGAGTGAAACATTTTGCTCGGTTAAGTGGCGTCAATGGCGTGCTTTGAATTTAGTTGTAATATATTTTTGCACCACTAGAGACCGCCAGAACGCTCCCAGACATTTGTAATATCCACAAGAAGAAGTCATGAGTTTTCTAACATGAAGCGGGCAAAGAAAAGTACAGCGTGGGAGCACTTTAAAATTGAGAGTGACGGGGCAAAATGCAAGTATTGCAATGCAGTGCAAAAATGAACTAGGCCTACTCTTTTTTTGTGTGTCTGTATCTCGGGGTTGCGGCGCGCACACCAGAGTTTCAGTTAGAAAAAAAGGGTGCCGGTCAAAGTGACCGGCAGAGATTTCGTTTTCCAGACATTTTGATGATAGGCTATGCCGGTCAAACTGGAGGCAGGCTATGTAACTTAAAAAATTACATAATCAGGCCGCCGAATGCAACATGTTTATTAGCCTAACTTTCAAATAGACGGAAAAAACATTTTCTACTAGGCTATGGTTCGTTTCTTCATTCGGATCTATTTGCGATGCGATCCATTCCATTCTAAACAAACAAAGCAGTTTATGCTTTGTCCTTGTTTCATTATTAATTTAGATAATAATTCATAAATGCACGCATAATTATCAGTGAACTTTATAAATGTTGCAAATGTTTTACATGCATGCACAAACAAATGCCTTTCAACTTATGTGTGCAAAATTCAGCTTGAAATGTCTTTTAACAATTTAAAACGAAAAGAAATAGGCTACTCTCTGATTATGTAATCGATGATGTGCATTTCTCTCTATAGGCGCGTTCACTACGGAGATGGCTGTCGTCAACTTAATAAACTAAAAATAATAACCCCCCGATCACACAATGTCGTGGAATGTATACGCCAAAACTCATTTTGGCGTGCATATGATACGCACTTTATGGCGTATATATGACACGCTCTCTTGGGTAGGTTTAGGGTAGTGGGGTGGGGTGTTCGTATACCGTATTTCCTCAAATAAAAGCCGGGGCCTTTATTTACCTGAACTGCAGAAGGTCACCGGCTTTTATTTGAAGCAGGCTTTTATTAGGGGCAGGCCTGTATTTCGAATTCCATCTATTTGAAAAAATAATGTTTTAAATAAACCGTTTTAAATGAAAAGCGCTAGCGCTCCAGAGGACAGATATCATCAGGGGCGGGGAGTGGGGGGGTTTCAAAGGATTGCAAATGCAATGCAAATTTTTGTTCATTTTTAGAATTACTAATTTATTTGTAATAAACATTTTAAGTGGCCCATTAAAAAGTATTATTTATAAGTTGAATTTTGTTTTTAAAACATACATGAGGTCAAATTGTGACTGTTGTGGTGTGTGCGGTAATATTTCCTCCAGAGATCAAGCGTCTTTCTGGAGATCCGCTCATTTCTGAAGCTCTTTCCGCTCAGCACCGCCGTTCAACCCAGAACTCCCTTTGTGACATCCTGGACAAAATATAGGCCTATCTGAAATAAATAGTAAGGGCTGTCCCTAACTAAAGTTTTTTTCTTTTCTAGTAGCCTAGTTGTTCATTTAAGCCGTTGATCGCGCTGCGCCTCCACCTCATGCCATTGTCTGTTATAGCTAATGGCTTGTTATTTATTAAATCCGGGCAATTTGGTTGATAAAACATAGATTAAAATTAAGATACAATTTATACAAAACGAAATTCATTTTAAAGAAAGGTTTTTTTGTGATATATTTGTTGTTCTTTCGTGTTTTATAGACTCAACCCAACTAATGTGCTTTCTATATTCCACGTGAGGGAAAAAAGCTTCCTTACACTTAAGAAGAGTTGTGTTCCTTTAAACACTTTTAATTTTAATATATATCTCTTTACATAAATATTATTTTCTACTTTATTTTTTTTTTTTTTTTTTCTAACCCATCTAATGCACGCACTTTTCTCAATCCGTTATGGAGCTATTTCATTTTGATTTTGCATATTGTTTTTTAAATGTTCGTTCGAGTAGTTCAAATGACCTCTTTACAATATTTCAATAACATAATTTATTTTGAAGCCTATGCTGTTTTCTTGTACAAAATAAAATATTTTAAGTTAAATGCAGAGTATAAGATGTGTAAAAAGACGAGAGACTTAGAGATTGTCAAGATCATTTGTGTAGCTTTCACAGACTAACACACGTCACATCTCTCATAGACTACAGTATTTAAAATAGCAGATATGCATCAGTAATATTCTCTATTTAATTTACAGAGCAATCCCTGCAAAGTGTTTAGGTTCAGTATAGAAGAGACCAGGGCCGGGTTTCCCAATAACGATGTATCTTAGCTCTAAAGAGCGCGTTCTACGAGCGAAGTTACGATCACTCGCAGCAATTCCACGTGCGTGTCCCAAAAATGTACTTAACATGAACGCGCGAGAACGCGCTCTAAGTGCTACTTAAGAGTCGCTGTCCATTTGCGAAGTACTGAAATATAACCTTATATGGAATCGTTTCCACATGCTGGCCAACCAAGAAATGTCCAATACATGGCTGGTTTTCGTGCACGTCAGCAAGTCATTGACAGATTCTTTTGAGTTTATCTCTATTTTTCCCAGTCTTTGAAGTATATTTCCTACATTACTTTATTTTATTTTATTTATTTTTTTGCTGTCATTTAATTCAGATGTGTATTTATATATTTTTTGTTTGTTACCTGCCCTTATAAAAAAAAGTGTACAATAAAGTACAATCAAAACCTTATAGTATTATCACAATGCACTTGAATAAAGTTAAAGGTGTAATCTGCCGGTTGTCCTGTAGGTGACCTCAACTCTGCCTTCTTACGATACACTTAGAGCTTTACGATTACTCCAGAGCACTCGTAGATCTACGATCATTTTCAAGTGCTACTTAAGTTACGATGCTTTTGGGAAACAGACCTTAATATTAAGATCACTCGTACGATCGTTTTTACGATCAACTTAGGCTTACGATGCCTTTGGGAAACGCAGCCCAGGATTGTGCGTCGCACTCGCAAGACTTACAGCGGGGGGCGATGGCCACGATGGTTTCGCTCCTTCGGCATAACCCTACTGTACATTACGCTGAACTTGAATGCACATGAAATGAAAGGAAATATTTTTTCCCCGGCCTTAATTTGAGACCGGCCTTTATTTGTTCGTGCTGGCCACGCCCCCGCCACTATCAGAGGCCCGGCGTTTAATTGAATACAGGCTTTTATTTGAGGAAATACGGTAATACGCCATAAAGTGCGTATCATATACATTCCACGACATTGCACACTCTATTTATACGCATTTTTCGTGAGATCCGGCTAGGTTAACCGAGTATTAACCGCTAAGGGCCTCGGTTAACGGTTAATGAAAAACTTGAAAACGTGCAGCCCTAGTTCCAACACTTATTTGCAGCTGTATCATACACATAAATAGTTAAAAAATCATATATTGTGATTTCTGGATTTTTTTTTAGATTATGTCTCTCACAGTGGACATGCACCTACGATGACAATTTCAGACCCCTTCATGATTTCCAAGTGGGAGAACTTGCAAAATAGCAGGGTGTTCAAATACTTATTTTCCTCACTGTATATATCTCAGTAATTTCTCAACTGTTTCTCTTAGACAACAGTGAGATTGAATGCAGAACAAAATAAGGAAGACTTCCTCTCCTGAGGAAGACCCCAGTAATCTCCTGTAGAGTTTCAGAAAATATCAACAACTGAGTTCAGATTTTCTCTGCTGGAGCTCCATTTTTCAGGCTGGTCCAGCTAATATGCATCCTAGTTCCACTTTCATTGTATGGAAAAACGGAAAGTCAGAAACATCATGTGCTCACAGAAGACAGAAAATAGTCTCAGAAAAGTCAACATGAGGGTGAGTGTGATTTACTTTTTTCTTCTTCTTCTTGAATGAATGCATTTCCCTCTGGTTACCAGGGTTATAAGTATAGTAAGTGTAAAAAACAACAACAACAACAAAAAATGTATTACTTAAAAACTTTTATTTCAGCAAGGTGCCAAGGAAAATGTCTTATTTTAATTTAGTTTAACTTGGGTAACCCTTTATTTCGATAGTCCACTTTAGACATTCTACTAACTATAAGTAACCTTGCAACTCCATGTCAACTAGTCATTAGAGTATTAGTCGACTGTCTGCTTAATATCTGCTAACACTTTATTTTGATGCTCCCCAACAGACATTCGACTGACTGTAATTAACTTTGCAACTACATGTCAACTTATCTTACTAACCCGAACCCTAACAGCCTACTAATACTTTAATGAGAATTAGTTGACATGTAGTTGCAGTAGAATGTCTAAAGTGGATGAAATAAAGTAACCTTAAAGTTATCACATAATTTACTCGCCCTCAAGCCAGCCTAGGTGTAAATGACTTATAAAATATCCTGGCTCTTCCAAGCTTTATAATGCTCCTGATTTTGAAGTCCAACAAAAGTAATCCACACGTATCCACAGGGTGTTAATAAAGGCCTTCTGAAGCGAAAAATATCCATATTTATAACTTTATAAACTATAATCACTGGCTTCCGGTAACATGACGAGTGACCTCTGACCATACACATGAGTGACCTCTGACCTGACATCTGATGAGTCACCTCTGACCCGACACATGACAAGTGACCGACGCATGACATGTATGAGTAGCGAAAGCTCAGGTGAGAGTAGACACCTCTCGCAGTTCAAACAACAGCCTCAAGCTCCTCCCACATTTCTCTTTAAAAATTCCCATTTTAGTCTCTAATTCGTGACCAGTGTTTTGCTCGATCCTCTGCGCTTCCGCGTTCGTCAGTATATCATGCGTCAGGTCAGAGGTCACTGTTCCACCGGAACTAGATTCACGTACGGCCGCTACCGGAAGCCAGTGATTATAGTTTATAAAGTTATAAATATGGATATTTTTCTCTGCTTCAGAAGGCCTTTATTAACCCCCTGGAGCCGTATGGAGTACTGTTATGATGGATGGATGCACTTTTTTTGCACTTCAAAATCTCAGTTACATTCACTCCCATTATAAAGCTTGGAAGAGCCAGGATATTTTTAATATAACTTTTTAAAACCTTAATATAACGATTGTGTTTGGCTTAAAGAAGAAAGTCATATACTTCTAAAATGGCTTGAGGGTGAGTAAATATTGGGATTGCTTTCATTTTTAGGTGAACTATCCCTTGATTTAATGTACCAAAATAACAACAATAAAAAAAGAATAATAAATATATAAAACTTTAACTAAAATTAAAATGGGGGAAAAATGTATAAAAACTCATTCAAAATATTAAAGGCACAATATGTAAGATTTTTGGATTAAAATAACCAAAAACCACTAGAACAGTGTTATATACTTTGTTGATTTGTGTACATATGATCCCAAATGTTTCCAAGAATGTTTCAATCCAGAGGAATAAGTCATTTTAATCAGGACCCGAACCGTGTCCGTGCGTCGCCTATCAATGACATCATACCCGCGTTACCCTCATTTTCTGGTTTTATTTAGTAGAAACCATGGAAACACCAAAGACGCTTTAATATATGATGTGTTTTATTAGACAGATGAGCAACTGTTTGGATCATTCATCGACAGAAATGAATCATTGTTCTACAGCTCAACACAGTTAGTCTTATTGTTCAAATCTCGTTTACATGATTTACCGCGAGTACTATGTTTTACCAGGGCTAATATTGATCTCTCACTGCAGTGTGAACAAGTGTCTCATAGTAGCGCAGAGTGAATGCACAGAGTAGCATTATAACATAACTTTCAACAAACTCAAATGTATCTAATATGATAAAACAGCTCTGCGTTACCCCACACACACACACGGAAGAAGCAGAAGCGCTCGTCTCCGGCATAATAAAAGCTCCGCAAAATCCAGGCGTCATCAAGCTACGCCTTTGCTTTGAATAAGCGACCTCTATCGACGAAAAACTACATATTGTGGCTTTAATAAAACCCATAATATAGTATCTCAATGGTTCTAAAATAACTCTGCAGGTCCAGGACAGGTTATGAGCAGTGTGAGGTTAGACGTGTCCTCCAATTATCACTGAGACGCTTGTGAGTGTCTGTGAGAGCTCATCTCTTCTCCTGCGCTGCAGGTGAGCTCGGTTTCCAAGGGATACGACCGCACAGGCTCTGCGGCGCTATCGATCGAGCTGTCAGGGCTGTGTAATTAGTTTCTTTTCTTCCATGGAGACAAAGAACACCTTGCATTTTATAGCTGTGTGATTCTGATAATGCTGAATCTTCTCTCTCATTAAAGTCATCTCACATGCTCAGTGGTTCACACACAGGCGAATTCCAAATGACGTTTTTGCATCCCTGAAGGACGTGTGGGGATGAGGATGCTATCCGTAGGGATGTTGGAATGAATGTGAACAGTGTAATCGCTTGACAAAGGGTCCTTCCATGAGGTTGTTAGTCAAGTATAAGGATGTTGGTTTTTATTTATGATCATGACATCATAGGTGGCTATTCTTTTCATTCTGGAACATGAGGTAATTTATGTGCCTTACTTTTAATTTCAATTTCTAATTGCACAGTTGCCTCAAATTCTAGCAGGGTGAATCCCATAAAAACATGTGCAGATCATATTTTACCCCAACATCAAAAGGAAAAATAATGATATTGCTTTGAACTTTGGGTTCATCAAAGCATCCTGAAAAAAAATGTCATGGTTTTCACAAAGATATGAAGCAACACAACTGTTTTCAACATTTATAGTAATAATAAATGTGTCTTGAGCAGTAAATCATCATATCAGAAATGATTTCTGAAGGATTGTGTGACACTGAAGACTGGAGTAATGATGCTGAAAATTCAGCTTTGATCACAGGAATAAATTATTGTATCATATACTCAAATAGAAAACTTTATTATTAAATTATTTTAAATTGTAAAAATATTTCACAATATTACTGTTTTTACTTTAGTTTTTATTTATTTTTGCTTTTTTTTGTTGAATATTTGACTATTTTGACAATTTAATTAAGAAATGTGTTATTGCATATTAAGTGCATTTTTGTTGTTGTTTTTAATGCATTAATGTTTTGCGGGGTTTATGTAAATTTTAGACACAATAATATGCTGTTATACTCCATATAAAAGTCCATAGAAAACTCCATTGAAAAGCCAGAAACGAAGCTTTTTTTGCACAGTCCTATCTAAAGGGTTAATGGTGCCACCTGGTTATCAACTGTAAAATTTACAAATTTGACCTCTTCCCAACAGGGAAAACCATCAACAATCAAAAATGTTTGAGTATATGGTGTCATGGCGTTGCAATCAAAAAATGTGGTTATAATGGAAGTCAATGGGGCAAAAACAGCCACGAACAGTAAATGAGGGAGAAAAAAATTAAATCTGATGCTGCACAAAAACTAACAATGCATCAAAGCCAATGTTGTTTCTGATCTTTGACATGTCCAAGACTGTAATAAAAGGTGAAACAAAATCCAGTCCACAATCACTTTTTATATTGAAAATAAGTCATTTTGTGTTTTTTCCCAAAATCAGTGACATCATTTATGAATTTGGCAATTAAAGAGTTAAAATCCTGAATTTTTTTTAAACATTTAGTAGTTTTGGACTGAGGTTGATTAATAGATTTATGCAAAAAAAAAAAAAAAGGAAAAAAATGTATCGGATACATTTTTACAGCAGTTTAATTTAGTGGCTGTTTTCATCCACAAACATAACGAAAGGGTAGTGAATTTGCCCAGAGAGTATTGTTGAGTTTTTGAAACATTTCAAAGCATTTTCCCAAAATATATGTTAAAATAAGATTTGTCACCAAAAATCATTCCATTTGCTGAAACAAAGAGAAAGTTATGGCCAAATTAAGACTCAAAAACCCCCCATAGTGGATGAACACATCCCCAACAGCACATAAGGGTTAAGGGCACTTTCACACCTACCTTGTTTGGTACGGATTTCCGGACTTTTCAGTTTGGTCCGAATCAAAATTACAGGTGTGTGAAACCTCCCCCGTACCACGGTCCAGACCAAACAGACGAAATTTGGTCTGACAAAAAGAGGTAGTCTCGGTCCGGATCAAACTGAACAAAGGTTTGGTTCATTTTTAGTGTGAAAGCATTTTCTGTATGGTTCATACTTTCAGACCATTTACAGGAAGTTCCTGTTTATGATGAAATATTATAATGTTATTTTTAAACTTCATCTAGGCTACATTGATTATGAAAAGTGAAAAGATCAGCAATATGTCAGAAGACAGACGGTCAGAAATGATTTTGATAGAAATTTTGTATGATTTTGCTTAGAAAGCCTTTCTTTAATGTGAAGTTCGTTTTGTATAAATTGTATCTTAATTTTAATCAACGTTTAATCAGATAATTGCCTGGATTTAATAAATAAGAAGCAAATAATCTATAGCAGACAATAATCGCTGGAACGATCACATGCTTTGCACATTCACTGGAGCGTGTCTCAAATAAACCGAAACTCAGCAGCTACTTGTCTCACAAACATGAGAAATATGTGTACATAAAGCTTGAAATGTCCACTTTTAAACGTAACGAAAAGAAAATAGTCAAGCAATGTGCACTGTTCAATAGTGGCAATGATATGTGTCTGTTCATTCATTCTTGTCAAAGACGCTGACGTCAGACGCACATCCGTTTACAAACCAATCAATGTCCAGATGCAGCCCACATAGATGACGACGAGTGGACGCAAGTATGTCATGTAAAGTTCTTTAGTGCGCTCGCATAAGTGCAATGTGAAACCAAACCAAAACTAACCGAATGTATAAAATGTATCAAAACATGACCTTCGGTTTGGACCTTGGTGTGGACTTTCAGGTGTGAAAACGCCCTAAGACTCCTAATATGAGAATACTCGACAAAACTGGCATTTTGGCAACATTCTCTGTGTTGTTGTTATTGTTTGTTCAAGAGTGAAAGAGAACTTGATGTGTGCACAAGTCTTTCTGTGCGTCGAGTGTGTGTGTGTGTGTGTGTCAGGGTGTCCCTCGATTAGCTCCCTATCTTCCTAGTTGGTGAATCAGTATATTGTGTACATGAATGTGGCCGACTCCCTGATCAGTGCCCTGACTACTGAACTAGGGAGCGGATTGGGACGCACCCACACAGACAGGACACTGACATACAGCGCAATCTCTTCTGTTTTGTCACGCTTAGATTGTTTAAAAGCATTTACATGAATAAGAGTGTGATCATATAATGTAACGCTGGGCAAAAATGGATATAAAAACAAATATTTTTAATGCATTAAACTGAAAAAATTAATCGCCTGCGTTAACTCGCTAATTTAGACAGCACTAATTTTTAATCATGTTAAAATGGTGTAAAATTCATGAATTTAATTTATGTGCTTATCGCTTGAAGAGAGACTCCGCCCACATGCTCTTCTGATTGGCTGTGATTTTGTCGCTGGAATCTTGACGCATCATAACATTCTATCTTTCCTTTTTCTAATTTGTGAGTAGAAATGTGTCGTTTCTGCACTAGTGGCACCAAATAGAATTGCAGAAATAATGCACACACTCTTCCGTTGGTCAGACAAGCAGATAAACCCCCAGCAAAAATGCCAAAACATGTTATGTTCCGTCCAGTCTGGCCGCTCAAACTAACTGATTGTAATTCTGTGCTGTTAATGGTGCAGAATTACACACTTGACCATTAAACCTGATGTGTTGCAGCTTAGAAAAACACAATTTTCATATGACACAGTGTTTCAATCATGATGAGACGTAACCCTGAAGAAGGTTTGCCTCATTTATTCTTGACATGAACGTCTCCCCCGACATCAAGGTACACAATTATTTGGTGCATTGGAGAGGCGTGAGGCGTGTTTGACACTTGGATTGGCTGTGACTGTGGCAATGCGTTGGAGGAGAGTCAGCGATGGGTTTCCTGAGGCTGAGGAGCTCTGATCTGTCGTCTCCACTGCTGACTGACTTCAAAGCTGTGATCTGAGTCAGGCCACACTCGCTTTGAATCGTCTCAGTGACAGGAGTGGGAAGACGGTCCACACAGCCAGCAGATGAAACTCAAACACACCTTTTAGATCAGTCTGAAGTCAAAACAGAAATGAGCCAATCAGTGGGTGTTTTGTACTGTATATATCACTCTAGATGATTATACTGCATGAATGCAGAAAAAGTTGGATATAGTTTATACAACTATATATACAGCTCTGGAAAAAATGTAATCAATGTTAAGTGGTCTCTTAATTTTTTCCAGAGCTGTATATATATTGCTGTGCAATAATACAGTTTGTATAAGTGTCTAATGCACTTGAATTAAATGTGCAATTACAAACATGCAACAGTTTTACATCCAGTTTTACATTTGTCTCTTTTAATTGTTATTCATAGTGCAATATATGCACACCTGTATGTCCTCATAACTTGCCACAAGGGCGTTATAGTGGACATTAGCAAACGGTCTTTTGTGTTTGTTTGTTTTTTAAGTCAATATTTATTGAGCAGCATATCACATATCAGAACGATTTCTGAAGGATCATGTGACCCTGAAGACTGGAGTAATGATGCTGAAAATTCAGCTTTAATCACAGGAATACATTAAATTTAAATACATTCACATTAAAAGCAGCTCTTTTAAACTGTAGTAATATTTTAAAATATAACTGTGTTTATACTGTGTTTTTGATTAAATAAATGCAGCCTTGGTGAGCGGGAGACTTAAAACAGATATATATATATATATTTAAAAAATCTTGCTAGCCCTAAACTTTTGAACAGACAATTAAACACATGTACATTTTTTGCCATTCTCAGTGGTGATTCTCATTCTCATTGCTGTAATAAGAATGCAAAAACCTTTTTTGGTGGGGGGGAGGGTGCATTACAGAAAATTTGAGTGACTAACGCTGCGTCCCAATTCGCATACTATCCGTCCTAAATAGTATTCGAAAATAGAATTAGTGTGTCCCAAATCTTAGTATGTTGAAAGAGTATTCCAAAGATTCCCGGATGGTCTACTATTTCCAGTCATAATTCGAAGTGCAGATCGATGCACACTCTAACGGCTGATATTGCCCACAACCCATTGCGAGATGGATGAGGATTCGATTAGAACTACAAACGCGGATAAAAAATGTTTTTAAAAAAACTACAAACATGACGGTTACGCGAGTCTGACGGTTAAGTAGAGGAGGTTAGATAAAGGGGTTTGAGTGAGCAATCGAGCGAAAAGATATTTATTCAATGTTATCCACATTATATTTCACCTGCAGCAGCATTGTTAACTTTTGTAATGATACGTTTGGCCATTAACTTTTAAATGCATCATTATAGTAAAACTGCAAACACATGAGAGTCTCTGCATTAAAGACCCACGAATGGCAGATCAACGTGCGTCTTATCTTCTGTCTCATACAGTAGGAAATGAAATTGAATGTGGAGGATTTGAACTGTAATGATGATTGACAGGGCAGTTTAAACAGTGATGGGCTGTAACTAAGCAACAAGAGTCCGTTAAAGATGACAAAGTAGTATGTCTCAAAGCTTGCATACTCTTCTACTACAAATTCAAAAGTATGTACTTTTTCTTCACCAAAATAGTACATACTTCTAGGTCATAGTATAAGTAGGCGAATTGGGATGCAGCATAACTGTCATGAATACAATGTCACAGAAATGTTTTTTTAAGCGTTTGAGGGGACGTTCTGTATAGGGTTGCCAACTTTCTGAAATGATAATAAGTGGGGGGTTTGACCTATTTGATACAAACTTATTTTAAATAAACACAAAAAAACAGAGATGAGAACTAAACTTAAGTAAGAAATTTACTTTTGCTATTGTTAAATACATGTTCAGTGATATCTTCCAGAGATTTTTTAATTTTGGCGATATTTTTCTCTAAATAATGTTGATATGGCAACTAGTAAATACACTAAGTTTCGTCATGCTGGCATGTGTGGAAAGTTTTAAACCATGCGTAACCCCTATATGGAATGTTAGGCTAAACCTGTACTTTCTTATCAACTATATTTGAGTCTTAAAAATCCACATGATTACATAGCCTACCATATCAGCCTCTGGAGTCGTCTGACGGACAAGGAAACTTGACATCGCTCCCTCCTGTGCCCGCAGCCTCTCGCTCCTCTTGTGATTATCGCAATTCTATATTTTTGTGCTCTTCTCTTTTTCGCCGGCTGCTCGGAGGTAGTCATTTTTACATTTCCCGCTGTTGTCACTTGTCGTCATCGTTGCTACGATACGTGACTCACAATGACTGAAACGACCAATTAAAAGGGCATTCTCTCTAATGATGTTCCAAGATGTTAAAAACGCTTAGCTGATCATAGACAAACGGGGAGAAATTAGTAGGCCTATCTACCGAAAATGTGAAAATGTCTGTCATAGATTTGCACTGAATTGATTCTCAAAAATACGGAACAAAGTGCGTTCCGTATCAGTTCAATACGGAACAAGACTTTTATGTGTCAAATACGGGACGATTCCGTATTATACGGAACGGTTGGCAATCCTAGTTCTGTCACTCGCTCCCTCTCTCTAAAAGAAACGTCCACTCACTTTCAACTGCATTTTTTACAGCAAATTTCTTAACACGTGTAAATATTTGTATGAACATAAAAATATTCAACAGATGAGACATAAACTGAACGAATTTTGCAGACATTTGACGAACGGAAATGGAGTAATGAGTCCCTGAACAGAGTGGGGGTCAATATCAAAAGTATCAGTCAGTATGTGGTGTTTCCTCCTGCTTTAAGTGTTACAGTGTGTAACGGAGGCCAGCTAGTAGTTGCTGTGCGAGTAAACCTCACTCCTCTGATCTCAAGAGACACTCTAGCGACTGACTCCAGAGGTTGCAGCCTTTAGCCTCCTTGTTAGAGCGCCTGACTCTCATGCCTGCGGACCCGGGATCAAGTCCCCGCTTGGAGCGGGTGGCTCAAACAGGAGTGGTTACAAGTGCATCTCATCTTCATGGACTGAGAGAGATTTGCCAGCTCTTGCTGTGAGATGTTACTCCACTCTTACACCAAGGCAAGTTCTCGAACATGTCTGGGGTGACATATGGTTCTGCAGGGACAATCAGCCTTCCTGTCCTTCCTGTCTCCCTGTAATATTGTCTCAGGCATCTTACATTACGGACATTTCCATTCTAGTACAATTCATTTAATTTATACATTAATACAGTGTATATCTTTTTCTTGGTTTAACCCATAAGAATGGAAGTGAAATGTGACAACACGTAATATGACAGCTTAAAATGTTATCTGATACAATCAAAAAATATACAATAAAATACAATTAACTTTTTCAAATAAAATAGTCATTTTTTTATAATTAAAAATAAACACATTTTTAGTTTAAACAAATGTTCAGTGATCTTCCAAAGATTTTGGTGCAAACTTTTTCTCTATAATTGTGTTGATATGGCAACTAGTAAATACACTAAGTTTCGTCCTCCTGGCATGAGTGGAAAGTTTTAAACCGTGTGTTACAAATAACCCTGTGTTAAGTTGTGCCTCAGCCCTATAGTAGCCACGGAAGCCAGCAAACAAACTAGGTCAATGTTGCTGAGTGATGTTGCTTGGGCACTTTCCCATTGAGAATGGGCAACAGATTTCTATCTCACCTGGTTGTTCGTTGACAGCAACATTGACCAGTAACATTGCTCAAGAAGCTGCGCCGTGTTAGCCTGGCTCCGCCCTCCTATGTACTTCCGCTCAATTTTCATTTTCCTTCAGTACTACGTCTGGTACTGCTGTATAGTCTTAGGTTTTCTCCTGAACAATTTTTTACCGGTCCAATCAGCGAACAGAGGGAGTGGCTAAGAGCGATGACGTGGATGTCGTGCGCTAGTTTGAGTTGTAGTTCAGTAACGGCGGCGGTGAAAAATGCGAGTGTGTGGCACCGCTGACGAATGTCCAGAGGTTAAAGCCGGAGTGTGGCGAGGTGGACGAGCGTGCGAGATCGGTGTGTGTGATTGAGAACGAGACACACCAGTCTCGAGTCCTCTCATGAGGGAGCACAGAGGCATATAAAGACGAGCGACACAGGTGAAGGACAAGAGAGGACCAGGCCTGGATTTTAAGTTGTTTTGTTTACGTTTTGTTATGTATGTGCGTGGCAGTCGTCCGTGAGGGGCTGCCGGTTTTACTTTCATTTTGTGTTTATCATTTGATTAAAAGTTGTTAAACGTTCGCCGGTTCCCGCCTCCTTCTTCCCTGAACAAACGAACTCGGTTACACGGAGCGAGAACAATCACTGATGAGTGTTGTTGGTGGCCATGATGTTGTGGTGTTTTTCAGCTCTCTCAGTTAGTGGTGAAGGAGTTGCTGAAGCCGTCCGTCTCCCACCACCTGCGAAAAAAACTCAGGCTGAATTACCGATTGCTTTTGACAAACACCCAGGTCGTGTGGTAATGTAATTGCTCTCCGAATCTACATCTCTGAGTTTTCAGGAATATATCACTTCAAAATTCACTGTTTATATCCTTTTTAGACCCCTGCAGAGCACCGTTACGGCTGCGCTTCTCTGTAATTTGGATGCATTTCTAGACTTGTATTTCTTTAAATGCTGGCAAGTGTTTACAAGACCAAAATATTTCATCACTGCTCAAAAAATAAAAGAAGAAAAGCACGTAAACATTTGAATTGGGCTGTTATTTACGGCAGCATTTATTCTTATCATACCAAGCATATGACATTTTATTTACAGCATATACAATCATGTTATGATTGCACGAGATATGCACCACCAGAGCAGCGCGTTCCGATCACAAAACCCTCCTCTCCACCGTGAATAAATCACAATCCGAAAGCACGAGGTTTTATCACTGACACTGAGGTGGTGTGACTGCATAGTTAATGTGTGAGAATCAAAGGCGAACGGCGCGTGACATACGTCACGACCAAACGTTAGCGATTGGTTATGCAGATCCAGAGTGACTCTTGGCAGATCCAATAGTTTTAAACTTCAACAGAGAACCCGCCTTCAAGGAAGTAAACGCTTGTCAATGGAGAGCGGCCAGACTCTATGTACAAATGAAATGTACGAGAGTCTGGTAAGACCAGGCTAGCGCCGTGTATCATCACCTTAAGACTTGATTGCCTTCCATTGGCCATTGTGCCTATTTCTGTTTCGAGGAGAAGGAGGCGGGAGAAAGAACCCTCTCCAATATTTTGAATTTGGACTGCAGTACTCATTTCAACCACTAGCTGTCATGTCAATATTAGATTAGATTAGATTTTTTTTTTGATTCAACTTTATTGTCATTACACAAGTACAAGTACAAGGCAACAAAATGCAGTTTAGGTCTAACCAGAAGTGCAATAGCAGCAAGTGCAGGATATATACAATGGTTGCAAAAGTGCAGGACATGGATATGTACTGAATATATATAAATAGAGAGATGGTTATTACTATAAACAGAACTGAATTTACAGGTGAATATGTACAGTGAATAAATATACAGATGGCTATTACTATAAACAGAATTTTACAGATAGAGGTATACAATAATATGTTAGGCTAAAATGAGGAATATAGCAGTGGATTAAGGTAGTAAAATCAAATTATGGACAGAGCTATCCGAAAGAAAATGTAAAAGTGCAGTGGAAAGTGGTTGCATATTACAGTTAGAAGTACGGTGCAAAATGCAAATGTAAACATTTGGTACTATAAATACAGTCGGCAGTGCAAATGAGCATAATCCAGTTAAGATATGGTGGTGCAAGATGCATAAGTAGACAGTTGTTACTGTAATAAACAGTCGGTAGTGCAAATAACAAAGTGAAGGCAGATGTGAGGTAGGAGAGTTAGCAGTTTATGAGGGAAGTGGATCAACGGGGGTTTTGATTACATACTGCACCTTTAAAATACAGTGTCCTGAAAAGTGTAACTGGGTTTGTTCCCGCAGTGCATCATTTTACCTGTTCTGTATGTTTCACCTGTACGAATGAGAATGTCAGATTATTTTACACTCACTGCCTGGATTTTAGCTTTTATCCTCACTGTGTTTGAGATTAAAGGTGCTAGCGATTTCTTTTATTTATGGAATAGCTTGGAGAAATGTCCTTCTGCCTGACAGATCTCAGTGAAATAGGCGTTGTGAGGAATCACATCTGTCTCTGTGACAGAACTCGACTCAAACAGCACATAAGAACAGGATGGACGTTATTGTTTAGCCAGACGTGCTAGTCTTTCAAAGGACAGAGATGGTGTAAAGCCTGAAACTGAATACACAAATATGTGAGAGCAACATTTCTGCCTCTTCAACCTCAGTTTCCTTTGCATTATGAAATTTGTCAGACCACATTAACACAAGCACTTGGTATATTATTTGTATACAGTAGCAGTCAAAAGTTTGGAATCATTACTATTTTTAATGTTTTTGAAAGAAGTCTCTTCTGTTCATCAAGCCTGCATTTATTTGATCAAAAATACAGAAAAAACTGTAATATTGTGAAATATTATTACAATTTAAAATAATGTTTTTTAATAAATAATGTAATTTATTCCTGTGATCAAAGCTGGATTTTCAGCATCATTCCTCCAGTCTTCAGTGTCACATGATCCTTCAGAAATCATTCTGATATGAGGATTTATTATCAATGTTGGAAACAGTTGTGCTGCGTAATATTTTTATAACTTGTGATATTTTTTTCAGGATTCTTTGATTAAGAAAATCAACAGCATTTATTTAAAATATAAATCTTTTGTAGCAATATACACTACTGTTCAAAAGTTTGGGGTCAGTGATTGTTTTTATTTTTTTTGTTAAAGAAATGAATACTTTTTTCAGCAAGGATGTGTTAAATTGATAAAAAGTGATTTCTATTGTTAGAAAAGATTTATATTTTAAATAAATAATAACATTATATATATAGTAAATACAAAATATTTTAAACCTAACCTAATATTCAACTAATAATATCAGACTGTTTTGTAAAATATAGGCGATATATGGTATCAAATGTACGCTCGCGTGTGCGTGTGTGTGTGTATAAACAAGAATATAATAACCAAAATAGTTATAATATACCTAATATTCATATTCAACTAATAATAGCAGACTTTTTTGTAAAATATAGGCGATATATGGTATCAAATGTACGCTCGCGTGTGCGTGTGTGTGTACGTATATAAACAAGAATATAATAACCAAAATAGTTATAATATTCCTAATATTCATATTCAACTAATAATAGCAGACTTTTTTGTAAAATATAGGCGATATATGGTATCAAATGTACGCTCGCGTGTGCGTGTGTGTGTACGTATATAAACAAGAATATAATAACCAAAATAGTTATAATATACCTAATATTCATATTCAACTAATAATAGCAGACTTTTTTGTAAAATATAGGCGATATATGGTATCAAATGTACGCTCGCGTGTGCGTGTGTACGTATATAAAAAGAATATAATAACCAAAATATTTATAATATACCTAATATTCATATTCAACTAATAATAGCAGACTTTTTTGTAAAATATAGGCAATATATGGAATCGTGTGTGTGTGTGTGTGTGTGTGTGTGTGTGTGTGTGTGTGTGTGTGTGTGTGTGTGTGTGTGTGTGTGTGTGTGTGTGTGTGTGTGTGTGTGTGTGTGTGTGTGTGTGTGTGTGTGTGTGTGTGTGTGTGTGTGTGTGTGTGTGTGTGTGTGTGTGTGTGTGTAAACAAGAATATAATAAACAAAATAGAATATGATTTTAATATGAATATGCCATGATGGACCCACTTTATATTAGGTGTCCTTAACTACTATGTACTAACATTTTAATTAATAATTTGATACAATGCACTTATTGTGTACATACATGTTTTTACATTGTACTTACATTTTGAAAAATACCTGCATGTAATTACACCTGTAATTAATTTCTGTAGTTACATTTGTAATTACACAGTTGACACTTCCCTTACACCTTACCCTACCCTTAAACTTACCCATACCACCACACCTGTCCCTAACCATCCCCATATCCCACCTCAATATCAGCAAAGGTGTTTTGCAATACAATTTGAACACAGTAAGTACATTGTACTTATTTTTTTATGTAAGTACATAGTAGTTAAGGCCACCTAATATAAAGTGGGGCCTTTATGATTATTGATTACAATTGTATTTTCCATTCTTTTCTAAAGAACCACCCGCTCTGCAACACTTGTAACACTTTCTTCATCATTGTCATGTGTAAATAACTCAAATCAAACTTGTGCAAATACGTCTAATCCTACACCAACGAGTACTCATAAAGCACAGAGGTCAAGATGATCACAGCTTTATTATGTGCACTTTTTTTGAGGAAATGAAAGATAATCTTTTGTTTACTTTTGTTTGTCAGTCACACGTTCTGTCACATGTGATGGCATGCTGTAAAATGATTGTGTTTTGTGTCATTACAGGTAATATAGAGCAGTGGTTTTCAAACCCTGGGTCTATAATCAAGGAACCTTGTGCCATATTGTGCCATGAATTGAATCTGTGCTTACTTTCAACATTGTATCTTGGTATAACTCTCTTTCTGTTAAATGCAAAAATAGACTTCTAAGGATTATAAACATAGCTGGTAAAATTATTGGTGAGAAACAAGAAACCCTGTCTGATCTTTATATTGTGGCAGTAAAAAGGAGAGCATCTGCTATTGTGACAGACTCTACCCATCCTCTGCACAGTTCATTTGTTTTACTTCCGTCTGGTAGACGATTTAAAGTACCTTTGGCGAAGAAGGCCAAATATAAGAAGTCTTTTATCCCGATGGCCGTTGACATTTTACATAGGAAATAGGGGAGGGGGTTATCTTGAATTGTGTGGTTGTCTGTTGTATTGTATTGTTGTTTAGCTGTGTATTGATAGTTGTATACTGTTTGTTGAGCCTCTTGTCTAAAGACAATTTTCTACCCCTGTGGGGATAGACAATAAAGCTTTTTGAATTTGAATTGAATTGAATACCATGAGTGCAGCGGCGCAATGAAATTACGCAGCGCCTGAAAATAGTCCCCAGCATGCTCTCTATGCAAGCAGGTTGTCACGTTGGTTATGTTGACGGAAGTTAGCCTATTTTCAGGCGCTGTATAATATCATTGAGCCACTCATGAGACGGCAGCAAAGTTCCTTGATCATTACGCAGGAATGAGAGTATAGTTCCTAGCAGTGTTGGGCACGTTACTTTAAAAAAGTAATTAGTTATAGTTACTAGTTACTTCTTACAAATAGTAACTGAGTTAGTAACTGAGTAACATCATTATAAAAGTAACTAATTACCAGGGAAAGTAATTACTGCGTTACTTTTTTTTTGTCAAAAGTTCAAATATGTCAAATAACTTGGATGCCCCCAATTTAAATATGTTAAATGAATGAATTAGACACTAAACATTGTACATTAATGTACACTATTGTAATGTTGCTGTGGGACAATGTGAGAGACACCTATCAAATTCAATATATTGTAACTATTATCAGTAGACCTACTATAGTGTAAATATTATCAGTACTTTACTAGTTCCTTTGGTAGTGGAGCTCACATTATCGCCTGGGTTTTTAGCCCCTCATGTTGTGTCTGTGATGATGTGAGGCTTCATTAGATTAGAATTACTTGCCACCGACATGGAGAGACTTTTTCTTGCTGGGCATAAGCTGCACGTTACATAAACATTCTTATCTTTCACCTCAACGAGGGAAGAGTAGCGCTTATACTTCCAGTTTGCGAACGCTACCTTTGAAGTCGTTGGACTTATCGTCGCTGACTGTGCATATGCGTGTGCGACTGTGCGTCATAGGTGTGTGTGTGTGTGTGTGTGTGTGTGGACTCAACCTATCAACCTCAACCTTGTCTCCCACCCACCAATCATCATCAGTTATGTGTACCACGCGCGCGCACACACACACGCACACACGCACGTTGCAGGTCCGACTGACAGAGAGGCTGTTCGGATGAAAACCGCTTCAGTGAGCTCAATTATAGTAACGCCGCATTTTTTTTCTCAGTAACGCTAACGGCGTTGCAACATTGGGAAAAGTAATTAATTAGATTACTCCGTTACTGAAAAATTAACGCCGTTAGTAACGCCGTTATACTTAAACGCCGTTACTCCCAACACTGGTTCCTAGACATATCGGTCTAGAAAATCACAACTTTTCATTTTCCGTTGGTCTTAGTACACGATGTAACTATACACATCACAACATGTAAATAGGAAAATGTTGGCGTTATTTTGTCACTTATTGAGCAGTAGGCTAGCTGGAGCCATTTACCTCCAGTCTTTGTGCTAAGCTAGGCTAGCAGTGGGTGCGGTCAGACAGAGTTATGGCACGCACGGAGATGAGAATGGTAAGTATGGACTTATCTAACTCTGGGGGATATGGTGAATAAGATAAAGTCCCAAAAAGTCGGCGTGTTCCTTTAACAGTTAACCAGTTAATTAGCGTCCCATATATAGGCCTAGCTATCAAATTAGTGCAGAATCAACTGTGCGTTGCGAATGCATCAATAATCAAAAGCGGTTGTGTGGAAAAGTGTTGGGCTGAATTTTTGTGCCATCTAGTGGTTTAATGGAGAATACAGTCAAATGGCCAATTGACCTTATCGGTAAGCCATGCCCCCCTTAGTTACTGTTGCTAACTCAGACAAACAAACGGATTTGCTAACTGTCTTACAATGACGTTGTCTGTGTGACAACCTTATCCCAAGACATTTTTGGACACAGAATGTAGCGTGTACCCTGTCCGATTGATGGCCAAACTGATGGTTTATGAAGTTTATTGCGTCCTTTTTCACACAAAAAAAAATCACCCTGAGAGCTGAACAAACAAAGCAGAAGTGCGCACTAACGTCTCATTCACAAACTCTCTCTCTCCATTGCATTATCATTAACATACACAGCAAATTATACAAAAACACTCATTCAACTAACAGTAAACAAACATATACAGACCTTATGCCTTTTCGGGGTTGCTAATAAACTGTAAACTTTGTATCTGAAAAAAACTGCGAGTGCGAGCTCTCCCTTTCACTCCCCGCATTGCTCCGTAGACTATAATACCCATCTAAATAGGAGTCCCTTCTTAGTAAGACAGATAATGCAGACCTTAAACATATCTAAACGCACAGAAATCTGTCTTTGACCTACACTGTTAACATTACATGACGTGAGAACAGTAAGTTATTTCGGTGTGTATGTTAGCAGGGACTCACTTTAATCGTAACTTAATGAGTATAACAACCATAAAATCCTCTCAGGACACCTGGAATCAGTGACTACGTTTACATGGACAGCAGTAATCTAACTATTGACCTTATTCTGAATAATAAGGTTGCTTTTAGAATATTCCGTTCATGTTCCCGTTTTACATGTTATAGAACATAGCTCGATTAATGGTACGTCATTACGTCCCCATGCCACGCTACGCTGTCCGACGTCCAATCATAGTGCGACTTTCGTGGGTCTGTTAAAATCAATGGGCTCAGGCAACCCGCTTTAAACTTTACCTGCGGGTGTCACTTTTTTATATATATATTAGGGGTGTAACGGTACACAAAACTGACGGTTCGGTACGTACCTCGGTTTTGAAGTCCCGGTTCGGTATGGATTCGGTACAGCATTTTACAAAATTGCTTTTTATTAATTTTTATTCAACAGTGGTTTGATGAAAAAAATTGTGTCTGTCCTTAAATGAATTAAATTATAACTAAAAGTTTCTTAAAGATAATGCTGTAAACTATATAGGGAGCCCTTACTTACATATAGCTATTAAAGATTAACAACAGAGCCCAAACTATTAGCCTAAATTCAGTTGCTATTTATTTTTAGATATAATAATCAACACTCATAAGCTTCACATAAGGCAGTTTTTGCATTAACTTCTAAATCTAATTATTTTTATTCGTTGTTGAAATATAATCATTTAGTGGCTGTAATTTTCATGACAGGTTTATTTAAACATACATTAAATAAACAAGACATCACTAACAGGCTAAGAAGTATATAATGAATATATAACGGCTAATATAATGAATATAACGGCTAATATAGTGCATGTATTCAGTGAAAGAGTTGATTTCTCTAGTGAGCTAACAGCTGTGGACACTGAATGACTTCTGAGTAAACGTGATTCTGCATGACATTGTTTACAAGCTGTTTTATTGTCTTTCCGCGGTTGAAACACAGATGGAGCGATTACACGACATATGATACATTTCAGTAAGTTGTACTGTATCCTCAACATACCTTAAGATGTATTCATTTATGTTTATTCTTTAGGAAGAGATGATCACTCGCGCGCCGCGCGCTGCCGCTTTAAGTTGAACTGATACGTGTCTATCAGTCACGTCACATTAAAGAGCGTTAAAACGGCATTTATCGTTTGAATTTCGTGATAAAATGGACTGAATACTTAATATGTTCGTGTGGGAACTCGGATTGAAGTGTGTTCCGTGCTTACAACAAGCCGACTGTTAACTGTTAAAGATTACATTCATAACCGTTCGGTACAGGCGTGCACCGTACCGGAAGCCCTGTACCGAAACGGTTCAATATGAATACGTGTACCGTTACACCCCTAATATATATATATAAAAGCCCTCCCCTCTGCACTTGCCTGGTGTTTGTGTCCTGTCACAAAATGCGACGAAAGTCCTACACAAGGTTAATAGTTAGATTAAGGTGTGTACATGTCTACAATGCACTTCGATAATGCGACTAAAATAGACATACTCCACATGTCTTAATTCGATTTTTGTTTAATTTGAGTATGACTTTAACAGGATTAAAGTAATTAGAAATCGCTGTTTACATGGTAGTTCCCTTTCGTTCAGTCACTACGACGTACGTTAGTGACTAACGAATGGGGGTTTCGCTTAGAAGCCAATTATCTTCGAGAATTCAACAGCGCCCAATGGCAGTGCCAATGCCATGGGCATGCGGAATTTGCATGCGTAACTCCGCCCCACCTCGTGGGTATATAAGGAAGTACGCTGGCAACATCGCATTATGTTTCTGCTTTGGAGCCAAGAGTATCTCTTCACTCCTTCAAGCCTGATCCTGAGTCTTCGACAAAGCTTTGAGACGAGCAGCTTTCCAGAGGCGTTGGTGTTACGGCGCGTTCCAGTGATCATCATACTGCCTGCCTGCTGATCTGCGCAGTGGTCCGTCTGACAGCTGGTGTGTGGTCGCTGGGCGCTTCGGCGTTCTCTGCGAGGCTTTCCTCTCCTAAAAGAGCTTGCACGTGACGCGTCCTTTTCAGGATGTCTCGTCCGTGTACTTCTGGGTGTGGCCGGTTGCTTTCTTCTTCTGATGGGCACAAACACTGTCTGGTATGTTTGGGCTTTCAGCATGCCCAGGCAGCGTTTGTGGATGAGTCATGTTCCCACTGCGGGAATATGACCATCGCGGTGTTGCGGTCAAGACTCCATGACCTTCGTAAAGAAGTGAGAGTCCCCTCTACCACACCCCGATCTACTGAGTCCCCGAGGCCCAGTACTTCGGCTGGTGGTCAGGGTGACCTGACGGTTACGGTGTGGAACAAAGCCCCGACGCTCATGCCTCGGGCCACACCCCCGTCTTGCACACTGCAACCCGCGAGTGTCCGGACGCAGATCGCGGGGCCTGCTTCGGCCCCCCCGCGCATCTCGTTTGGCGCTCCAGAGGAGGATGCGATGTCGGTCACCGCATCACAAGGTGGGCTCGAGTCCTCTGAGGATGATGACTCGGCTGTGTTGCCGCCTTCGGGCGTTCCAGCATTGCCCGAGTCGGACCCAGAGCTGACAGCCATGCTGTCTCGGGCAGCCGCGAGCTTAGGGATAGAGTGGAACCCTCCGCCCTGTCCCGAACGCTCAAGGCTCGATGATTGGTTTTTGGGAGCCCGCGCTGACAACCGTCAGTCCCCGCCCCCAATACCTTTCTTTCCCGAGCTGCATGAGGAACTCGCGCGGTCCTGGAAGTCCCCGTTGTCTTCCCGTGACCGGTCAGCGACTTCCTCCGCCTTCTCCGCCCTCGATGGGGCGGCGGCTAAAGGGTACACTGGGGTCCCCCCAGTTGAACGTTCTGTTGCGATGCAACTGTGTCCTCAGAGCGCTTCAACTTGGCGCGGCGATCCAAAGCACCCCTCCAAAGCCTGTCGATTCACATCAACCTTGGTGGCGAAATCGCACAGAGCCGCGGGGCAGGCCGCCGCTTCTTTGCATGCCATGGCGATCCTTCAGGTCTACCAGGCCAGGATCCTCAAGGACATGCACGAGGGTGGAGTTGATCCGGGGCTCTTAAATGAGCTGCGTGCCGCCACCGACCTCGCTCTCCGGGCGACGAAGGTGACCGCACGCTCCCTGGGTCAAGTGATGTCCACAAACGTGGTCCAGGAGCGTCACCTTTGGCTGAACCTGGCAGATATGCGGGACACCGAGCGAACCCGGTTCCTTGATGCCCCCATATCCCAGGCCGGCCTCTTCGGCGGGGCGGTTGAGGACTTTGCCCAACAGTTCTCAATCGCCCAGAAGCAGACTGAGGCTATAAAACACGTACTGCCCCGGCGGCCAGCTGCTGCCTCCACCCAGCCGCCGGCACAGTCGCCTCAGTCTGCTCCACGCCGAGGACGCCCTCCTAAGGCTCCCGCCCCTCCCACCCGGTCCAAGCAGCAGCCTTCACCCGGGCCGGGTCGCGGAGGAGGCCGTAGGAAGGCGTCCAAGTCCCCTCAGGCCGCCCCGCGCCCCGCTAAACGCCAGGCCAAGCGGCGCTCCTGAGACGGACGGCTCAGGGATGGGAAATTCTTTCGAGGAGATGGTAGCAGGACCACTCCTTCCCCCGGTGGAGGGCCGGGGGAGAATCCTTTGTTCAGCTGCTGGCCCACGGGTCAGCAGCACCCTATTTTGGTCAAAGAAAGAATTAACACTCCCATCCCTGAGCCCACAGAGTCCGGCGATGACAGTGCGCGCCACCCACGGGTCCCGCCACTCGCATCCCACTCTGTCGCCAGCCTCCTGGCAGAGCAGACCCCAGTGGAACGTGCGTCCTTCCCTGGTCTCCTCTGTCAGGACGCAGCAGTCAACCGTGCCCCCGCACCGGGACGCCCCTCAGCCTCCCATGTCCGGGCCGGTGACGCTGCATCGCTGCAAGCCCACACCGGGTACGTCTGTGCTCCGAATGACCCCGCTGGCGCAGTTTTTGGAAGTCTGGCTTCAGCTTCCAGGGCTGTCCCGCTGGGTCGCGCGGACCATCAGGCGCGGCTACGCGATTCAGTTCGCGCAGGTTCCTCCCTGCTTCCGGGGAGTCCGCTCCACTATGATCGGGGCCCCCGTCATGCGAGCGGAGATTGCCACCCTACTGGCGAAGGGTGCGATCGAACCTGTCCCTCCAGCCGAGATGAACTCCGGGTTTTACAGCCCGTACTTCATCGTACCCAAAAAGACCGGTGGGCTACGGCCAATCCTGGACCTGCGCGTCTTGAACCGTTACCTTCACCGGTTTCCGTTCAAGATGTTGACAGCGAAACGCCTTTTCGAATGCGTTCGTCCAGACGATTGGTTTGCAGCGATCGACCTGAAGGACGCCTACTTCCATGTCTCCATTCTACCTCGACACAGACCGTTCCTACGGTTTGCTTTCGAGGGGCGGGCATATCAGTACGCAGTTCTACCATTCGGGCTATCTCTGTCCCCTCGCGTCTTTACGAAGATTGCCGAGGCAGCCCTTGCGCCCCTTCGGCAGCACGGGGTTCGCATCCTGAATTACCTCGACGACTGGCTCATACTGGGTCACTCTCGGGAGCAGGTTTGCGGACACAGAGATCAGGTGCTCCATCACCTAGCCCGTCTGGGCCTTCGGGTCAACTGGGAGAAGAGCAAACTTTGCCCCGCGCAGAGGATCTCTTTTCTCGGTATGGATATCGACTCGGTCGCCATGTGCGCGCAGCTTTCGAGCGAGCGCGCGCAGTCTCTGCTGACTTCCCTTCGTCAACTCGAGGGCAAGAATGCGGTTCCACTGAAACTATTTCAGAGGCTCCTGGGGCATATGGCATCTGCAGCCGCGGTGACGCCGCTCGGATTGCTTCATATGAGACCGCTTCAGCACTGGCTACGCGATCGAGTCCCGAGATGGGCATGGCGGTCTGGCACGCTCCGGGTACAAGTGACCCGGGCCTGCTTACAGACTCTCACCCCGTGGTCGAACCTCGAGTTTCTACGGACCGGAGTGTCCTTAGAACGAGTTTCCCTGCATACTGTTGTATCAACAGATGCGTCATCCACCGGGTGGGGTGCCATGTGCAATGGACAAGCAGCCGCGGGCTCCTGGACAGGACCCCAGCGCCTTCTGCATGTCAATTGCCTCGAGTTACTGGCAGTACGGTTCGCCCTGCACCGCTTCCGAGCGTTGCTGAGGGGTCAACATGTACTAGTCAGGACAGACAACACGGCCGTAGTAGCGTACATCAACCACCAGGGCGGTCTACGCTCCCGCCGTATGTCTCAACTCGCCCGCCATCTCATTCTATGGAGTCAGAAGCACCTGAGGTCCCTTCGTGCTGTCCACATCCCGGGAGAGTTGAACTGTGCAGCCGACGAGCTGTCACGGATTCAGCCCCTCCCCGGAGAGTGGAGACTCCATCCCCAGACGGTTCAGCTGATATGGGAACGGTTCGGCGACGCACAGGTAGACCTGTTTGCCTCCCAGGACTCTTCCCATTGCTCCCTGTATTATTCTCTGACCGAGGGCACCCTCGGCACGGATGCACTGGCGCACAGCTGGCCGTCAGGGCTACGCAAATATGCGTTTCCCCCAGTGAGCCTTCTTGCACGGGTACTGTGCAAGATCAGGGAGGACAAGGAGCAGGTCATTTTGGTCGCCCCGTATTGGCACGGCCAGACCTGGTTCCCAGAACTTCTACTCCTTGCGACAGCCCCTCCCTGGCCTATCCCTCTGAGACCGGACCTTCTCTCTCAGAGACGGGGCACTCTTTGGCACCCGCGTCCGGCGTTCTGGAAGCTCCACGTGTGGCTTCTGGACGGGACGCGGCAGGTTTGAGTAGTCTTCCACCTGCGGTGGTCGCTACCATCACTTCGGCTAGAGCTGAGTCTACTCGACGTCTCTATGCTTTGAAGTGGAACCTCTTCGTCACATGGTGCTCTTCCCGCCAAGAAGACCCCTGGAAATGCCCGATCGGGTCTGTGCTATCGTTTCTCCAGGAGGGGGTGGAACGAAGGCTGTCTCCTTCCACCCTTAAAGTGTATGTGGCCGCAATATCTGCCTACCACGATCTCCTGGGGGACAAAAAGGTAAGTCAGCACGACCTGATCATCAGGTTCCTGAGGGGGGCGAGGAGACTGAATCCTCCTCGCTCTCCTCTCGTACCCTCTTGGGACCTCTCAGTAGTCTTAAGTGCTCTGCAGAGGCCTCCATTTGAGCCTTTGCGGTCAGCTGAGATTAAATTCTTGTCTATGAAGACTGCTCTGCTGACCGCATTGGCCTCGCTTAAGAGGGTCGGGGACCTGCAAGCATTTTCGGTTGACGAAGCGTGCCTAGAGTTCGGGCCGGCTAACTCTCACGTGATCCTGAGACCCCGGCCCGGATATGTGCCCAAGGTTCCCACCACTCCGTTCCGAGACCAGGTGGTGAACCTGCAAGCGCTGCCTTTGGAGGAGGCAGACCCAGCCTTGGCATTGCTCTGTCCAGTACGCGCTCTCCGCGCCTATGTAGACAGTACGCGATGTTTCAGGACCTCAGACCAGCTCTTTGTCTGTTATGGTGGAGAGCGGAAGGGAAGTGCTCTCTCGAAACAGAGGTTGTCTCACTGGATAGTGGACACCATTGTTTTGGCTTACCAGCAGCAAGGTCGACCATGTCCCCTTGGGGTTAGGGCACACTCCACCCGGAGTGTGGCCTCCTCTTGGGCTTTAGCGCATGGCGCCTCGCTAACAGACATCTGCAGAGCTGCAGGCTGGGCGACACCCAACACATTCGCCAGATTCTACAATCTCCGAGTGGAGCCAGTGTCCGACTATGTAATCGCCCCTACGGGTGGCCGGTAATGGGCCAGGCTCAGGTGTCTTCGCTTGCTCGCCATTCCACTCCACGGACTGGATACGTGCGATATTTTTCCTCAGGTGAGCTCCCCGAGAGCCCTGAGCTCCTCCAGCACTGCTTACGCCGACATCAGTTCAGTCTGCCCTTTCGAGCCCAGACCCTCATGTCCGGCCAGGTGCTCCGTGTGCATGGTTCCCCTCCGGCGACCCCCACACGAGTATTCCCACCGTAAGCCTCCTCAGCGAGCAGGTGTCTTTCCCTCGGCAAGTCCCTGCCACCCCTAGGGTTAAAAATCCACCTTCGGCTGGTACCCTAGAGATCTTCCATATGCAGCCCTTAGCGGGTCATATGTGTATTCTTAAGTCCTCCCTACGGGTAGGCATCTTGGCATTCCCTCACTGGGATATGCTTCCCAGTGTACCTTGGTATTCCTGTGATAAGTGGGAGTCCTTCGTCCGTACTAGTCTTACGACAGGGTACTCTCACTTACGCAGGGCACTGGATGACGGCTGAGTGGCGTTGTTGTATTGGAACCCCCATTCGTTAGTCACTAACGTACGTCGTAGTGACTGAACGAAAGGGAACGTCTCGGTTACGTATGTAACCCTCGTTCCCTGAGGAGGGAACGGAGACGTACGTTCCTCTGCCACGTCAGCCGTGCTGCTGGAACGCGGAGTTCAGTCTTGGCTCCTGCAGCAGTAACATAATGCGATGTTGCCAGCGTACTTCCTTATATACCCACGAGGTGGGGCGGAGTTACGCATGCAAATTCCGCATGCCCATGGCATTGGCACTGCCATTGGGCGCTGTTGAATTCTCGAAGATAATTGGCTTCTAAGCGAAACCCCCATTCGTTAGTCACTAACGTACGTCTCCGTTCCCTCCTCAGGGAACGAGGGTTACATACGTAACCGAGACGTTTCTTAATCAGAGTATGGTCTTAATCAGATTAATATCGGAGTATCGTTGTCCACAGTACCCCGACACATCGTTTTACCATTTTTGTAGTGTAAACACTATCCAACCGATGAGAGCATCGGATTTTCCAATGTTTCTCTATGGCGCTGAAACCTAAAGACGTCCGAGTTCCGGTCCCAGTGCCACTGATACTCAACTGCCATTGGCTCATCTGCGTTTGAGGGGAGGGGCTTACCGATAGGTCAATTGTATATTAGTAATCTTATGCTTGACTTGTTTGAATGTAAATGACTGTAGGCCTATACTATATGGGTCGCAAAAAAAAAAAAAAGGGGGTCACTCTTAAAAAAAGTTTGAAACAACTGATATAGAGCAGCACATGCCAACTGAACCACCCACATACCGCCCCGAAGGTGTGCTTCCTTTCTGAGAAGTGCTTCATTTCCAGTTTCAGTTTTTCAGCTGTTAAAACCTGAAATTCTAGATGTGGCGTGTACACCTCTATAGACGCCCCTTTATGGGTGGAGGCCAACAGCAGAAAACAGGAACATGCTGATAAGACGCTCCAAAGTTCACAGGCACACCTGAGGATGGGTAGATCTTTCTCCAGACTGGTGAGAGATGGAACGGAGCGTGTAAAGCGGGGACGGGCTCTGTCATTGTGTTGTGCAAATGGCAGTGATCGAATAATGACGATGTGATTTTTCTTATTTGTGAAAATTATTGGAAGCGTAATAATGAGAGGACTGCATCTCTGACCACTGGATCTTTATGTGAAGTTTCTCAGTTGGAGATATTATCACACGTCTGGATATGTGGCCTCTGAGAGCTGCCATTTTTTTGCTCTGTTGTTCTGGTGAGAAAAAATTATTATAATAATAATAATAATAGTGCTTTTTTTGCTTTTTGCTGTTTAAATGAGAAAATATATGGGCTAAATATTTCTATATATAAATAAATATATATATAGATATTCCTTACTGCACACAAAACTGTATTTTCCATTTTATTTATTTAAATATATGCATTTTTAATAGTTTTAGTTAATTAAATAAGTTTTGATTTTGCTTATTTTTATTTGAGGAATATTCTGCATGTGAGATGCATGTCTAAATTCTCTTTACACCACATAGCTAATGGTCTGTATTTTTATTTTTAAACAGAATTGGAGTTATAATCAGAACTAGCAATTGCGTGTTATAAAGTCATAATTGTGAGATATAACGTCAGTCTTTTTTCCCCTCAGAATGGAACTTTATATTTATTTTTTCCTTTTTTTTTCCCATCAAACCAGTGAAATGCAAATATTTGCTATAATTTAAAGTTTTAACATTAAAATTACAGGTAATTAATTATAATTTGAAATGGTTTGTAAATCCATTTTATAGTATTTTTACACATTCAGAATTTTCCTGTCCGTGCAAAAGAAATGAATGTAAAAATACATCTATTTAAAGAGTTTAAAGGTCATTAAGCATGTGGGGCTTAAAGTGGGTTAATGTTTTTTAGTTGGAGTATTTGTGCAGACACAAAAGTAATTTAAAATCTATGTACTTGAGCTTCTAATCAAATTAAAGACCACCTGGCAAGTTTTATTTACCCATCAAAACCTATTTCTGTAAGTTTTGCACCATCTCTAGAAGTGACATGCTTTGTCTTTACATGGGCAACACTTTCTGCAAAAGTCATAAGGCCTGCTGGGTATGTTTGGAGCTCGAGGAAAACCAAAACGTGAAGAGATTATTAATCTAGACTTAAGAGAACTGAGCACAAATCCATAGGTTGATCATCTTCTAGCTGTCAGATACTCATCAAACTCTGTCCATCAACTGCTGAAAAGGAAATTTGGTCAAGAAGAAGGTTGAAGGTGAAAGGCATTATGCTACGATTTATTGATTCATGTCCAGTCTGAAGAACTGGAGCGGGTTTGTGTATGTAGCTCAAAAGGATGTTGTTTCCTCTCCTGTTGGCGTGTGTAGTGATTGTGCTGTGTGTGTGTGTGTGTGTGTGGGTGTGTGTGGGTGCTGGTGTTTGTTATGATGTGTGTTGTAACCATAGCAGCTATAGGGTATAAATGGAAAACCTTCCCAAGGGAGAAAGTATCCACTTTACTTTTAGACAAAAGACATAAAGTCTAGAACATCATCGCCTGAGTTATTCTATCATCACACCAAAATGGAAGGTGTTTAGAGTTTGGAGTCAAGACCTGTAAAACCATCTGACTTTTATTTATTTTTTTGTCTCCTGTTTGTGTGTAGGTTGTTGGTGCTGTAGTCTGACGAGGGCTTATGTCAAGTCCAAGAATTTCTTCAGTGTTCTCCATTGGGATGCTGTTGACATTCCAGGTCAAGCGGTTCTCTACAGTGTTCAGTACAGCACGTGAGTGACGGAGCCAGAGGAAAACCTGGCTGGATCTTTTCCTTTGTCAGTACAGTACAAATGTGTCCTCTTTTTACAGTACAGATTGAACTATAGCATTTATTAGAGATGTTCCCGATGCCAAATACTATGTTCAGAAAGGAAATTATGCAGTCTCACTTTAGCTTTTCACTTTTACTTTCCAATTCGCGATCACGGGTACTCTGTGTATCGGGAGCGGCGGTGCTGACCACACAAGATATTTTGTCAACGACGTTTAGGATCTGTTGTGCACCAAATCCTCCGCTAACATCCTGTCAGTAATCGCTCCTTACTACGTGATAGGCCTAAGTCAAATATGATGTACTGTGATGCAGCTACCGCTGCAAGCCTAACCTTGTCCCTTTAGGGCCTCCGTACAATGCATTATTACATTTTCGTGCCTTTAAGAATTCGGATTTAGGCTTTGGGCAAGTAGCATTTATACCTTCCTAGGCATGTTTGTAGATATATAAATGTATTATTATATTATTAATATTGTCAGATTTATATATATACACACACCAATCAGGCATAATATTATGACCACTGACAGGTGAAGTGAATAACACTGATTATCTCTTCATCACTGCACCTGTTGTGGGATATATTAGGCAGCAAGTGAACATTTTGTCCTCAAAGTTGATGCGTTAGAATCAGGAAAAATGGGCAAGCGTAAGGATTTGAGCGAGTTTGACAAGGGCCAAATTGTGTTGGCTAGATGACTGGGTCAGAGCATCTCCAAAACTGCAGCTCTTGTGGGGTGTTCCCGGTCTGCAGTGGTCAGTCTCTATCAAAAGTGCACCAAGGAAGGAACAGTGGTGAACCGGTGACAGGGTCATGGGTGGCCAAGGCTCATTGATGCACGTGGGGAGTGAAGGCTGGCCCGTGTGGTCTGATCAAACAGACGAGCTACTGGAGCTCAAACTGCTCAAGAACTTTATGCTGGTTCTGATAGAAAGGTGACAGAATACACAGAGCATCTCAGTTTGTTGCGTATGGGGGCGGCATAGCCGCAGACCAGTCAGGGTGCCCATGCTGACCCCTGTCCACCGCCGAAAGCACCAACAGTGGCACGTGAGCATCAGAACTGGACCACTGAGCAATGGAAGAAGGTGGCCTGGTCTGATGAATCATGTTTTCTTTTACCTCATGTGAATGGCCGTGGGTGTGTGCGTCGCTTACCTGGGGAACACATGGCACCAGGATCCACTATGGGAAGAAGGCGGAGGCAGTGATGCTTTGGGCAATGTTCTGCTGGGAAAACCTGCCATCCATGTGGATGTCACTTTGACACGTACCACCTACCTAAGCATTGTTGAGACCATGTACACCTTTCATGGAAACGGTATTCTCTGGTGGCTGTGGCTCTTTCAGCAGATTATGCGCCGCCACAAAGCACAAATGGTTCAGGAATGGTTTGAGGAGCACAATGAGTTTGAGGTGTTGACTTGGCCTCCAAATTCCCCAGATCTCAATCCAATAGAGCATCTGTGGGATGTGCTGAACAAAGAAGTCAGATCCATGGAGACCCCCATTTCGCAACTTACAGGATTTAAAGGATATGCTGCTAACATCTTGGTGCCAGATACCACAGCACACTTTCAGGGGTCTAGTAAATGCACACATTAGTACATTGCCTCTTATTTTCTTTATTTTTATTCCCTGTATTTCCATTCTTCTAGTACCTGTTTTTCCATGCATGTAGGCTTCTGTTCTTCTGTCTCTGCCTTGAGCTGTGTTATGACATCATTTCCTGCAGCTTTAGAGTCACTAAATTACATGGCGTTTACAGTTTAAAAAAAAGCATCAGAAATATAAATAACTGAAATAAAAGTTTAGTTGGCCATGGGTTTAATCCCTTCCTCTCAGTCCTTCTGTTTTCTGTGAATAACAGCACAAAGTCTCGGGCTCATGACTTTGCTGGGTTGAAGGACAACACTGTGGTCACCCGGCTGTGAATCTCTTCTGCAGTGTGTGAACTTCAATTAGAAAAGGAGCGGGCAGAAGCTGCGTCTGCGAAATGTTTCTGGCCCTTTCTGGCCTTGGCACCGAATCTTTTGCGCCAGTCACAGTTACGCTTTGCAGAGAAAACTGATGGGGAAAAATAAATCTGATGGGAACGGAGGGCGCAGCAGTGCATGCTGGGAGGGTCAGTGAGGCTGACGGGATGAGAGACGAAAGCTTCAGAAGCTCCAGATAATCCCACGACTGTAATGCGGAGCTGCTGCTCGCCGCCACACAGCAGTCCAACCTCTTAACCTCTCATTCTTCCTCTCTCATCCGGCCATCGCTTCATACACGACCAATAGGAGCTTTGAATGCTCTTCATACTCTTTCCTGGCATTTCGTTTCTCAGTTTACTCAATTAAGTACGACAAAAATTGAATGGAAATGCGTATTTGCATTGAGAATGAGCATTTGAATAAGCGTCTATTGACTACGGAAGTTTATTCTATGAAGGGTTGCTCTAAAGATAAACACGCAGTATCAGATATTCATGATTACACATGATATGACACATGCACACAGTATACAGGGTGTGTAATGTGTAGAGTCTGGTTGGTCTGGTCAATTAAATCAGTTTCTGTGTACACTCACTGTGTTAAATGGGTGCTGATTCATTGACTTGTGTTGTCTGTTACATGCAACACATCTTTATTTAATGTCATCACTGCAGTGCAAATCTGTAAATGTTTTCGTGTTGTTCTTCTGACTGATGTCTGTTCTGTTGCAGTTATGGGAAATTGTATCTTCCGGTGACATGGTGCCAGAACATCTCGGCTCCTGTTTGTGACCTGACTGATGTGATGAGTGATGTGTTGACCGATGTGTCCTTTGGATGTCATGCCAGAATCACAGTCAATGGACAGTGCGTGGGTCACGTGAGGTTTAATCCATTCCGGCACAGTAAGATATTCTAATCTAGACTTTCATTTGAATGATATTTGTGATCATCAGTGGCTCTCTGATGGATTTGATGCAGGACTCTGATTGACCCAACAGTAAAACTGCTTGTCTGTTTATCAAAATCCTAATATCATGAAAAATTGCTTGATTTGCATGATGGGTTTCTCAAAATCTATTCAATAGGCGCGTCCCAATTCGCATACTTATCCACTATTCTATGACGTTTTAAAGGTGGGGTGAAATGAGTTTCTGACAAGTTTCTGAACATATTTTTTCGAGTGTGGGTCTATCTGGCGTCAGCAAGGCCGGAATTTCCTTGTACGGGCCGTACGGGCTCTTCTCCCGGAAGGGGGCACGGGCGCGACCAGAGCGAGAGAGCAAATGAAAGCCCATTAACGCGCTTTGCTCGGCTACCTGCAGTCACAGGACTTCACGAAATTAACAATGTTACCAAAGAAGTGTGTTTTTGGTTGTCAGGGCAAGACAACCCTGTACAGCTTCCCAAAGAACCCAGCGTTAACAGGACAGTGGATGGTGTTTGTTTTTCCTGAGCAGCAACAGAGTTTTGTTTGTTCCCTGCATTTCGGCAACGACCGTTTTATAAACAAGGCCCAGTTCAACTCTGCATTTGTAGCTCGTCTAATGCTGAAAGATGGAGCAGTCCCAGCGATTAAGGTTCATGGTCGTGCGTTGGAGTATAACTGCTTCAAATGTCTTTGATTTGTTAGCTATCGTGCACCTCAAGTAAACAACATGACGTGCCGCTTGCTACTGCTAACTTTAAGTCCTTATAAACCTGGTTTATGTCCTCATAAACCATGAGTGTAAACACACAAATGTTGTAAAACTTGCGCATGACAAGCCGCTAAGCAAATATACACAGTTCCAGTACACACCACATAGAGACGTCCTGCTGTAGTTGTTGTTGCTGCTGCTCCTGTTCAATTTCAGCCTCCGGATCAGATTCTGGATCGTATATGTGTGGTTGAATCTGATAGCCATGGTTTATTTAAGATAACGTTTTCTTTTCCACGTTTAAGGATGTCGCAGCTTTCAGACGCTCTCAACGCACGCTCGTCATTCTTTAGCTCCGCCCACACGACGCGTCTCCAGCCTCTCGTTTTTTTTCCGGAAAGACTCTGTACAGCGTATCTTTCTTTTATAAATATGATAAAACTTAAGACTTTTCGGAGATATGAAGGATGCAATAGGTACTCAATATTTACATGAGATTGACTGAAACTGAGTGTTTCTTCACCACCCCCTTTATAAGTGTGTTCACATTGAACATTCCAATAAGAAAAAGTGTACTTTAAATACCGGGATGATGCACTAAATTAACGGAAAAAACGGATGTATTGTTGGACACTTCATGCACTGAACTGTCGGAGGGGGAGAGGCATCAGACTCTTATGTTGAATGACAAAATAACCCTATAAAATTCATACACTACACGGATGAGCTGGCATAGTGTATAGTGCGTCATTTGGGATCGCAACTAAAATCTCTCTATAACTGTTCTCTTTTTCTCATTTTAGCCACATTGACAGCACCACAGCTGTCAGTAGCATCAAACAAAACTCATCTGAATGTGACGGTTTCCCTGCCGATGATCCCTTGGAATCGCTCCATTGAGAATATCAGGGTCTGGCAAGGCGTTAAGTACACAGTTCATCTGACACATCCCAAGTCAGTGGATGGAAAGGTTATTATTCTTGATTCTCCTTCAATCTCCTTCAGATGCATCCGGTTCAATTGAAAATCATATTATTCACCAGATTTTCTTGACCATGTCTACATGCCTAAATGTATTGAGTTGCTACCATGTGATTGGCTGGTTAGATATTTGCGTTAATGGGTAGTTCAGTGGGTGTACCTAATAAAGTGGCACAAAACCAGTCATAAGTCGCACGGGTATATTTGTGGCAATAGCCAACAATACATTGTATGGATTAAAATCATAGATTTTTCTTTTATGTCAAAAATCATTAGGATATTAAGTAAAGATCATGTTCCATGAAGATATTTTGTAAATTTACTACTGTAAATATATTTTTAAAAATTATTAGTACTAGTAATATGCATTGCTAAGGACTTCATTTGGACAACTTTAAAGGCGATTTTCTCAATATGTAGATTTTTTTGCACCCTCATATTCCAGATTTTCAAAGTTTGACCAAATATTCTCCCATCCTAACAAACCATACATCAGTGGAAAGCGTATTTATTCAGCTTTCAGGTGATGTATAAATGTCAATTGCAAAAAATGACCCTTATGGCTGGTTTTGTGGTCCAGAGTCACATATGTGATACTATACTGTAAAAACCTTCTAATTTAAATAATCCTAAACAAAATGATGTTTTATTGAAAGTGTTTTATGAAATGTGACATGGATATATTTTCATCAGATTCACCATTGGAAGATGTTCAGCTACATTTATTGTCCCTTGACGTCTTAAATGTGTCTTGTTTTTGAAGGTGTTTGAGGGCACGTCTCGCTCAGTGTTTATATGGATTGTGGAAACAGACGTGCAGTACTGCGGCGATGTGGCATATACACTCACACATCCCGGCTGGTCCAATCACAGTGAAAGAGCCTCCTTTTGTGTGAATGTCACAGGTAATTGAACAGTTTGTGCTTCGATTGATGTTTAGAAAACTGCCTTGACTGAATCTGATCACCCGTTATTTAGGAAAGCAATGTTTGCAGTGTTTTATTATTTCCTTTCATTACTTTAAAGGGGTCCAATAATGCTATTTTACAAGTTCAGCTTTCTTTAGTGTGTAATGTTGCTGTTTGTGTGCAAAGCTCTACAAAGGTTACAAAGCACAAAGTCCTTCCAGAGGGAGTTATTCTCTATATCAGTGTCACTGTTTCTCAACTCCCTGATACGCCTCCATTTTAGTCTTGAGTTTTCTTCTGGGAACAAACAAACAAAACTTGACATTAATTTTTTTGCCAAAGTTACTAGCCAATCAGCATTTTCACTGGCCACAATTTTGACATTGATACCATGGGGAAAACTGCCATATAGATATTTTTAATATTGTCTCATGATTTGGCAGCAGGTATATTAGTTTGCTGTCACTTTTAGACCTGACGCAAGAATCCATTTAAGCCGGGTGCACACTGTGTGATTTATAATAGTCCTTTACGATTGTTGCTTGTCAGATTGTATGAACATGATCCCTGCTGTAAGACTCTGTAAGATCTCAGCTGTCATTAATGTCAGACTGTACGATAGTCAAGACGCGTTAAAAACGGATGCACGCAAGAAAACTAATCTGGAGTTTTATATCATCAATCAATGACACGTTCGGTGACAGAGAGCTGCATTATGCGCGGGACTGAAATGGTGGCTACAAAGAAATCTCAAGTGCTCATTTTGGTCATGGTTTGTCTTGAAAAACGAAGATTATTTGATGGTCGTCGTAGGAGGAGTCACACTGCAGGATTGTGCGCCAAATCTCCTGACACTGCCAGAATTTCGTCTGAGGTCAAATTTGATCGCAACGGCCATTAATCGGCTGCCGGTGAACATGTGAATGACTAACGATCAAAGACTTCAGATTTTAGCCTAGGATCAGAGAAATCTTTTAGGATTTGCAAAATTTGTCTCAAGAAGGCCAAATCGTGGCCAAAATCGCACAGTGTGCACCCGGCTTTAATTCAATTCAATTCAATTCAAATTTATTTGTATAGCGCTTTTCACAATACACATTGTTTCAAAGCAGCTTTACAGAAAGTGCATTTCATAAATGTACAGTAAAAATGTTAGAAAGACAATGTTAAAGAAAAATGTTCGAAAAAGTTAATCAATCGTGTATTAATTTAGGCCAAAACAATGCTGGCGAATGAGTCGTCTCTTCACAGGCGTGGAGTCGTCTCATCACAGGTGTTGGGGCATCCGAAGTCTCCATGAGCGGCTGGATACAAACTGGAGCTGACAAACTATTTACCTCGGGACTAGTGTACCGAGATAACAACAGAAAAGCAGATGGGAAATAATTAGCATAGCTGCTGTTCAGAATATTATATTAATGCTTTTGATCCGATTTAACTGTAGTATAAAAGGTAATTATAATGTGAATGCTTGGCTAAAGAGATGCGTCTTTAATCTAGTTTTAAACTGGGACAGCGAGTCTGAACCTCGAACAATATCAGGAAGACTATTCCAGAGTTTAGGAGCTAAATGTGAAAATGCCCTCCCTCCTTTAGTGGACTTAGATATCCTAGGAATGACCAGAAGCCTAGAGGTTAGTGACCTTAAAGAACGCGATGGATTGTTTAGACATACATGCCTAACCTGAATACTCGCAGATAGGCATTTTGACGTTATTTTGTGTGTATTTGACTGTTTAAGTGCAATAAGCAGCGAAAAAGAACTCAATTTAGTGCTGAGAGGCGGTTTTATGTACGCGCACTTTGGGTATGAGCACAAAATCTGCGGGAATTAGTAAAATTATGCGTGTTACGCACAATCCCGCGCCAGAATTCAAGCCCTGTAACGATCACAATATTCATCCGGAGCAAATGAAACGAGTGAGTGGAGGCGGGTTTGTGTGTCATTCACTGCCGGAGAGATGAAAGCGAGAGAAAGAGCAGCTGGTATCAGCTATATATTATACATAAAATTCAACCCACACGTCTTCTTCCAGGCAGATTTATAACATCTTTAGTTGATTGGAACTTCTTAATTGTTGCCCTGATGGTGGACATGGGGATTTGCAATGCTTTAGCTATTTTTCTTACAGCCACTTTCTATTTTGTGAAGCTCAACAATCTTTTGCTGCACATCAGAACTATACTCTGTGGTTTTACTCATTCATTGTGATGAATGATTAAGGGAATTTGGCCTTTGTGTTTCCTCATATTTATACTCCTGTGAAACAAGACGTCGTTGCTAGTCAATATCATGTTCCTAGTTACCCTGGTGTGCTAAAAAATGGGAATATTAATGGGAATATACTTAAGAGATATTTTACTCATAAACAATTCTAGGGGTGCCAATAATTGTGGCCGACGTGTTTTGGAGAAAAACATTTATTTCGTAATGTGAGTTGCCCCCACTTTCAATTCTTTTTCTTCAATGAAATGTTAGGTTTTTGCTCATTTTTTGAATGATTGATCAAAAGGATAAACAATGCAGATTTATTTTTACAGCCATCTTTGATCATATTTACCAGGGGTGCCAACACTTTTGGCCATGACTGTAGGCCTATTTTAAATTCAAAATGACGAAATCAGATGGTATTCGGAGATCGGTATTAACATTTCAATCCTAAAACAGCTGCCAAATATGAAATGTTTAGTTCAGCTACTTACATCTATCTCGCACTTTATGAGCGTTTACTGAAGCATCGCGCTCAGCACCTTCAGTGAACATAAAGCCCGCCTACTGTGCCTAATTTTGATTGGTCATCTTAAATATTTTGACGTTGACGAGCGAGCGGTGACAGACAGCAGGCAGCTCAGATGAGAAGATCTTGGTGCTGTGCAATATCTTTGCTTCAATAAAGTAGTGTTAATACTATATTAGGCAATTATTTCACAACATTTCATATATAGCCTACACATTGGAAAAATACAGAGGTCCGGATTCGAATTATTGTCCGTCATTACTTAAAAGAACACTTAATAAAAAAATAAATCCACAAAAAACTGACTTTAAAGGTCCCGTTCTTCGTGTTTTTTTGAAGCTTTGATTGTGTTTACAGTGTGCAATATAACAAGTGTTCATGTTTCGCGTGTAAAAAAAAACTGTATTTTTAACACAATTTACTTATCTGTACACCGCTGTTTTCACTGTCCTAAAAACGGCTGATGACTTCCTTTATTCTATGAAGTCCCTCCTTCAGAAATACGTAACGAGTTCTGATTGTGCCAGCGGTTCCCGCGTTGTGATTTGACAGCAGCTTAGCGAACGTGGCACGGTTCCTGTGTTGTGATTCGACAGCAGCTTAGCGCACGTGGAAAGGTCACGCCTCTTAACGGGAGATGTATGCGCTTAATGATCTCTACAGCGTCCCTGGGAAAGCCAAACAAAGGTGATTTGACTCCGGGATGAAAATAACAGCGTCTCGACGACATGGTGACAAACACACTCAAACGCAACAATTCCTTTTCTCCACGCGACACGTCCTCTTCTCCACGTGGGACAGCAATAAGACCACGCCCCCTTTTTTCGTGTATTCTTGTGGGCGGAGGTTAGTCTGTTCTACTGTTCTACTGACGTCATTTATGAAGGAAGTACCAGGATGTAGTCCAAGCCGGCCGTTCGCTGTAGGCTTTGAAAGGGAACTTCTGTTAAATAAAATATCTCGCTTGGCATTGAACTTTGAGCTTTATAATTTTACAGGTATTATTTATGCTCTAACAGCAACATTACACACTAACTAAAGTTTGAACAATGGGATCACGAAGAACGGGACCTTTAATTCTGGACCTTTGCCCGATAACACCCCCCAGCCTACGGGCATGTAAATATATGTATTCACTAATTAATGTATTTTTTTTTTAATTCGTTTTATTGTTGTTTTATATTTTATAATGCAAAAAAATATATATATGAAATGATACATGCAAGAAATTTCTGAAATATGTGCACTATTCACAATTATAAGTAGAATTATCCCAATGACAATTACAATGATTATCACAATTATCAATATAATTGTCACTATTTACAATTTACAATTGTCTGTAGATTTTGGAAAGTGGCAACAGACTAAACTCAGCAAATGTCTTCTATTTTTTATTCATCTGCAGTCTCTGCAGTCTCCGATTCCAGGTTTCATATATTACTGTGGCCTGGTCTGCTGGCTCTGCTGCTGCTGATCATCCTACCCATCATGCTTTGCCAGCTGTTTGTAAAGAGAAAGCCTGCCTTACCCATAGTGCTGGTAAGTGATTGTGTCATATTCGCTCTGGGAGTTTCCAGGTGAACATACTTGAAATCAGCTCCTTCACGTCTTACTGGCAGTGAAACGTCCTGTTTGACAAGAGCGTTGCGTTTCTCTTAAGCCTCGTGAAGGAATGTGTCTTATCTGCGTATTGCTCTCGGCAACACAAAATGAGTTTATCATGTTGAATTAGGGTTAGCACAAACATCTGCTACCAGATCAGCAATCCTTAGAGCTCTTCAGTGCTTTCATGGATTATTTACCCTGTTTTGGAATTTGAGATATTATTTTACAAAGTCTTATCTATTTGTAATATGAAAAGATAAATCATGCATGTTGATATTTGCTTAGTAAACTAGCCCAGCTTGGGTTTTGTGTAACCTCATGTTGATTAATCAAGTCAATATTTGGCTTCATTGACAAAACGTCTTTCACTTTTAAACTTCCCTGTGGGCCGCTGCCCGTTTGATGAAAACATTCTGTTTCAAATGCATGGAGTCTAGATGGCAAAATTTAAAAGATCGTACACAAGTCAGCCGAATCCCTTTGACCTACAATATTTATTTGAAATATACTCAGAGTAAATATGTCAATAATTTAACAACACATTTGCATGTATACAGTTCTCTGATGTTGATGTTGATTAATGGTTATATGACATGCAGGTAAACAAATATAATATTTCATCTTTTTTAGTAAGCGTTTTAATTAGTTTGATTTTACTATATTTTTATGATTTTAACTGATTTTAAGTTTTTTTATTTTTCAATCATTTCTCGATTTATTATGGAAGCTTGTTTCCACCACAGAATAAAAAAGGGTAATTATGACTTTTTATCAGTATGAGTATCAGTATTTTTCTCGCAATTGGGAGTTTATATCACGCAGATCTGAGGAAAAAAGTCAGAAGTGTGAGATAAAAAGTCGCAATTACCTTATTTTATTTTTTATTCAGTGGCGGAAACAAGCTGTCGTATTTTATGATTTAATAGATTTTTCGTAAATGTTTTATTTTGTAAATTATTTTGAAAAAATGTAAATAAATTAATCCTTTTAAACTAAGTCAACAACGTAAACCCTTACTAAAAAACAATTAAATAATAATGTCAATAATCAATCATTTCAAAAGAAAAAAAAAACATTTTATATAATTAAGCATAATAATTATTGATACAATTATTGATACAATATATACTTGTTTTATTAATTATTCATTCGTGATTTGGGAAATCCTGTTATAAGTATAAAAAATTACCGGACTTCCTGGTTGTATCTTATGGTGTGTTCACACCAAGACGTGAATGACGCGTTGAGGCCTGTATACACCGTAACGAATATCGCGCACGCTTATCGCCAGCGTTTTTCGGCGCGTTTTGAGTGTTCACACCCAATCGATTTCCACTGGCGATGCGCCGAGTGAACGTGCACATTCAGTAGATGGCGCTCCCGCTACACAAGGTGGTGCTGCAGCACTTTACGCTTCTGACACTCGCTTGTCACGCAGAAGAAGAAGAGAGAGTTTTTACGTGCTTGCCAAAACCATAGATATATTATGTCTATGGCCAAAACCATTCACACACTTTTTGCTAACTGGCAAGCAGCATTAGCAGCTCATCTTTGTCTACTTACTACTTCTTCGTCGTATCAATGTGTGCTCGGCAAGACCGTTTTGTGCTTGAGCGCCACCAAGTCGTGTTTTACTGTCACCTCAGCAGCTCCAGCCACGTGAACAAAAGCGCGGATCTCATTGGTCGGCCAGTTTTTAATGCGTCAAAATAAAAAAATGAACCCGAGGCGTTTTTTTAAAAATTACGTTTTTACGTATGCCGTTTTGTGCGTCGGTGTGCACACTCACATTGCGCCCTTTGTTTAGTCACGAGGCGTTAAACGTCGGCGATAAACGCACGCGAAAATCGTCCCGGTGTGAACAGGCCTTTAAGCGCGAGTGATTTACATGTTAAGTCAATGCAAAGACGCGAATAGACATTCTGCAGCGTGATATATATATATTGAGACTACAAGCTAGCTAAAGGCGGCAAATTGAGCATATTCGCCGTATTTTAAAACAATCCAGGTCAGCCATTTCGCAACCAGACTGGAGCCGTCCATGATGCGAATTCGCGTCTGTTGTCACGCGCGAGTGAAGCGAGTAAACTCATAATGTTAAAGCGTTCAACTACTCGTGAATAGCGTGATTTATTTGCTCAAGTCGCGTCTGGTGAGAACGCACAGTTAGGCTTTATGAAATAAAATCTAATTTGCATCCAATTCTGTTAAAAATGAATAAAACTAAACGTATGACACAAAAATGTCTTTGAACATATTAATTTCAATGAAATAAATAACATCTTTTGAAACTACCCGCAGTCATGCAGAAGATTAAATTGTGATTCTCTGTCTCCTCTCTCTGTAAAACAGCGGTCAAAGATCACCAGTCCTCCGTCTTGTTCATATCCCCGGGACGACATATCTAAATTGGAAGTGTGCTCTGGATTATTTGGGAACGATGATCCACCGCCCATTTTTGCCCCGCAGAAGTTTTATGTGAATTCTTATGCACGCCAGGAGCCCTACAGATGTCAACAGGACGTCCCGGTGCATGACAGCGCAGAGTCTTCAGTGCACTACAGCTTCTGTTTGCCCATCCAGATCTCCAACGAACCGCCATCCGACGGCAGATCACATGAGACCAGCTCGGATTCAATCGGTTCAGAGTCCGTTTTGAGCATTTCAGACACTGAGCGCAGCAGCGAGACCCTGGTGGTACCAGTTCGGCCCGCTGAAAATGGTGCTCTGCAGTTTCATGACCGTTTATTTCAGTTTGACCCTGATCTAAGTCCTGCAGCTGAGGAATCAGAAGGTGGAGAACTAGCGCCTTTATTAACTGACCTAGTTCAGAAGGACTCCGGGTGTAACTCAGACTACCTGCCTGTACATGTTTCTGACAGTGTGACGTCAAACTACAGGCAGAACTGGCTGCCGGGGACTCCTCTGGAGGGAAAACAAGACCAGAGGACTTATATTCTGAGGACAGACCACCTGCAGGTCTTTACTGAACCTGAGGAGGACTTCAGAGACGGAGAGGAACCTAGAGCTGGCGTGATCGTTCTGGACAGATGGGCGGTAGAGATGCAGGGATTGTCTCTGTCTTGCAACTAACCTTGCTCTTTCCAGTGCTCATCTGAGCACGTCCATGCAAAACAAAGAGATGTTTGATGGTCATCTTGTGGTGACTGAACATCATCTGTCGGTTCTCGCCAGCTCGTTGCGTCAGGTAGATGGACAGTGTAGCTAAACTGAAGGGAATTTCAAAAGCAACAAGTGTTTTCAAACTGGTTGTGCACTTTGACTGAAACTAAGCTTATCTGTAGCATTGCCGTATTCACAAGTGTTAGCCCGTTTCATTTGTCCACATGTCCATGTTTTAACTTATTAAATGAATGCATGATTCATAATGCATAATGCATGAGTCAAAAATGTAGGCAATCCTGAAATACATGGGGAATAGCGTGAAAGTTTAAGAGGGAACAGGAATTTTAATAGCTACTTTTACATATCCACTCAATCAGACTGAAAAGTACATTGAATAAAATGCTGCGAAATGAAGCATGTAAATACAAATCGGGTTGAAAATGTGTGCTTGTCGTGATGTGTATGTTTACTTACGTATCATATAAACGTGCCCGTTGTACATTGCATGTCTTATGAACTGGTCAGTGGACGAGACTGAATATTTACGAAATATTTGCTTCTGACGTACATTTCAGCTTTCTTTATAGAGTCATCAAAGCTAAACATTTAACAGTAACCATCCTTTAAATGTGTTACTCAAAAAGCATTTCTGTAAAAGCATAATGCTGGAAGTTTCCAGTCGTCAATTATATATTTGCATACCAGACAAGTCTCGTGTTCCTTGGAGTTTGTGTGAAAGGCTTCATGGGAATTTCACATTCAGCAGCAATGAGGAAGTGCTGGAGTGTGTTCAGAGACAAAAGCTCTTTGTCATGGAGGGAACAAATGATTTAACTGAGGTAATTCAGTCGATTTGTGTTTGTTTTGGGGAAGGAAATCTTCTCACTTAATAGTCAAAATCTTCCATAATATCAACTAATCCTACAGAAAGTTTTACAGATGTTTGTCACCATTACATTATCTATATAATGTACTGTCCATCTTATGTCAGACATTTGACTAGTAGTGTATGGATTTCATTGGTTCAGTAAAAAAAATATTTTTCACTTTAATCTCTGTTCAATTATTGTCAGTAATACAGCATATTATTGATGCTCTAAGTTTTTGTAATGAAATTATGAGCATGTTGACCGAAACTCATAAGCTGTTTTGCAGGTTTACACATTGAGACACTGTACAGAGAGCAAACAATGCGAAGGTCAGAGTCATTTCCACAGTCATAAACAGTTTGCAGTGATAATATACGAGTTGATGATTGTCTAAAGGTGCCAAGCTTTTTCTGTTGTTGCTTGACAAATATATACAGTGAGGAAAATAAGTATTTGAACACCCTGCTATTTTGCAAGTTCTGCCACTTAGAAATCATGGAGGGGTCTGAAATTGTCATCGTAGGCGCATGTCCACTGTGAGAGACATAATATAAAAAATAAAAAGAAATCCAGAAATCACAATCTATGATTTTTTAACTATTTATTTGTATGATACAGCTTTTGAAGATGTATGATAGAACTTTTTGTCTGTGCATATATAGTGCGATCAGTGTGTTGAGAAAATTTAGTCCTTATCCTATCCCAAACCCTAATCCTAACTCTACCCAGAAGTTATCCCAAAAATCGTAGGAAAATGATAGGTGAATAACACAGATTAAGACGCATATCGCGTTTAATTTACTCCACCACAAACAACTCTATGGTATTTTAATTATTTTTAAAAAACAACCCAAACACACCTATATACATATAACAGGGGTGGCGAACTCCGGTCCTGGAGAGCCTAAGTCCTGCAGAGTTTTGCTTCAACCCTAATCAAACACACCTGAACAAGTTAATCAAGGTCTGAAGGTTTACTAGGAAGCGACAGGCAGGTGAGTTTTATCAGGGTTGGAGCTGAACTCTGCAGGACTTAGGCTCTCTAGGACTGGAGTTCGCCACCCCTGACATACACTCACCTAAAGGATTATTAGGAACACCTGTTTAATTTCTCACTAATGCAATTATCTAATCAACCAATCACATGGCCGTTGCTTCAATGCATTTAGGGGTGTGGTCCTGGTCAAGACAATCTCCTGAACTCCAAACTGAATGTCAGAATGGGAAAGAAAGGTGATTTAAGCAATTTTGAGCGTGGCATGGTTGTTGGTGCCAGACGGGCCGGTCTGAGTATTTTACAATCTGCTCAGTTACTGGGATTTTCACGCACAACCATTTCTAGGGTTTACAAAGAATGGTGTGAAAAGGGAAAAACATCCAGTATGCGGCAGTCCTGTGGGCCAAAATGCCTTGTTGATGCTAGAGGTCAGAGGAGAATGGGCCGACTGATTCAAGCTGATAGAAGAGCAACTTTGACTGAAATAACCACTCGTTACAACCGAGGTATGTAGCAAAGCATTTGTGAAGCCACAACACGCACAACCTTGAGGCGAATGGGCTACAACAGCAGAAGACCCCACCGGGTACCACTCATCTCCACTACAAATAGGAAAAAGAGGCAACAATTTGCACAAGCTCACCAAAATTGGACAGTTGAAGACTGGAAAAATGTTGCCTGGTCTGATGAGTCTCGATTTCTTTAATAATTATTTAATCAACATCATCCTCAATAAACCCGTCTCCAGCGTGTTGCCTCCGGTCCTTTGAATATTCCGATCTATTATGACCTCTGACCTGTAAAGCAGCCAGAATAATAATAATAATACGTTGTTTGTAAATTGGCCAGAGGAGAACTGGCACCCCGACTGAGCCTGGTTTCTCCCAAGGTTTATTTTTCTCCATTAGGTCACCTGATGGGGTTTTGGTTTCCTTGCCACTGTTGCCTCTGGCTTGGCGTGCTCAGTTGGGGACACTATATTTTTCAACTAAACATCGAAATAAATCTAATTAATAAACTAAATTAACCATATAAACTAAATTACTGATCTAATTATTGATCTAAAGCCCACACTGTCACCGTATGGAAATTGAAATGAACTGATGACATCAAATGGCTATACAGCTGAATAAAATTAGGCTGCATTATTTTGCTGTTTAACACTGTAAAGCTGCTTTGAAACAATCTACATTGTTAAAAGCGCTATATAAATAAAGTTGACTTGACTTGACTTGACTTCTGTTGAGACATTCAGATGGTAGAGTCAGAATTTGGCGTAAACAGAATGAGAACATGGATCCATCATGCCTTGTTACCACTGTGCAGGCTGGTGGTGGTGGTGTAAATGGTGTAGGGGATGTTTTCTTGGCACACTTTAGGCCCCTTAGTGCCAGTTGGGCATCGTTTAAATGCCACGGCCTACCTGAGCATTGTTTCTGACCATGTCCATCCCTTTATGACCACCATGTACCCATCCTCTGATGGCTACTTCCAGCAGGATAATGCACCATGTCACAAAGCTCGAATCATTTCAAATTGGTTTCTTGAACATGACAATGAGTTCACTGTACTAAAATGGCCCCCACAGTCACCAGATCTCAACCCAATAGAGCATCTTTGGGATGTGGTGGAACGGGAGCTTCGTGCCCTGGATGTGCATCCCACAAATCTCCATCAACTGCAAGATGCTGTCCTATCAATATGGGCCAACATTTCTAAAGAATGCTTTCAGCACCTTGTTGAATCAATGCCACGTAGAATTAAGGCAGTTCTGAAGGCGAAAGGGGGTCAAACACAGTATTAGTATGGTGTTCCTAATAATCCTTTAGGTGAGTGTATAGGATGCTGCATTAAACAATTTCGTAAAGGAAAAAAATAAATCAACTCCATAGTGGATTCCAAGTGATCAAGGGCTTAGGGCGTTCCAGTTCAGTCCATCGCAAAGGTTCCGCCAGTAGTGGGCACTCATGCAACGTAAGCAATGGCAAACATACAAGTGAACTATGACGGAGGGAAGTTAGTGAGTGAAGGGCATTATAACCAAGGGGGTAATCCAGCACCCGGAAAGCGTACCTTCCATAGGGGCAGCCATTGCTAACCAAGCCATCACCTGTTGTTAGCATCCCATTGACTCCCATTCATTTTGGCGTCACTTTGACAGCGAATATCTTTACATCTGAGGCGTTTAAAGACTCCATTTGTCCATTGTTTATTTCTAAAGAAACACGACAATGTATAAAAGGCTCCATTACCTTGTATCTTACACTATCGCCCCGTAGAAGCTGTTTTTGTAAAAAATAGGCTAACGATTGTGTCATAACCACGCGACTCTGTTGCATAGTAGAGAAATGACCATATAGACTGGAGGAGAAGCTCGCAGGCAATCTTTTGCTGTCTATGAGGCAATCGGGGGGACGTGGAGGCATAAAGTCAGATAAAGTTAAGGGAGAAGCATGGGGAGAAGCCCACAGAGAGCCAAAATATTCAGACAGACACTGTGTACATCGGCTGTACACTCGTTTTTGTGGTGCATGGTGGGATAGAATGAGAATGATTGTTATTCTTGTTAATTGTTATCAGTAACTGTCCCTCAAATCTGATTGGATTTGATTGGAATGTTGTTCCAGGATCAACAAAGATGTTGATCCAGGAACATGTTGTACTTTGTGAAATCAGGTTCTGCTGCTTCCTGTACGTCACAGCGTCTTTACCTTGATTGCAATCCTCATCCACCAAAACTTGCTTTATCCAGCCGAGCAACGTAGTTTGCATATCATCTGGACAAACAGCGATGGGAGGTTTTCTTTACATTAGCGCAGCTTTCGACTGATTGTTTGAATGAATTCGCTTATTGGATCATTAGATCATATAAAAAATGTTTTATATTTAATCATATAAATATGTGTGTCTGTGTGTATATATATACAGGTCCTTCTCAAAAAATTAGCATATTGTGATAAAGTTCATTATTTTCCATAATGTAATGATAAAAATTTTACTTTCATATATTTTAGATTCATTGCACACCAACTGAAATATTTCAGGTCTTTTATTGTTTTAATACTGATGATTTTGGCATACAGCTCATGAAAGCCCAAAAAATTAGCATATTTCATCCGACCAATAAAAGAAAAGTGTTTTTAATACAAAAAAAAGTCAACCTTCAAATAATGATGTTCAGTTATGCACTCAATACTTGGTCAGGAATCCTTTTGCAGAAATGACTGCTTCAATGTGGCGTGGCATGGAGGCAATCAGCCTGTGGCACTGCTGAGGTGTTATGGAGGCCCAGGATGCTTCGATAGCGGCCTTAAGCTCATCCAGAGTGTTGGGTCTTGCGTCTCTCAACTTTCTCTTCACAATATCCCACAGATTCTCTATGGGGTTCAGGTCAGGAGAGTTGGCAGGCCAATTGAGCACAGTAATACCATGGTCAGTAAACCATTTACCAGTGGTTTTGGCACTGTGAGCAGGTGCCAGGTCGTGCTGAACAATGAAATCATCTCCATAAAGCTTTTCAGCAGATGGAAGCATGAAGTGCTCCAAAATCTCCGGATAGCTAGCTGCATTGACCCTGCCCTTGATAAAACACAGTGGACCAACACCAGCAGCTGACATGGCACCCCAGACCATCACTGACTGTGGGTACTTGACACTGGACTTCAGGCATTTTGGCATTTCCTTCTCCCGAGTCTTCCTCCAGACTCTGACACCTTGATTTCCGAATGACATGCAAAATTTGCTTTCATCCGAAAAAAGTACTTTGGACCGCTGAGCAACAGTCCACTGCTGCTTCTCTGTAGCCCAGGTCAGGCGTTTCTGCCGCTGTTTCTGGGTCAAAAGTGGCTTGACCTGGGGAATGCGGCACCTGTAGCCCATTTCCTTCACACGCCTGTGCACGGTGGCTCTGGATGTTTCTACTCCAGACTCAGTCCATTGCTTCTGCAGGTCCCCCAAGGTCTGGAATCGGTCCATCTCCACAATCTTCCTCAGGGTCCGGTCACCTCTTCTCGTGGTGCAGCGTTTTTTGCCACACTTTTTCCTTCCCACAGACTTCCCACTGAGGTGCCTTGATACAGCACTCTGGGAACAGCCTATTCGTTCAGACATTTCTTTCTGTGTCTTACCCTCTTGCTTGAGGGTGTCAATGATGGCCTTCTGGACAGCAGTCAGGTCGGCAGTCTTACCCATGATTGCGGTTTTGAGTAATGAACCAGGCTGGGAGTTTTTAAAAGCCTCAGGAATCTTTTGCAGGTGTAATTAGTTGATTCAGATGATTAGGTTAATAGCTCGTTTAGAGAACCTTTTCATGATATGCTAATTTTTTGAGATAGGAATTTTGGGTTTTCATGAGCTGTATGCCAAAATCATCAGTATTAAAACAATAAAAGACCTGAAATATTTCAGTTGGTGTGCAATGAATCTAAAATATATGAAAGTTAAATTTTTATCATTACATTATGGAAAATAATGAACTTTATCACAATATGCAAATTTTTTGAGAAGGACCTGTATATATATATATATAATTTGTTATTTTTATAAAGCAAAATATTATTTTTGTTGCTTCTCATTAGATTCTTATCATTCTAATGCAGTCATTTTTCAATATGTTTAATTGTAATATTAATTGTCAATGCAAAAAGTAGTTTGGTAAAAAAAAAAGTGCTTTCTTTCTTTTGAAGATAGGATGAAATAACATGCAGGTTTTTTACGGGTTTCAGACATTGTTTTTAAAAATCTATGTCCTAGTAAAGTTATATATCTGATCTTTAATGATGTTAACGTTCTCTCATCAGTTATTTATCTTCAGAGTCTCATATTGAGGCGTAATTGATTCAGATCTGCTTCTGTGCCACCGCTGAAAATAATTTGGTACAGTCGATCTCCTTTTTATTCCAAAAGGAATACAGTCATTAGATGTATTTTTGGATTTTCATAGCTTATTATGAAGTCAGTGCTTGTTAATTAGTTAATGTGCCTAATCCTGTACAGGTCATTAATTGTGAAGGAGTTTGTATTTTGCATTCGGTGCCTGCTTGAGACAGGTAATTAACGTAATGTGTGTTTAATGAGCAATAATCAAATCATAGAACAGGTGTGTCTTCTCATGGTCATGAGTTCATAATGGGGATTTTTATCAGCCCTGTTAATTATAGGTTGGTATGTAAATGTTTGGGGTTTGTAACCTTTTTTTACTGAGTGTGCCCAGTGTGTAGAAATTAATGAACAGCAGGCATAATATTTACGCCCTTTTAAAGTTGGCATTAAATGGAAGCTGCGATACTCTTTTCTTCCCTATAGTGTGACATATATCCATGTGAAATGGCTCCTTGAGCAAGAACAAATGTATGGCAGGACTTGATTTTGTCCATCAGGAATTGATTGGATGGTTGTGGTTTGCTATTGGTGGATCTCATGTGAGTGACAAGTTGCCCCGCCCTCATCATCAGAGAAGAGATGTTGCTGCAAGAGAGAGGGGATGTTATTACGAGGTACATATTTTTTTATTATTATTATTATGTGCACAGATCAGTCCTTCCAGAAAAATGCGGCTTTTTTTTGTGATTGTTGCGGGCAAAAATCCTTGATTATGCGGCACGTTTTCTTAAAAAATGCTATGGAAAATGCGGGATATTTATGCAATTTTATGCGATGAAACTTGCAAAAACTGCGGTTTGATGAAAAAGAGAAAAAAAGCTAATATTTTTAATTGAATATTTAAGTTCTCATCTTGTTTTATTGAAGACCTTAATAAACACATGGCTCAATTTGGACCGATTTCAAAACAATGCATCATGAAGCTTTGAAGCGTTATGAATCAGTGAGTCGATTCATGATTCGGATCGCGTGTCAAACTGCTGAAATACGTGACTTTGGCGATCCGAAACGCTGAATCGACTCACTGATTCATAACGCTTCGAAGCTTCATGATGCTGTTTTTTGATATCAGCCAACCCACCGGGAAACTGCTTTGCGTGTTTATGCTGTTTTTTTTGTTGGCAAATGGGAATTTGCGTGCTTCATCATGGTTTCACCAATATCTATGGTTTCACCACGGGGTTTGCAGCTTTTCGATGACGTTCACGTCGGGTAATTACGTCACTTCAAAATGTTCCCATGGCAATAGGGGGAAATGGCGGCTCTTGTGTGAAGTAAACTAACATTTTTCAACTTTCTGCTAATATATATGACTTTTTTGCAACGAAAATGCGGGGATTATGAAATCATGCTAGCCCCGCATAGCCTGGATGCCAGCCGAATTTAGCCCCACCCACAACATTTTAACTCGGGCAGTTCGGTCTGGACTTGATCCGTAGAGAAGTAATTATGCCCGAACAGAAACTGTTCGGACCAATGAAATTGTCAGGGCGGGCTTTAGACGATGATGGACAGATGATGAACAGTAACGTAATCATCCACGTCATCAAAGGCGCTTGAGTTGAATTTGTTCTAATCCTAAACGGAGAACTTGTTCGTATGCATTCACCTTTACTATTTCTCTCAGAAATGATGATCGTGTTGGTAAGTACTCTGTGTATCCTTAAATTCTTTTTTTACAACACCGACAAAGATCGTTTACACTCATCTTTTCTTCTAACTTAACTTATTCCAGCGTGCGTGCAGACAGGGTTGCCAAGTTTTTACAACAAAACCCGCCCAATCCCGATTGCTACTCAAAACTAGCCAAAAACAAGCCCAATAGCTTTCCGGGGGGGGGTTCTCCGGGAAAAAAAAAAGGCATTTGGGGGGTAAAATATGTGTTATTTTGGCAGGGCTGCCTGCTAAAATTCGTATTCCTGGGTCTGTTTATCACATAATTGGGGTCACTTCAACCCGCGGACTTGGCAACACAGTGCAGTTGAGTTCTGTTGACATTTGACAACTAACGTTATGCGTCGCTCCGTTGCTCTGATTGGTTGTAGGTCTATCGAATTGAGGTCTTTCCTGGTTCGGTTTAAACACGCCCCATTATCACAGCCCAACAGAGCAGTATCAGACTCAAATTCTGACTAGAATTGAGTATGACGACGTCAGACTAAGCCCCGCATATTTTGCACGCGGAAATAGGCAATTTACACGGCGAAAGTGCGGTGTATTTGAAAAAATGCGGCCCCCGCATAAATATGCGGACTTTGGTTGATTATGCATTAAATCATGCGATCGCATAATCGCGTTTTTCTGGAGGGACTGACAGATGATGAATTTAAAGGGGTGCTATTATGCCCCTTTTTAAAAGATGAAAAAGTCACTGATGACCCCAGAGTGTGTGTGTGAAGTTTTATCTTAAAATACCCCACAGATCATTTTTATTGCATGTTAAAATTGTTACGTTTTGAGGGTGAGCAAAAACTTTTTTGTTTTTTTTGCATATGTCCCTTTAAATGCAAATGAGCTGTTGCTCCCGGCACCCTTTCCGGAAGATGGTGGGGCTTCAAGAGCTTGTGTTAGCAGCTCTGATTACCTCACACGCACGGAAAATGTAAGAAACTGTTCAGCCTTTAATGTTCAAACCGGAGTCAGATAATGATGGAGTGACTCAAGAAGAAGTGACAACATGTAGAATGAGACAGGACGTTTCTGAATGGTTAGTGGATGAAATTATGTAGCTGATGTGGAGTTACTATCTTCAAGTCATTGATTAGCATATTCTGTCATGATAATCTATAAATCGCTTGTGTGGGAACTGATGTAAGATTAGCCAGAGAATATGTGCTGCATGAAGATTGAACAGGTATAGTTTAGTTTAATTACAGTTATAACTTGTTATCTCACTTCTATGACATGCAATTGCATTTGTGTTATGTAGCTATAGTATTGCAATACATGTGACCCTGGACCATGAAACCAGTCATAAGAGTAAATTTTTTGAAAGTGAGATTTATACATTATCTGAAAGCTGAATAAATAAGCTTGTTTAGGATAGTACAATATTTGGCCGAGATACAACTATTTGGAAATCTGGAATCTAAATATTGAGAAAATCGCCTTTAAAGATGTCCAAATGAAGTCCTTAGCAATGCATATTACACTTCATATGGACTTTCTGTCTTGTGGACTTACAATAGCTGCCGCGTGCGCATGTCCGTTAAGTCCGCGAGACCGTTGGATGTCCCTTTTGTCATTTTAGGTCTCAGAAGACTCGCGAGCACCCCCCTTTTGCCTGGGGCCCCAAGACAACGACAGGTTAGGAATAAAATGCAAGTGTGAGCGCCCCTTTGATAGTCAATGCAGTAAAGTGCAATGACACTGTTATCGGGATCCCCCTCAAGGGGGCCCCTCTCAGTAGTCGCTGACAGCAGCCAGCCAACCACGCGATCTCTGCTGCCGGCAAAATACAAAACCTCCTCGGCAGTCATCATGAAGCGGAATTATGCTTCAGGAAGCCAGAAAAGAAAAAAGAGAAAGGGAGAGGAGGATAAGAAAAAACAAGATAGTGGTAAGTGATAAATTACACTGGATAAAATAGCTCTACTTGTCTTGTACAAAAATGGTGTAATTTTGCAGCAGGTATGCTAGCAAAAATATGTTTATGTTAGCTAACTTGCCTGCCTGACTGCAAATGCTGCTTGTAACGAACTTTTTTTTTCGAATGGACGGAATATGGTTGCATACTGTAATATGTTTTTTAATGGGATAAGGAAGACGCAGATCTAATCCAGAATCACGTATTTAAAGCTACACTGTGTAACTTTAGTTTTAGTTTATTCTTAGCTAAAAACACTTAGTTCTTTCAAAAATATATGTGCTCATTAATGTATATTTACTTCTTTCAAGTAATAAAGTATTCTCGTAAGTTTATAATATGCCATTGAAAATACATACGGGTAAGGGGTTCGAATGGGGGTCGCCATGTTGCCCCTCCATCTTGAAAGTACATTAGCCAAAGAGGGACATACCCGTAAATTTAAGCTTCGCCTTTCACGTTTTAACACTCGATGGCTCGCACCTCCGTCACATCAACTGATCTCTGCTCACGGAGTAAATGATATAGCCTACAATGTAAACTTTGCCTTACGCTAGTGATGTCTTACAATATACAGAATAACGATAGCACTGATAAAAGTTACTTTACTAAGATTAGCTTGCATTCGTCTGGGAACCTGATAGCTGATGTTAGCAATGAAATGGTAAATAAATTACGAAAACGTAAAACTATTATTCATTTTACATTCATTTTACATAGATGTCATAACCTACATGTTAACTGACAAATTAAATAACTGCAAATTATAATAGTTTTCTAAAGTAACCTCATCACTTGAAGGAACACTAATGGACGAGGTCGAACTGGAAGCCATGTTAATCTTGGACTAAATCGGCCACCGTAGGAGTTAAAACGAAATCGGAATTGGGAGGAACAGAAACTAATATTTACTGGATGGTCATATACCTTTTCACCGCTAGATGGGGGGAAATATCACACAGTGTAGCTCTAATGACATTGTTATAGCTTTGTATGAACTGATGACATCACCGTTTTCTCCGGAATGGCTATACGGCTGAATAAAATAAAATTATGCTGCATTATTTTCCTGTTTAACACTGTGAAGCTGCTTTGAAACAATCTGCATTGTTAAAAGTGCTATATAAATAAAGTTGACTTGACTTTGTAATAGGTTTTGATGAAAGTGGCATAGCATGCTATACTAACTATTGTTTATGCTATACATAAATAACCTGGAATAGTTAATATAGCATTCTATATTAACTATTATTATAAACATTATTTAACCAGAAAGATGCTTTTTTCATAGCTTATCTTAATGTACTAGTGTCGGGATATACAGTAGTGACAGTTTATGCAAATATGACATTATTTTTATAAGTTACCAATGGATCTTGAACAGTTACTCTATTCTGTGTGGCAATTTTTACCCTGTTACATTTTGAAGTACAGTATCAGGACAACCCACATGTTTTACTGGTACTGTTTATTAAAGGTCCCATTCTTTGTGTTTTTTTGAAGCTTTGATTGTGTTTACAGTGTGCAATATAACGTGTTCATGTTTCGCGTGTAAAAAAACAGTATTTTTAATACAATTTACTTATCTGTACACCGCTGTTTTCACTGTCCTAAAAACGACTGATGACTTCCTTTATTCTATGAAGTCCCTCCTTCAGAAATACGTAACGAGTTCTGATTGTGCCAACGGTTCCCGTGTTGTGATTTGACCACAGCTTAGCAAACGTGGCACGGTTCCTGTGTTGTGATTCGACAGCAGCTTAGCGCACGTGGAAAGGTCACGCCTCTTAACGGAAGATAAATGCGCTTAATGATCTCTTCAGCGTCCCTGGGAAAGCCAAACAAAGGTGATTTGACTCCGGGATGAAAATAACAGCGTCTCGACGACATGGCGACAAACACACTCAAACGCAGCACTTCCTTTTCTCCACGCGACACTTCCTCTTCTCCACGTGGGACAGCAACAAGACCACGCCCCCTTTTTTACGTATTCTTGTGGGCGGAGGTTAGTCTGTTCTACTGTTTTACTGACGTCATTTATGAAGGAAGTACCAGGATGTAGTCCAAGCCGGCCGTTCGCTGTAGGCTTTGAAAGGGAACTTCTGTTAAATAAAATATCTCGCTTGGCATTGAACTTTGAGCTTTATAATTTTACAGGTATTATTTATGCTCTAACAGCAACATTACACACTAACTAAAGTTTGAACAATGGGATCATGAAGAACGGGACCTTTAACTTTTTAACAAGGTATTATAGTCAGCTGTTGCAACTTTATAATAACCATCCAGATAATATTTATAGACAGTTTACAAACCAACTAGTAACCCTTAACTAAGTGTTAGGAATATCTGGTCCATCTATCTATGTTATGTTTATAGATGTTTTAAAAATGGTTTCTTAAAGGTTTACAATTTTTTTTTAATGGTACAGTGGTGTTTTTTGCAAATGTTCAATTGTTGAAAATTTTAAAATTTGATGCACATTATATGCAACAGCATGATTTGCACTGTAAACATTTTTTATTTATGCACATTATATGCAATAACAGTATTTATATGAAGTGTGGGTGAACTTATACTGTATGGCTATGCTGTGGTTGCTGTAGGCTTTGCGTGCATGCCTAGTGGTTCTAGTGGTTGGTATTGGGTGGTAGGGGTTGGTATTGGGGGGGCCTCCATGTCCATTTTGCTTGGGGCCCCCAAATTCCTTCAAACGGCCCTGGGTCGAAAAGCTCCCTCGATGCGCACTTTTGCCATGCCCGCACTGGTGCGAGCTCCACAGCAGACTTCTTCCCGACAGTCAAATCGCCGTTTCGTCACGAAAGTGCAGACTCGTAGGAAGACCGCAAGGGTTTAGGGGTGCCATTTGGGACAGGGCCTTCCTCTTCTCTAAAGCAGCCCAACATGGCCTCACCCCCATTGTTGCGTGCTCCCGTGGGCGGGGTTTATGTAAGTGTTAATTTTGACAGCAAATTTTGATTTAGTTTTAGTCATAGTCTTTTGACTAAAATGCCATTTAGTTTTAGTCATATTTTAGTCACCTAAATTGTTTTTAGTTTTTAGTCGACTAAAATCTAATGAGTTTAGTTAAATTGTAATACATTAAGCGTTTAAGCATTACATAACGACTGTCACTTGAACTGACATTTTGACATAATTTTGTTTTTTACATTAAAAATACACGAAAGAGAGCTCAATTCACTTTTTTGTTTGTTTTTTAAAAACATCTATATAGTTTTTATAACTTTGTATTTCTGTTTTAGTCAGTAGGCCATATCAGGTTAAGCTAAAGCTTCAAATAAGTTTGTTTATTTATTTTTTTTTAATTTCAGTTAACATTTATTTAACTTCAAGTAATTAAGTTTTTTTAATGGTTTTAGTGAACTATAACCCTGATACTTTACTGAATATGTATCAAATACTGGTCTTTCCTCCTGACTATAAATTAAATGGGAATGAAATTAAACAGTTTATTGTGTAAGCAAAAACGAATATATAATGGGTGACTTTTAATGATAAACAAGCTCGAAATACACCGGGACTCTTATTTTGAAATGTTTGCGCCTCTGTTGCAGTTGCAGCTGCTCATTCAAGTTCAGATGAGATAAAATATTCATTGTTACAACCGTCTTAAACATATTACTACATAAACATGGTAAAGTAAACATTGTCATTATTCATCAGCATTAGTTCATAAATAATTGCCTGGCATAAATGTGTGTTATTCATTGATTGTGAGCCGGTCTGGAGCGCTGGATTGGGGATGCGTGAGCCTGTAGAAGCGCAACAGCGCCGTGTTTTCCAGCGGTTAGATCAGCACGCTCAAATCAAATGTGCGCATCTGTTACACAGGACATCAGTTCTGATTGGATCTCTTCCCTAATCGTCCCTCCCTAACATTTTTGTTGCGTTTTTATTTGTTGAAGAAAATGACAGTTGATTTTCGTTACAGTTTTTTGTCATCCAACACTAGTTTTTATTTAGTTATCGTCTTGTCTTCGTCAGTGAAAAAAGGTCGTTGACAAAAATTATGACGAAAATTATTCGTCAACGAAATGAAGACTGGTTTATGTAAAGTTTAGTGTTTGGGATGTCACCAACCCAGGAAGAAGCTCGTTGTTGTCCCTACTAGCCATTTTTTGTAGTCCTTAAAATGATTGCTGTAAAAGAAAATATCTCACTTTGCATTGAACTTTGATCGTTGTAACTTTGCAGATGTTGTTTATGCTCAAACAGCAACATTACACACTCACTAAAGTTAAAAAAGTGAAATCATAAATCAAGAACCCCTTTACGTGTTAGTCTATAGTAGTTAAGGACACCTAATATAAAGTGGGACCAAAATAAGAATTGACAATAAAGATTTTATGGTAACTTCTTTAAGGCATTTTAAGTGTGACTTTTTGAGACGCCTTTTCTAAGGCAGCACATTACACACCATGACTAACTCTGCAAATATAATAAATTCAGTTATTTTTTAAATAGATTAGATTGCAATCCATTCAGTAAATTCAAATAGACTATTTTATTCAATATTGTGTATGTTGTGCATGCAAATTCAGCTGAAGGTCCAGTTTCAGTAAGGGTTGCAACAACAAGTCGATAAAATCGATCATCGACAACGCTTCTCATTATCGATTAGTCAGGTCTGCCCTCTGTGCACGGTAAGCTATGGAAGTAAAATAATGCCAAATGTTTTTGAAATAAAAAAGCCTGTTGAATTGCACTACTTGAAAAAAATATGCATTGCATTAACCATGATTGCATTTTAATGCACTGTATTTTTAGGGCTTGCATTCATATGGGCTGAAATTCAACATGGTTGTATATTTAAGCTGTGAATATTTCAATTCAAAACATTTCAAACACATTTTCATTAATAAAAATTCAATAATCCATATTCTCCTTTCATATTTCACTTCCAAAATATTCAAACTGTTTAAAAATACAACCTATAATATTCAACAGGCAATTTTCGGTCCGTTTTATTTCGCTTTACAAATTCGCTCCACAATTCAGTGGTTCAAATTCGACGGCAAATTCGATGGCAAATTCGACATTGAATCAGGGACTGGAGGAAAAGCAATAGACTACCGATGCATTATATCTATCTGCTGTTAGTCGCCCTCACCAGTAGGTGGTGCAAGCGCAACGCGTGTTGACAACATCAAAGCAACAGACAGAGACGAGAAGCCTTCATAAAACATCATTTGCTGAAATGAACCGAGCGGTGAGTACGAGTTATTATGAGTGTATATATAGTATATAACTTACATGTTGAAAAGGCTGATTAAGACACAAATCATCACACGAGCGTTTACTCAAGTGTCTTATGATACGACTTTTTACAGCGTTCAAAAGGAAGGTGATTTTTCTGATTAATCCAGAATTCCCTCGCCTTTAGCATTGATATAGGCCTAAATACTTTGCAGTCACGTCACTAACATGGATAAGTTACCTGGCGCGGCAACAAACGCTGACAAAATGTGGTTATTGTGCATCCAATCGCACAACTATCTGGCATGCAGGCGACGATCGTTTACACCTCAAAACACCAACTTTTGTATATTAATACTGGCGACGTCCTGGCAAGATCCTATTAATTCATACTTTGCACGTGATGTCACTAGTACTGGCTGGCAAGTACTTCATTCTCAGTGTTTGCCTTTTGCCCGCCAGGTATCCATGGTAGTGACGTGACTGGATACAATTTTAGTAAAACAACTGTTATACGCTAAGACATGTGTATTGTTTGGTTTAGTCACTAATGACAGAATACTAATTCGATGGATGGGTTTAAATGATGGCAAAGTTAATTTTATTTAGATATAGCATGATTAAATACAACCTACTTATAAATAAAATTCCGCAATTATATATTAAAATGGTACATTTCTGCCACAATATCAGTTCATCTTCATGTTACGGTATATGATTAAGTTAAACGTGAATTGTCTCCGTGTAACGTTATCTCAAAAGCATCGTAGAAAAACAAGCACCAATAACGTTAGTCTTAAACAATCAACATAGCTCCACAATGCTTTTGAGATACGCAGCTCTGTATCTGCATTAATATTTTGACATCTGTGATGAAGTGATATATTTAAAGCTACTCTCTATCTTTAATTCATGTTCACTTTGTTATACAAGGGAGACAATGAAGTGCTGAGATCAGCAAGGCACCTTTTATCACTTTTGACAAAAAAAAGTCGTATCATAAGACACTTGAGTAAACGCTCGTGTGATGATTTGTGTCTTAATCAGCCTTTTCAACATGTAAGTTATATACTATATATACACTCATAATAACTCGTACTCACCGCTCGGTTCATTTCAGCAAATGATGTTTTATGAAGGCTTCTCGTCTCTGTCTGTTGCTTTGATGTTGTCAACACGCGTTGCGCTTGCACCACCTACTGGTGAGGGCGACTAACAGCAGATAGATATAATGCATCGGTAGTCTATTGCTTTTCCTCCAGTCCCTGATTCAATGTCGAATTTGCCATCGAATTTGCCGTCGAATTTGAACCACTGAATTGTGGAGCGAATTTGTAAAGCGAAATAAAACGGACCGAAAATTGCCTGTTGAATATTATAGGTTGTATTTTTAAACAGTTTGAATATTTTGGAAGTGAAATATGAAAGGAGAATATGGATTATTGAATTTTTATTAATGAAAATGTGTTTGAAATGTTTTGAATTGAAATATTCACAGCTTAAATATACAACCATGTTGAATTTCAGCCCATATAAATGCAAGCCCTAAAAATACAGTGCATTAAAATGCAATCATGGTTAATGCAATGCATATTTTTTTCAAGTAGTGCAATTCAACAGGCTTTTTTATTTCAAAAACATTTGGCATTATTTTACTTCCATAAGCTTCAACCAGTCGCACCAAATTACAGCACTGAATAACGCATGTCTATGGACAAAATGCATTTAAAAACAGTGGAGGAAACAGTGAGCTGCTGCTGTGGGAAAGGTGCGTGATCCAAGCGCTCAAAACATGAAGATTCTGTATTTTAACCCTCAGGCTAAATGCAGTAGCGCTTAACACACCGTGTCATGCTCTTTGACAGATGTGTGTGCGTCCCCAGCGCTAAACGTTCATTTTACAGGTTATATCATTATCTGTAAATGCTACTAATTCATGCGAGTATTTCCATTTTGCATGAAAGTGTGTCCTGAGAGTCTGCATTTTAAAGGTCCCGTTCTTCGTGATCCCACTGTTCAAACTTTAGTTAGTGTGTAATGTTGCTGTTAGAGCATAAATAATACCTGTAAAATTATAACGCTCAAAGTTCAATGCCAAGCGAGATATTTTATTTAACAGAAGTTCCCTTTCAAAGCCTACAGCGAACGGCTGGCTTGGACTACATCCTGGTACTTCCTTCATAAATGACGTCAGTAGAACAGTAGAACAGACTAACCTCCGCCCACAAGAATACGTGAAAAAAGGGGGCGTGGTCTTGTTGCTGTCCCACGTGGAGAAGAGGACGTGTCGCGTGGCGAAAAGGAATTGTTGCGTTTGAGTGTGTTTGTCGCCATGTCGTCGAGACGCTGTTATTTTCATCCCGGAGTCAAATCACCTTAGTTTGGCTTTCCCAGGGACGCTGTAGAGATCATTGAGCGCATATATCTCCCGTTAAGAGGCGTGACCTTTCCACGTGCGCTAAGCTGCTGTCGAATCACAACACAGGACCGTGCCACGTTTGCTAAGATGCGGTCAAATCACAACACGGGAACCGCTGGCACAATCAGAACTCGTTACGTATTTCTGAAGGAGGGACTTCATAGAATAAAGGAAGTCATCAGCCGTTTTTAGGACAGTGAAAACAGCGGTGTACAGATAAGTAAATTGTGTTAAAAATACTGTGTTTTTTTACACACGAAACATGAACACATGTTATATTGCACACTGTAAACACAATCAAAGCTTCAAAAGAACACGAAGAACGGGACCTTCAAGCTTCAAACTTCACTTAAACGAGTGGCGGGCGCACGCATGCGCTTCAAACGGACAGAACACGGTAGAGAGAGAGACAATTAATATTCAGAGCAAAAAACATTCATTCAGCTGAAATATCTGCTGTTGGACGCTAAATTTAGGTTTATAAGTCAACATCTAATTCAACTATTTTATGAGAGTAGTAGGGATAACAGTGTGTAATTGAATATAAATGTAAGACATTTCTTATAGCCTGTTTACAGGATAAATAAATGACAGTAACAGGTTACGTGTGTGTGTGTGTGCGTGCGTGCGTGCGTGCGTGCGTGCGTGCGTGCGTGCGTGTGTGTGTTTCTGCAGAACATTCCTCTAATCTGGTAACATTGAGTTTGTGTTTTTGTTTTTCTTTAATATCATTTTAATGTAGGGATTTAAACTCATTTTGCCTAGTAACTTTTTTGCACATAATGTATAGCACAAACATACCCTTATGAAAATTAACCATGGCTTTATTATAGTAAAACCATGTTTTTTGGCATATTGATTACCACATATAACCACACACGTACCATGTTTTATTTGCTTGACTTGAAGCAAAACCATGGTTAATTTGTGGTTACCAATGAATAACTACAATAACCCTGTTATTTATTTATTTGTTTGTTTGTTTTGTTGTAAAACCATGGTTAATTTATGTAACGGTAGATATATTCACTATGTATGTTTTCATAGCACTGACATGAAGCTGACACGTTTGTTTGAAGGACAGCATTGGGCAGGATCTGGAATAGTGTGTTTTATCAATAAAAAGGGGCTTTTTATCCGATTAATCGGAAAAATAATCGGCCAACTGATCGATTATCATAATAATCGTTAGTTGCAGCCCTTGATGTGGCCTTAGAATGCAAGGCAACTCACTTTTGGAATAGTTTCTCTCTCTCTGGTTTTGTAGAGTGACATTACAAGGTACTAAAATTAAATAAATAAATAAAAATAAAAAATGCACATCCTTTGCAAAGGACCCGTGAAATTCTGGTGGCTAAACGTCAGAAGAAATAGGGTTTAACTTACGAGGCGGTGTACAAAGTATCCCATATTGATAAATCTGTGGCCAGTGGGATCTTCAGTTTTCAGGTTTGAGTGTTATTTGAGTGTTACATTTTATCTGGTTGTTGTCTTCTTGTTTTTGTTTTGTTTATGTATTCAGCTCCCACATCTATTGAATCCTTTTTTTGTGTTTTATAAAGGGTTGTTTTGCCCTACATAAAACACAAACACTTTTTTACCTCTTACCTGTTAGAATTAGTTTTCAGGCAGATGCAAAGATACTTAATAGTGTCTAGAAATGAGCATGAAAAGTAAAAAAAAAAAGAAAATATATATATATATATACAGTGAGGAAAATAAGTATTTGAACACCCTGCTATTTTGCAAGTTCTCCCACTTAGAAATCATGGAGGGGTCTGAAATTGTCATCGTAGGTGCATGTCCACTGTGAGAGACATAATCTAAAAAAAAAATCCAGAAATCACAATGTATGATTTTTTACTATTTATTTGTATGATACAGCTGCAAATAAGTATTTGAACACCTGAGAAAATCAATGTTTATATTTGGTACAGTAAATTTTTTTCTTTCTTTTTTTTCTTGCTTTCCATTTTTTGAGTAAGTTCCTGATAAGGTTTTTACTGTAAATATTTTCTACTATTAAAGGTGGAATGTTTTTTTCTAATGAAAAAGTACATTTCTTTGTGATTTTAAAATGCTTGAAGGAAACGGTTCACTTTCAGCAGTTATTGTCTATGGGGCAGATTTCTGCTTGTTGTACATCAGATACAGATAAATGAGCACATAGGCCTACATTACATTTATTTGAATGAGAGAGTGATGGTGTGTGTGAATAGTCATACCGTCTCTATTCATTATGAAACTGGTTTGTACTTAGGCTACTTCAAAGGTATTAACATATATGACTATAACGGTTGAGTTTCTAAGCTACTTTAGTGACTTTACTTTAGTCACAGGACAGCATTGACACTGACACTGGGTTTATGCGCTGCTCTCTGCGCGTGATCTTCACGTGATGTGCGAGCTTCTGTCTGAGTGTTCATTTGTCACAATATATCAGGCATTAGTTCAACATAATACATATCTGATGGTCTAAAATCGCTTTAATGTTCAAACTGGCAGGCCTTAAAACAGCTGAGGATTGAACGGATAAGTTTTCCGTATTGTTGTTTTTGAATAGTGCACAATCGCTTTAAATGTCTTTTAACTCGTTTAATTGACAAACTTAATGAGGACGAAAGTGAAAGCGATCTGGCTTCGGGGCTTGCGCGCGCCGTCTCTGTGTGTGTGTGTGTGTGGCAGTGCGTAGGCTGTAAGGGCAATTAACTGACCTGTATAAACTGTGTAAAACATGCAGTTACTATAGTGATTCTGAGCATCTATAAACACAGATAACTGCTCCTGCATCTCTCTGTGTGCCTGCAAACTGCACTTCATGTGACTGACGGGGCGGAGTCATGTGACTAAAAGTACTAATAAACTGCCAATATCCTAGTAATATGCATGCTAAACTAAAGTGTTGCACATTTGTCATCTTAAAAACCAAAATAAAGATGATTCTATAATATAGTCTTTAAGCAAAATATATTTTATTTTATTTCTTTGACACTGCCTTGAACTCTGATGCTATCTGAGCAGATCAGATGTGAACGAAGAATGATCTTTCCCATGAACGTCAGTCTGTTGTAAAGAGCAATGCATGGTGGGAATTATGGTGGAAATTCAGTGATTAAACATTCACTCCTCACAGGTGTGGAAATGAGAGGTGATTGTAGGTATAAAGCTCATGAGAGTTTTGTATGGTTTTAAATGGCTCTGTTATGGCTACTGATGTTTTATATATAACGTGTGTGTGTGTGTGTGTGTGTGTGCGTGTGTGTGCGTGTGTGTGCGTGTGTGTGCGTGTGTGCGTGTGTGTCTGTGTGTCTGTGTGTCTGTGTGTCTGTGTGTGTGTCTGTGTGTCTGTGTGTGTGTGTGTGTGTGTGTGTGTGTGTGTGTGTGTGTGTGTGTGTGTGTGTGTGTCAGAGGAGGATTATTTCACTATGGTATTCTATACCAACAGGCATTAACTGGATTAACCTGCCAAACCCTGATCCCTGGTTTCTGACAAGTAAATGTCATTTTCATGTTACAGGACTCTCATTCATTGTAAGAAATATGTGCATTGCAGGAATGACTGTACTGTAGTGTGCTAATCTGACCGTAGGCTTTAGTATGGTGGACATTAAAAACTTTAATGTTTTATTCATCTAACAGAGATCTGTTATTTCCCAGCTCTATGAGAGATGTTCTTTGTCCAGTGTAGCCTACTCGCGTGAAAAATGTTTTCGTCTCATGCATACGCGAGGACTACCAGATGCCGTCTCCTCCTGCACTGTGAAACGCATTTAATTAGCATGTGGGCAGATTTGCTTTCTCTCTCTCTCTCTCTCTCCCGTGCACTTTTTCCCTATATCGCCAAACAGCTTGATAGATACATCGTTTGAGTTAATTGGATGCACAGGCGCACACACACTCACACACATCCCCTTCATTTTTGCATATTAATGTGATCTTTATGACTTGCTATTTAAAAGGGAAAAAAGAATGAATAGCTGCATGCAAAAAAGAAAATATCCGTATTTCCTCAACCTCATGTTGATCCAAACCTGTATATGCTGTTTTTCGCATGTAGAACACAAACGGAGAAATGTTGCATCTCTTTCCAATACTCAACAGTTTAACAAATGGCAAAAGTCAAAATGGACAACAACAAAAAACAGTCATCCATTTGCCTCTATGCACAATATTCCAAGTCTGATGCTTTGTGTGAGGAGGAACAGACTTACATTTTGAAAATCCTTCCCTCCACCAAACATATGTTGCTTATCAGAAGTTACCCATGATACTCTGCACACAGGTCATGATGCCTATCCACAGCAATGTATATAAACTTATTGTTTATCAATATGAAATTCAAACTATGTTTTGAAAGACTAAAAACCCAAAAACATAAGATAATAACTGATGAGATATTAATAATGAAAAATGTAATTCCAGTAGGGTGGACATCTGTGAACCATTTATTCCTTAGTTATTAACATTAAGGACCTGTGAAAGTGAAATGTTTTTTTTTTGTTTTTTTTCATAATTTCATCTTGATAAACAATACATTGCTGTGTATAGGCATCATGACCTTTCTGCAGAGTATCATGGGTAAGGCATCGAGTAACGTCTGGTAATCCACGTAGTAAAAAAAGTGGGAGTCATGCAATATTAATGCGAAACAGGTTAATGAGACCTGCTGCGCCCGCTGCTCATAACTCGTTTTGTGAAGTTTGAAGCTTAAAATTGACTGTCAGGACACGCTTTCATGCAAAATGGAAATACTCTTGTGAATTAGTAGCACCCAAAACAAAATGTTTATGTGTATCTTCTTACCCCCAGGGCATCCAAGATGTAGGTGTCTTTGTTTCTTCAGTAGAACACAAATGAAGATTTTTATCTCCAGCCGTTGCAGTGGGATAGTCGTATAATGCATGTCAATGGGGATATTTTAGAGTATGAGAGCAATGAGAGTAAAAACAAATAGACAAACGAATCCTTATTAAACCATGCGGCTCGTGGCGACACATTGATGTCTTAAGACACGAAACGATCGGTTTCTGCGAGAAACCCAACAGTATTTGTTTTTTTTTTACCTAGTAAAATATCTAGTATTCCCAGCGCCATAACTTCCGGCGAATAAGGTCAAAATACTAGCGTGATCAAAGATATATATATGTAGATGCCTCAGTCGACCGATCCACACAGGCACTAATTAGGAATCTATGTATATATCTATGATCGCGCCAGTATTTTGCATGTATTTTGACCTTATTCACCGGAAAAGATGGTGCGGGGATGGCTGATGCAGAGCCACAGAAAAAAATGAAATACATTTTTAAATATGGATATTTTTCTTAAACAAACGCATCGATTTGCTTCTGAAGGCCTTTATTAACACCCCGGAGCCGCGTGGAGCACATTATTTGATGGACAGATGCATTTTTTATGGACTTCAAAAACCTAGCAACTATTACTGCTATTATAATGCTTGGATTAGCCAGAACATTTTTAATATAACTCAGATTTTAATCATCTGAAAGAAGAATGTCATATACACCTCGGATAACTTGAGGGTGAGTAAATCATGGGCTAATTTTCAGTTTTGGGTGAACTATCCCTTTAATGAGAGAACCACAAATACAACACCCTTCAGTCTCACACTTATTTTTTACTCAAAACCAGATTCCTGATTTATTTCATGATGCAGCAAAAATTGTGAATAAATACATTTATTAAGCATTTATAACATGAGTTAAAAATGACTCACTATTTAGCAGGTATTGTGTTTAAGTTGCCCTTTTTATTCATGCATTTACATCTGCTTACCAACAATCTATAACGCATTTGTAGATGAGTTAGTCATTAACAAACACCTTTATAAACCCTTTACAAAGGGAACCGTAATGTAAAGTGTTACCAAAACATCTTTAGGCTACTTGAAATTAAATATTAAAAAATGTAAACATATTATTTCAGCTAGTTTCTAAGGCATTTTCATTTAGTTTAAGCTGAAGTAATAAAAAAACTAAAAATGTAAAGTTACTAAAACTTTAAAATTATATTTAAAATAGAAAAATGTTATTAAAAATATAAACAAAAACTATCAATAACACTGCAAATAATAAAATCATCATATGAATTCAAAAGACTTAAATATAGTCATATGAACTAATGATTTTATAATTTAAAGTCACCATGAAATCAAAATGGACAATTCTTATTTTTTGCAATGAATATTGCATCATTTAATACAAATGATTTATCTGTGCACATACATTTTTGTTTTTGTAATTCATGTGCCTTGTGATCTTTAATCAAAATAACTTCCCCTCCCTCTTGCAGCCACTTCTCTTCTCTGATGATGCGTTTACTGGTGTGAGGGCGGGGCAACCAACCTGTCACTCACAAGAGATTGACCAATAGCAAACCACAACCGTCCAACCTTGGGCAAAATCAAGCCCCACCCTACAAAAGACAATCACAACATGATGATAATAATCTCAATCAGTCTAGTTGCGTCTAGTTCAGCAGTCAGGGCACTGATCAGGGAGTCGGCCATTTTAAGGGCTTTCTCAATCGCAGAATCCTTCCAGTGCACTAGGGATGTCACAAGTCACTTCGGTACCAAGTCGGTACTGAAATTATAAAAATGTGACGATACCAGCATTTCTGTAGTACCATTAGGACCAACTCCTGAGTATATTCAGTACCCACAGCTGCGTTCAGTCGCTTCCGTGTTTATCTAAGTGCAGGACTCCAGAATGTAGCTGAATATACTAGTGTCCGTGAATATTAAACTGCAAAATACTATTTAAAGGTCCCGTTCTTCGTGATCCCATTGTTCAAACTTTAGTTAGTGTGTAATGTTGCTGTTAGAGCATAAATAATACCTGTAAAATTATAAAGCTCAAAGTTCAATGCCAAGCGAGATATTTTATTTAACAGAAGTTCCCTTTCAAAGCCTACAGCGAACGGCTGGCTTAGACTACATCCTGGTACTTCCTTCATAAATGACGTCAGTAGGACAGTAGAACAGACTAACCTCCGCCCACAAGAATACGCGAAAAAAAGGGGCGTGGTCTTGTTGCTGTCCCACGTGGAGAAGAGGACGTGTCGCGTGGAGAAAAGGAAGTGGTGCGTTTGAGTGTGTTTGTCGCCATGTCGTCGAGACGCTGTTATTTTCATCCCGGAGTCAAATCACCTTTGTTTGGCTTTCCCAGGGACGCTGTAGAGATCATTGAGCGCATACATCTCCCCGTTAAGAGGCGTGACCTTTCCACGTGCGCTAAGCTGCTGTCGAATCACAACACAGGAACCGTGACACGTTCGCTAAGGTGCGGTCAAATCCCAACACGGGAACCGCTGGGACAATCAGAACTCGTTATGTATTTCTGAAGGAGAGACTTCATAGAATAAAGGAAGTCATCAGCCGTTTTTAGGACAGTGAAAACAGCGGTATACAGATAAGTAAATTGGGTTAAAAATACTGTGTTTTTTTACACGCGAAACATGAACACATGTTATATTGCACACTGTAAACACAATCAAAGCTTCAAAAAACACGAAGAACGGGACCTTTAAATATTACTCCTCCATGTTCTGTGTCTCTGTGTGAATGACGGGGTGCAGAGGCGCGGGCGCGCACACGCGGGTGACACTCGCTCGCTGTTGCCCGTGTGTCACTGTATGAGGACACGAACGCATAAACTGTCCCTTCATGAGAATTTACCGTTTCATTTGAGTCATATCATGAACACAGACACTCAAAGGTCACGGCAACCCGTCAAAATAAAATGTAAATTGACAGAATATATCAGGCTAGTCGACTGTTGTAGCCTACAGTAGATTCAGCTATGTAATAATAAAACGTCTACTAATAATAATAATTATGCCTAGATGGTTGATTATTTTTCGCTTGATCTTTTTTTATAAACAATGTTTACTTTTAAACAGCATACAGCCTTTAAATGTTTGTATTATTTACTTATGATTATCATAAATAATAAACTTAATACATTTAAAAAAAAAAAATTAAATAGTAAAAAAAAAAAAAAAACATTTAGTTGTGGAACCGAAATTGGTACCACTGAAACATTCGCTCCCTAAAAAATCCTACAATGCACTGCAAAACCCAGGGTGCATCGATGCTCCCTTAACGAAAGTTCTGAAGCGCGAAACTCAAATCACGTGAGCCGACTCACTACACACAACGACCGATAACATCACACGATATGTGTTTTAAAAATAGAAACCATACTTTTATTATATTTCAGGATAAACATACATCGTTGGACAGGTAATGAACACAATCTAACATTTATAATTTATTTAAGGCTGAAATGTTGCACGTATATGTAACAACCAAAGTATTTATCATTATGTACTTTAAAAAACATTACAAGTAATGTCAGGCAGATATCAGCTCTGCTGTTGTTAATACCTGTAATGACATTGTACAATTGTCACGTCGCCAGAAATAGAGTCATCAGTGTCCCAATGTGTAGTGAGCCAGCGTCTTTTACTGTCCTTATCAGTGCCCGAATTTGTGTACACGATATAGGCATGAGCTAGGGAGCTGAATGAGACGCCCCCAATGTTTTATTAAAGTTCGGGAGGAGCATGTTCAGATAGTCAACTCAATTAGCACTATAGGAGATATAACAGACTTACCCTCAACCACCCCAACTCCTCACTCCTAACTATCCCAGCCTGGGATTCGAGGGGCGAGGGGAGGTCAAATCTGGGGGGGTACTCTGGGTTCGGGCCAAATTCCGAGCTCGTACTGCAAGACCACTAAAATTAATTCCAATAAAGGCTAACGATCTGCGGTTGAAGGTCGCTGCGCGTTCGGTGTTTTCAGCTGGGTAGAAGGGATTATTTCCAATTCATCTTTTATCTGACTCCATTTATCATTATCTCGAATTTAGGTTAGAATGCCAATTGGTTGTTTGGTCATTTATATTTAATTAATAATTAGTCACACATTTAATCATTCCGTTTAACCCTTTGTTGCAATTATACCGTTCCATATAGTTAATAATTACAGAGTAATTCAGAATAGATCAAAATGTAAAGATTTAATGACAATATCTGGTTACGGTTACACTTAAAATAATTTCAAAATGGATGTATGAGATGATAAACTTATACCATTAATCGTACACAGCATGAATAGAATGTTACCTGAGGGATAGAGAGAGAGAGAGAGAGGGAGACAAAGAGAAGAAGAGGAGAGCCAAAGAGAATGCCCAAGAAAGCCAGAGCATCAAAAGAGGAAGCGCTACTGTTATGATCTTCTTTTTATCTCTTTTCTTGACCATGTGACCAAACCCAACCGTGAGACATTCAGATTGACCAAACTTCCCCCACTGCACAGGTGTGGCACCCATTTGGCCTTCAGTATCTCTTTGTCTTTAGGAATTCCAAATGGCCTTTCTGATGGGGGTTGACAACAGCAAAGCAAATGTCTTTGTTCAATTTCAAATATCAAATATCTTTGATTATTTTCAACCTTACAGTACCCCTCCGCTCGGACAGCGCACCAAATACGCATAACCTTTACTCTGTTAATACTAATAATCTGATTATATGTAAGTGTGAACTCAGGAATTTAGTTTCATGATGACTTTAGTCTGTGGCAAACCTCAAGTGTTTTCTGCTTACCATTCAGATAAAAAAAGGTCTAAAAGAGGTACAAAACTTCTTTTAGCTTTAGGTAAGTGCCTATTACCAACAGAATCCAATCAGAATTGTATTAATAAATCATTCGACCGGATCTAACTGTCATATATGGGTTATATATAGATTATATTTGTTAGCACATGATATCAGGAAGCAACTTAATACGCACATGACGACAGGGAGGTAACAGCGGTGCACAAGTCATGTTACCCCTCCCACTTCTAGTTTTACTGCAATTTATTTTCCCATGCAAATTGATCATTAATATTACAGATGTCCTGTGGTAAAATTACATTACTCCATTTACCCTTGCAAAACTAATCCCGTCCGAATAGGGCTTTTAATGCTGCTTTTATGTTTTTTTGTTTTGTTTATTGCCACTTGACAGTCATTGCATGTTTGAAACCACAGGAGGGTTAGTATATAAAGTCAGTGCTTTCATTATTTTTCGGGGATCTAATTGTTTAAATGTCAGTGTGATTGTGTGTAACAGCGGTTGGCCGTATTATCAGACGCAGTCAGACATTCTAATCATGCGTGTCTCCACAAGGACAGATTTGAGTGCATGTGTTTTGGCCTGTGGGAATGGATGCTTTTGTCACAATGGAAACAGACAAAGCTCGCCTGCTGTTGTTCTATCCATGCAGTTTATTCTTAGTCTCAATGTCACATATGAAACTGTAGAAGTGGTCAGACCCCACCTCAGCGCATTGTTTACTGTGGTATTTGAGCAGCAGGTGTGGCAATAAATGCGTATAAATAGCCTCGCCACACAAAGCCTGGAGTCTAGCGGTGCTCTCCCACCCTCAGCATTACCTGACACACGTACACTAACTCACACACGGCTGTGTACAGTGTTGGGGGTAACGTATTGGGAGTTACTTCAACGGATTACTTTTTTCAAGTAACTAGTAAACTATCGCATTCATTTTAAATTTATTACAAAATATCTGTGTTATAGATGAGGAAAAAGTAAAGCAAAAGTAACGTAACACATTACTTTCCATAAAAAGTAACTAACACAATTAGTTACATTTTTAGGGAGTAATGCAATATTGTAATTAGGGGTGTAATGGTACACAAAACTGACGGTTCGGTACGTACCTCGGTTTTGAAGTCACGGTTCGGTACGGGTTCGGTACAGCAGTTTTACAAAATTGCTTTTTTTATTTTTTATTAAACAGTGGTTTACTGAAGAAAAAAAAGTGTCTGTCCGTAAATGAATTAAATTATAACTAAAAGTCTATTGAGGATTGCACATTAATATTAAAGGTTAACAACAGAGCCCAAACTATTAACATAAATTCAGTTGCTATTTATTTTTAGGAATAATAATCAACACTCAAATAACATAGTACGCAAACATGGAAACTTCACATAAGGCAGTTTTCTAACTGCAATAACTTCTAAATCTATTTATAAAATAGTTTCTCCAATTCATTCTTGAAATATAATCATTTATACACAGTGTCTGTCATTTTCATGACAGGTTTATTTAAATATAAATGAAATAATCAAGATATTACTAATAGGTTAAGTAGGCTAATATAGTGCATATATTTAGTGAAAGAGTTGATTTATCTAGTGAATAAAATTCTGTGGACACTGAATGACTGCCTGAGGTAAATGCGATGCTACATGACATTGTTTAGTTTACAAGCAGTTATATTGAGTTGTATTGTGCCGTTGAAACACTGATTGAGCGATTACACCACATATGATACGTGACAGTAAGTTGTAATGTATCCTCAACATACCTTCAGATGGTCATTCATGTTTATTCTTTAGGAAGAGATGATCGATCGCGTTCACAGATGATCGCGTTTGCGCGCGTGTGATCAGGTGATCAGTCACGTCACATTAAAGAGCGTCAAAACGACATTTATCGTTTGAATTTCATGATAAAATGGACTAAATACTTAATATGTTTGTGTGGAAACTCGGACTGAAGTGTGTTCCGCACTTAAAACAAGCCGACTGTTAACTGATAAAGATTGCACGTGCACCGAACCCGAAAGCCCTGTAACGAAACGGTTCGGTACGAATACGTGTACCGTTACACCCCTAAATTGTAATGCATTACTTTTAACTCTTTCCCCATCTGAACATGCAATATATCAAAAGAAGGAACACGCTGCTTTAAAAAAAAAAAAAAAAAAGTTTTAGCTTCATGCATTGAATATGAGTAAGTTACATAAAAAAAGAAACATTTTGACCAAAAAGCTGAGAAAGTTTTTGTCATCAAAACATCGATGGAGTAGATTGAGTCCATCAACACCCCAAAGATAATGTTATTGACATTTCATTCAGTAAAATTAGGCAGTTTTATGCTGTTTAATGTTGATTATCGTGTTATTTTACATATGCATATACTATCGCTTGTTTCTGCTTCTTCTTCGCCAGTGTTTTGATCAGGAGATTCAGTTGAGATGCAGCGCCGCCCCCTACCATATAACAGTGAAAACACAGAAAGCCGAATTTCCGTCAATGGCAGGGAAAGAGTTAAAAGAAACTTCCCCCAACTCTGGTTGTGAAGACAACATCTGGTCATCTGGTGACACTCGTTAAATGACAACTATAAAGTCAAAGTGCATTTAAAGCTGTTGTAAAAGGCAGCATTTATGACATGTTGCTTGTGATGTTCCTCATTTATAAGTTGATTTGGAAAAAGCTATGCTAAATTAATTCATTTAAATGTGCTTTTTGTATTATTTATATTCAATTACAGTATTTATTAATATAAATTATCTTTCATTTTTATATTCTTAGTTTATTTTAGTCATTTTTTTGTTTTTGTCTTTTTTATTTGTTTTTTTATTTTTCTACTTTCTATGCATTCAACAGTTGAAAGTATAATCTTTCTATTTTATATTATTTCAGCTTTATTTAAAAAGTGTTAGTTTTAATTAAAATATCAACACTGTGACATATATTAAAGCACCAATTTTATGTCGCTTGACAGTCTGTAGTTATACACATTAATGAACTTTTGGTAACACTTTATTTTAGTGTCCTTTTTTGCACGTTACATGTACTTACTGTAGTAATTACTAAAAATTATGCATAATTACATGCAACTAACCCTAATTAAATAGTAAGTACATGTAATTAATTAATATTACTCAGTACTTAAATATACAGAACTGTAAAAGACACCTTAAAACAAAGTTACCAAAGTTCTGAACTAATGAACTTGTTTATTTAAATTATTAGAGTTCATACAATGTGAACACTGGTGTGTTTTACCATATTGCTTTTTAATAACTAATGATTTACATTTACATAATAACTAATGATATTAAAGCAATAATCCACTCGGCTGTGCATTATAGTGATTTTTAACACGGTTAAAGTAGTTTAAGCCGTCATGTTTTCCATGTTACAGTGTTTTATTTGAATATGTTTCATTTAAGTATCCACTTTGTTTAAGAAGTCAGTTAGACAGGCACAAATGAGTCAGAAATTACCAATATTGCAGCCTTTGGTCTTGGGAAATTGAGATATTGAGATCTTTGATTGCAGTCTTGTGTCTTGAGCATAGTTTGAGACATTATTGAGATCTTATGGATTTGTGGAAACCACATTCATGTAAAAATCAAGAGCTGATGTGACTGCAGACAATGTGAGTGTCATCTGATCTCTGCTGGATTGTTCTTCACAGGGTTAAATGGAGATCTGAGCATTTTATATCACTAGGATCTTGATGCATTGTTTCCACAGATCTCTTTTCCCACAGCTCCTCTATCCCACAATGCACTGTCCCATTGTGTCATTCCAGGTCTTCTGTCTTTTGATCTCACTGTAAGTCTATCTGGATGCTTTGAATTGATCTCTGGTCTTGCTGTCGGTCTATATTTACCACCTTGAGGAGGAGGAGGAGGAGGGAGTGTGTGTGCTGCTGGAGGTCATCCTTGCCCGCAGAGACTGTGAGACCGTGAGGCCAGAGGAGAAGCTGAGAGAATTAAAGAAGGTGAGACAGCAGGAAACGATAAGGAGATTTTAACGGAAGAGGGTGAGACAGGTGAAGGTCAAGGAGGAGGAGGAGAGACGGAGACGCGTCATCCTGCTGATCATCTTAAGGGCCTGTAGAACGTGAGTGGATTTACAAAAAAAAAAAATCTGTTTTCAATTTTCTTGTGCTCTTCAAGAGACTCTGCTCTAGTATGTACTTGAAGCTTTTAAATCGTCTGTTCTGAAAAACACTGCAAGATACTTAGCATCAAAACTGCTGCAGATACGTTGCTTTGGATAAAAGAGTCTGCCAAATGTATAAATGTAATGCAATTCTTTTCTACAAAGATATTATGTTGGGTTACCAATTGATGTCCAATGTAAAACCTGGATCCTGAAGCAAAACTAATCAACCGCTGATTTGAATGTTCAATGTAAAATGCTGATGGATGCACATTATAAATGCACAAAATTGCTTACTATATGTTGCTTAAAATAATCTGTTGTTATTAACTGGTGCATTAAGGCCTGTGCACACCAGGGCGATTATCGCGTGCGCTTATCGCCAACCTTTTTCGAGACGTTTTTGGTGCTTCTTTGTGTTCACACCCAATCGATTTTCACTGGCGATGCGCCGAGTGAACGTGCAAATTCAGTAGATGGCGCTCCCGGTACACAAGCTGGTGCTGCGGCACTTTACGCTTCTGACACTCGCTTGTCACGCAGAAGAAGAAGAGAGAGTTTTTACGTGCTTGCCAAAACCATTCACACACTTTTTGCTAACTGGCAAGCAGCATTAGAAGCTCATCTTCTTCTTTGGCTGAATCCGAAATCGTCCCCTAAACCCTCATTCACTATTCCCTACATTAGTCCTCTAATATAGTTCACTTGAAGGAGTGAATGAAAACGAGCACATGAAGTCGGACAGCCGCTGTGTGTACATCTCCCGTACACTCGCTATTGCGGTGCAATGTGGGATTGAATGAGTGCACTCAATAATGTCCACTATGGTTTTGAACACCACTACAAATGGCTGTCCCCTGAAATAATGGCCTATTTGAGGGTATAGGGGGCGGTTTCAGATTCAGCCTTTGTCTGCTTACTTCTTCTTCGTCATATCAATGTGTGCTCAGCAAGACCGTTTTGTGCTTGAGCGCTACCAAGTCGTGTTTTACTGTAACTTCAGCAGCTCCAGGCACGTGAATGAAAGCAGCAATCTCATTGGTCGGTCAGTTTTGAATATTCCGCGTCAAAACAAAAAAAAAGCGTAATTTTTTTTCAAAATGACGATTTTATGCCTGGCGTTTTGCGCACCGGTGTACACACGCACATTGGCTCCCCTTGTTTAGTCACAAGGTGTTAAAGGTGCACTATGTAACTTTTCCGTCCACTAGAGGTCGCCTTTTCAAAACAAAGGCGTAGTTTGAGCGCAGAATCTTGGGACATGTCTTCACCTCACAGCCGGTGGAAAAGAATCGGGATAGGACTCGGGCAGAAATCATGTTCATGGATGCGATTATTAACGTTACTGTAGTCTGAAGCAGAGCAGGACAGAGTGTTGTGGAGCTGAGAAACCGCTGGAGCGATCGTTACGATGAAGGCACCACACGCCTCGCAAGCAGCGGGACTTTTATTATGCCACAGTCGCCGGTCATGAGTATGAGGTAACGCAGCTCTGTTTATCTTATTGAACACATCTGAGTGTGTTGAAAATTATGTTATGACGTTACTCTGTGCGTTCTCTCTGCGGCTGCTATGACACTTGTTCACACTGCAGTGAGAGTAAAGCGTTTCTGCAAAATGAAACCGGAAACAGAGGGTACCGCAGATGGTGGTCCAGTGGGTTAAACCATGGAACTGATACGCAGAAGGTTGCTGGTTCGATACCAGAGGTCACCACCAGTGTGTCCTTGAGCAAGGCACTTTACTCCATGTTGCTCCAGGGGGGTTGTCCCTGTAATAAGGGCACTGTAAGTCGCTTTGGATAAAAGCGTCTGCCAAATGCATGAATATGACGCAAACGACAGGCGACTCCCTCACACGTCCCGGTTCCTTGGTTAAATAGTGATTTCTCACGATTTACAAGTAGTTGGAAACATTTGGAAACACTGGCCTAGTGGTTTTTGGATATTTTACTGAAAAAACGTTACATAATGCAGCTTTAAATAAACGGGCGCGAAAATCGTCCCAGTGTGAACAGGCCTTTATGCGTTTTTTCTGAAAAACAAAATACTAATAACCAAAAATTTTACTCTACAGTATTTTAACGCAGATTCAGCTGTTACTAATTTGACTAATTCAGAATTTGGCCCAGTGTTCATGTGTTCAGCTGGGAAATGCTTTTCCAACTAGTTTTCCTATTCAGTTTTTTAATAACAGGATTTTCTGTTGCTTAAACAGTAAAGCTTGGCACATGCAACACCAAGGTCATGGGTTCGATTCCCAGTGATTGCATGAACTGATGAAAGGCACAACTTTAATGCACTGTATCTGCCAAAAGCTTAAATGTGAAGTACTTTGAAGACATTTTTCTTTTTTATGATTATGTTGGGTTACCAATTGATGTCCAATGTGAACTCTGGGTCCTGAAGCAAAACTAGTTGAGGAATGCTGATTTAAATGTTCAATTCCATAGTAAAATGCTGATAAATGCACAATATTAATTTCTTACTATATTGATTAATTTTCCATTAAAAGGAAGGGTCAATCAATGGTCTGTTCTCCAAAAAAAATGCAGCAAAATACTAATAATCCAAAATTAAACTAGAGTATTTTGCTATTTTACCAATGGATGTCCAATAGAATCTCGATCCTGAAGCAAAACTAGTCGTGAATTGCTGATTTAGCTAAATGATAATCCATATTCAATAATTACTAAATGCTTTAGAAGTATTTAGGTCACATTAACTAATATATTTAACTAGTGTTAACAAATGGAAGCTTAATGTAAAGTGTTACGCTGATTATCTTTAATAAACTGAATTAGACCTTTTTCTGTCTATCTTATTTTTAATGTAAGAACATCCGCGACCAATTTTTGAAATTAATGTGAGAAAAAAAAAAATACTCTGAACCCCAAGTGAGACAGTCAAAAAGTGTAAGGTTGTGTCCCGCTCTCCCCTAGTATTTTGGTGATAACCATTGTGACCCTGGTCCTTTGTAAGTTACTGCATTTTGCATATTTGGCTTGCATATTGTTCTTGACCATTTTACTTAAATGTATTGGTTTTCAATTATATTTTATGCCAATAACAAACTTGTTAGTGAATTTCGATATTGCAAGCATCAGTATTTCTATTGCTCATAAAACTGAAATGTTATAAAAACTGTATAGACATATATTTTTTTAAATAATAAAATGACAAAAACACTTACAAATAATAAATAACAGAAATAGTGAAAATAAAATATAATTCAAAATATTATATTATATTAATAACACCTAGTCCATTATTTATTCGTGAATAACCAATTCTAAAATAAAAGTTTGTAAATATGTTTACATAAAAGTTTAATATACAGTATGTGTATATATTTTATTATAATTTTGTATTTTTTATAATTTTATATTATATTAATATATTGTATTATAATGTGTATACTGTATATATGCATACATTTGTTTATGTGCACACATAAATATACATGTCTATGTATATATATATATATATATATATATATATATATATATATATATATATATATATATATATATATATATATATATATATATATATATATATATATATATATATATATATATATACATACACATACTGTATATTATATACTATTATATACTTTTATGATAAAATCAATTAATCACGATTAAGCACTATTTATTTTGCATTGTGACACAATTTTCATGTAAGTTGAGCACATTTTACTCCTAAATTTGTATTACAGTGCGAAAGAGTTATAAAATAAAATGAAACATGAAATAATGTTCATCAATTATTCTAACAAACCATTTATCTCTTGACTTGACTTGATTTTGTTCATAAATGGTTGAAACCTAACTAACGTTTATTCGTGCTTCTTTGCTTTCCCGTTGCACAAAACAGCTGGCATTGTAAACCAAGCTTCAGGAAAGAAAAGATGAAAAATCCTGCCGTTTGGAGTTTATGGAGTTATTTCTCATAAGCCCAGTCATCCATCGCCTCCAAAGAGTTTTTCCCCCCACCAGTCTGTTTTCATTGCCCTGTACGCGATCTCTCTCTGGAGGGGCGACGGGTTGCTGTTCGGCTGATGACAGATCAATTTTAATATGCTGCAAAGTGACCTTTTGTACTCAGTGTTCGAACAAAGTCCTGATACGGCCACTACTAGGATCTGGTATGAGAGGAAACGTCTGGGACAGGAGCCGCTGTCATTCAGAGAGCCTTTGCCTCAGATTTAATCTGGTTAAACCTGAGGGGAAACGCATCTCTCCATCTATGATGGTAACGCAGGTGGTTGTTGCAACTTTCGGGTAAATGAAGCCATCCTTCAAACGCGACCTGATTCTGTTAGGTTGGGCGAGGGGCGCGGCTGCCACTGGGGCTGATTTATGACTGCGGGACTCTCGTGGGCTGCATTGAGCCTCACAACTTATGAATTATTATTCTCACAATAGCTCACAAAGGGACTTTTACCAGGATTCTGACACAATGGATGTCCCTCCTCTCCTTTCTGCTCTTACCTGATGTGGTGATTAAGTGAAACTCATGAAAACAGGTCACATTTCACCCATGAAATTCTATTTTGCATTTATAAGATTGTTACATCATATTAATTTTGGTTAGATATTTTTAATATTTTTTCATGCATTAGGCTGCTGTCACTTTAGACCTGACGCACGGATCCATTATACTGTTACACATGCGCTTTCTTTCTCAACTGTTTACGTTCTCTAAAAACAGAACTGTGTTTACGTGAATACTCGCCAATTATTTTGTGTGTATTTGACTGTTTAAGCACAGTAAGCAGCGAAAAAAATAAGTCAATTTAGTAACTGTGACTGTTACACACCACTACTGAAATCCGCACAGGCATGTTTTTTGTCTTTTAGTATTAAAGGGATAGTTCACCCAAAAATGAAAATTAGCCCATGATTTACTCACCCTCAAGTCATCCTAGATGTATATAACATTCTTCTTTCAGACGAATAAAATCGCAGTTATTATAAAGTCCAGGCTAATCCAAGCATTATTATAGCAGTAATAGTTGCTCTGTTTTTGAAGTCCACAAAAAGTGCATCTGTCCGTCAAATAACGTGCTTCACACAGCTCTGGGGTGTTAATAAAGGCCTTCTGAAGCGAATCGATGCATTTGTGTAAGAAAAATATCCATATTTAAAACTTTATCAAGTAAAATTTCGACTGACCGCCTTCCCTGTTCAATTTATGGAAAAATTGTTGAAAGTTCCCCTGCCGATCGAAAGACTAACGCGACCAGGTACGCTCATCATGACGTCACGTACGCATCTTGAGTTTCACTTTCAACATTCAACACTTTTCCACAGAAGGCGATCGGCTGGAACTTTACTTTATAAAGTTTTAAATATGGATATTTTTCTTACACAAACGCATCGATTCGCTTCAGAAGGCCTTTATTAACACCCCAGAGCCACGTGGAGCACGTTATTTGACCAGATGCACTTTTTATGGACTTCAAAAACAGAGCAACTATTAATCCAATTATAAAGCTTGGATTAGCCTGGACTTTTGTAATATAACTCTGATTTTATTCATCTGAAAGAAGAATGTCATATACACCTAGGATGACTTGAGGGTGAGTAAATCATGGGCTAATTTTCATTTTTGGGTGATCTATCCCTTTAATATGTTAGTCTTACTGTTATCTATGAGCTATTGCGCTCAAAACAATGACAAAATTCGCATTTACAAGATATAAGCATTCAAAACTTACGGTCTCTCACTTCCACCAATAAGGATCAAGGATTTTGATGACATCACTCTGCACTTCAGCTTCTCATCAGATTTTCTGTCCAATTAAATGCTCTCTAGTATCTGAAGCCCCGCCCCCTACATTATAAACAGCTGAAACTGCGGCTGAAATCGGTCACTTGTTCACACATTTACTATTTTCTAAATGGTGAATGGCACCTAGTGCACTATATAGGGGATAGGGAACGATCAGACTGTGCACTATATAGGGGATAGGGAATTATTCAGGCAGTGTGAATATGCTTTCCATTGGGATGAATGAAGTCTGGTTTCACGTTAGTGTTACGCATACCGCTGCAGCACAGAGCGGATCATGTGGTTGAGTCGGTCCAGAGACACGACAGCACAGAGCGGATCATGTGATCGAGTCGGTCCAGAGACATGACAGCACAGAGCGGATCATGTGATCGAGTCAGTCCAGAGTCACGACAGCACAGAGCGGATCATGTGATCGAGTCGGTCCAGAGTCACGACAGCACAGAGCGGATCATGTGATCGAGTCGGTCCAGAGTCACGACAGCACAGAGCGGATCATGTGATCGAGTCAGTCCAGAGTCACGACAGCACAGAGCGGATCATGTGATCGAGTCAGTCCAGAGTCACGACAGCACAGAGCGGATCATGTGATCGAGTCAGTCCAGAGTCACGACAACTCAGAGCGGATCATGTGATCGAGTCAGTCCAGAGTCTCGACAGCACAGAGCGGATCATGTGATCGAGTCGGTCCAGAGTCACGACAACTCAGAGCGGATCATGTGATCGAGTCGGTCCAGAGTCACGACAACTCAGAGCGGATCATGTGATCGAGTCGGTCCAGAGTCACGACAGCACAGAGCGGATCATGTGATCGAGTCGGTCCAGAGTTACGATAGCACAGAGCGGATCATGTGATCGAGTCAGTCCAGAGTCACGACAACTCAGAGCGGATCATGTGATCGAGTCGGTCCAGAGTCACGACAGCACAGAGCGGATCATGTGATCGAGTCAGTCCAGAGTCACGACAGCACAGAGCGGATCATGTGATCGAGTCAGTCCAGAGTCACGACAGCACAGAGCGGATCATGTGATCGAGTCAGTCCAGAGTCACGACAACTCAGAGCGGATCATGTGATCGAGTCAGTCCAGAGTCTCGACAGCACAGAGCGGATCATGTGATCGAGTCGGTCCAGAGACACGATAGCACAGAGCGGATCATGTGATCGAGTCGGTCCAGAGTCACGACAGCACAGAGCGGATCATGTGATCGAGTCGGTTCAGAGTCACGACAGCACAGAGCAGATCATGTGATCGAGTCGGTCCAAAGACACGACAGCACAGAGCGGATCATGTGATCGAGTCAGTCCAGAGTCTCGATAGCACAGAGCGGATCATGTGATCGAGTCGGTCCAGAGACACGACAGCACAGAGCGGATCATGTGATCGAGTCGGAACAGAGACACAACAGCACAGAGCGGATCATGTGATCGAGTCGGTCCAGAGTCACGACAGCACAGAGCGGATCATGTGATCGAGTCGGTCCAGAGTCACGACAGCAAAGAGCGGATCATGTGATCGAGTCGGTCCAGAGTCACGACAGCACAGAGCGGATCATGTGATCGAGTCGGTCCAGAGACACAACAGCACAGAGCGGATCATGTGATCGAGTCGCCACAGACCAGAAAACGTATCGGACCCGTTTGAATGCTGTATTTTAAAGCGAAATGGAGGAGATCAGGAGGAGAAATGGTTAGAGTTTAGGAGGAAACTAATATAAACTAAACACTATTGGCTATTTTAGAAAACGGGAGGAGCTGTTCGATATGTCCTGCCCTGTCTTCCTGTTTCAGTGGAAATTACGTCAACACATTGAATAATACTGCGCGTTTCAAGGCACTTCAGTGGGTCCGCATTATACATTGAACTATAAGTATAACTTTGCAACTACTACATGTCAACTAACTCTAATTAGAGAATTAGTAGAGTTAGGTTAGGGTTAAATTTAGAATAAGTTGACATGGAGTTGCAAAGTTATTTATAGTTAGAATATCTAAAGTGGACTATCAAAATAAAGTGTTACCTTTATTTTTTTATATATATAAATGTATTTATTTTTATTAAATTAATGTTATTAATTTATTTTTAAAATGATATTAATACAGTATGTGTATGCGTGCATATATTTTCTTTTTCATATTTCATATCATTTATATTTGTTTTTATTTATTTTTTGCATCAATGCAGAGTAAAACATACTTAACTTTCATTAAAATAATGTCATAATGCAAAATAAATAAGTAAATAAATAATGCCTTAGTGTTATTTTTGTATCATTGATATACTATTATAGTTTTTTTTTTATTTAAATTGTAAAGTTTTAGTATTTTTTTAAATATTTTTGTCAAACACAAATGAGAAACATTGCCTTGGTTAATGTTTATTTTATTTCAAGTAATGATAATAGTTTTGTTTATGGTTTTAGTTAAATAGTTAACCGTAATAACCCTGAATGGCCCCAAAACAGGCTTTAAAATACTTTTAAATATATAACATTTTTATTTTTGGGTGAAACTGGACATGAGATTTACTCTTTGTTGGCCATGTAGAGTGAACAATGAGACTGTAATGTGTTGCATATTACTGTGTAAGTATGATTTCTGTTTTTCTGGAGGGGGATGGAAACGGGCCGTGACTTCCCGTGCACCATCACTGGGTCGTGTGTGGTGTTGTGGATATGATAGATCGCTATCTGTCTGTGTGCAACGGACTGGTGTGATTCTCTTTCTCTAAGTGCTTCTGTCCTTTTGACAGCTGTGTCGTTCTGCTCTGATGCAGGTGCTGCCGAGAGCTTCGTCATGGCAACCAAAATAGTAACACAGCGTTGCCAGGAAGAGCAGATGGACCAGATGTCTCACAGCATGGAGATGTCCTCCCAGATCAAGAAGAGAAAGTTCAAATCCAGGTAGAGCCGCACTGACCCTCAAAGCACGCCATGAACATTCCCCTGCATCACGCCACTGGATGCCACTCCATTCACACTTTAGGAAACAAGTGTAAATCACCAGCCGAATTAGCAGAATTAATTAGTGAATCTCATTGACACCCGCTCAGTCTGCTGTCCTTTCAGAGAGCAGCTGCGTAAACATATGAGGTCTTATCGGCTTCAGTTCAGCTCTTCTAATGGGACGGGTGTCTTGAAAGGAAGAATTCAGCAACACATGAATGTGTTTTCATCATTTGCTCATATTTACTTTTTGTAATAATACATAAAATATAATATGCTAAATGTCTGAGCTGCGGAAAATATTTAGGCCTAAATATTTATATATTTGAATTCCATATAAGAAAGTTCCATCCATTTGGATGGTTTTAACATAAACTCATAACTTAATGTGATGCATATTTGTCAGTCATACATGAATGCAACGGGTAAGATTTCTGTAATAAACTGAATGTGTTTAAATACACAATAACCAGGTTTATATATTTATCATCAATAAATCCAATTTATTTCAATAACACACATTTTAACTAATAGAATATTGCTTGTTTCACAGCTAGGCATATTTGAACCATGTTCATACTTTTTAACTGAATCAATTGAATTGCTTTCACAATGAACAGATTCATGCTGATTGGAAAATATAATAACAAATAGATGCAAATAAAAGTTGATAATAAACTTATCATAAAAAATATCTGTTTCATTCATGTATGACTGACAAATATGCATCACATTAGTTTAAATCTGTGGGATCTAAACGGATGGACATTTTAAATAAAAATCGAATACATAAATCTTAAATTTATGCGTGTGGCTTATGTAAAGCTTTAAAAAGGACAAACAATTTACCCTAAAAGTAGTATATGTCTAGCCTGGTCCTACCAGACTCTCTTACATTTAATTTGTACAGAGAGCCTGGCCACTCTCCATTGACAAGCGTTAACTTCCTTGAAGGCGGGTACTCTGTTGAAGTTTAAAACTATTGGATCTGCCTTAACCAATCGCTAACGTTTGGTCCTGACGTATGTCATCTCAAACTAGCGCATCTATAGGTGTGTTCGACCAATGAGGTTCATTCTCGTGTTACGCATCACGTTTGAGCTTCCTCAAGAACCAATGAGGTTCATTCTCGTGTTACGCATCACGTTTGAGCTTCAGCGAGAACCAATGAGGTTCATTCTCATGTTACGCATCACTTTGAGCTTCAGCAAGAACCAATGAGGTTCATTCTCGTGTTACGCATCACGTTTGAGCTTCAGCGAGAACCAATGAGGTTCATTCTCGTGTTACGCATCACGTTTGAGCTTCAGCGAGAACCAATGAGGTTCATTCTCATGTTACGCATCACGTTTGAGCTTCAGCAAGAACCAATGAGGATCGTTCTTGTGTTACGCATCACGTTTGAGCTTCAGCAAGAACCAATGAGGTTCATTCTCATGTTACGCATCACGTTTGAGCTTCAGCAAGAACCAATGAGGATCGTTCTTGTGTTACGCATCACTTTTGAGCTTCAGCAAGAACCAATGAGGGTCATTCTCTTGTTACGCATCACGTTTGAGCTTCAGCAAGAACCAATGAGGTTCATTCTCTTGTTACGCATCACGTTTGAGCTTTAGCAAGAACCAATGAGAGTCATTCTCTTGTTACGCATCACGTTTGAGCTTCAGCAAGAACCAATAAGGTTCATTCTCGTGTTACGCATCACGTTTGAGCTTCAGCGAGAACCAATGAGGTTCATTCTCGTGTTACGCATCACGTTTGAGCTTCAGCAAGAACCAATGAGGATCGTTCTCGTGTTACGCATCACATTTGAGCTTCAGCGAGAACCAATGAGGTTCATTCTCGTGTTACGCATCACGTTTGAGCTTCAGCAAGAACCAATGAGGATCGTTCTCGTGTTACGCATCACATTTGAGCTTCAGCGAGAACCAATGAGGTTCATTCTCGTGTTACGCATTACGTTTGAGCTTCAGCAAGAACCAATGAGGTTCATTCTCGTGTTACGCATCACATTTGAGTTTCAGCAAGAACCAATGAGGTTCATTCTCTTGTTACGCATCACGTTTGAGCTTCAGCAAGAACCAATGAGGTTCATTCTCTTGTTACGCATCACGTTTGAGCTTCAGCAAGAACCAATGAGAGTCATTCTCTTGTTACGCATCACGTTTGAGCTTCAGCAAGAACCAATGAGGTTCATTCTCTTGTTACGCATCACGTTTGAGCTTCAGCAAGAACCAATGAGAGTCATTCTCTTGTTACGCATCACGTTTGAGCTTCAGCAAGAACCAATGAGGTTCATTCTCATGTTACGCATCACGTTTGAGCTTCAGCAAGAACCAATGAGAGTCATTCTCTTGTTACGCATCACGTTTGAGCTTCAGCAAGAACCAATGAGGTTCATTCTCTTGTTACGCATCACGTTTGAGCTTCAGCAAGAACCAATGAGGTTCATTCTCTTGTTACGCATCACGTTTGAGCTTCAGCAAGAACCAATGAGGGTCATTCTCTTGTTACGCATCACGTTTGAGCTTCAGCAAGAACCAATGAGGTTCATTCTCTTGTTACGCATCACGTTTGAGCTTCAGCAAGAACCAATGAGAGTCATTCTCTTGTTACGCATCACGTTTGAGCTTCAGCAAGAACCAATGAGGTTCATTCTCATGTTACGCATCACGTTTGAGCTTCAGCAAGAACCAATGAGAGTCATTCTCATGTTACGCATCACATTTGAGCTTCAGCGAGAACCAATGAGGTTCATTCTCGTGTTACGCATCACGTTTGAGCTTCAGCAAGAACCAATGAGGATCGTTCTCGTGTTACGCATCACATTTGAGCTTCAGCGAGAACCAATGAGGTTCATTCTCGTGTTACGCATCACGTTTGAGCTTCAGCAAGAACCAATGAGGTTCATTCTCGTGTTACGCATCACATTTGAGTTTCAGCGAGAACCAATGAGGTTCATTCTCGTGTTACGCATCACGTTTGAGCTTCAGCAAGAACCAATGAGGATCGTTCTCGTGTTACGCATCACATTTGAGCTTCAGCGAGAACCAATGAGGTTCATTCTCGTGTTACGCATCACGTTTGAGCTTCAGCAAGAACCAATGAGGATCGTTCTCGTGTTACGCATCACATTTGAGCTTCAGCGAGAACCAATGAGGTTCATTCTCGTGTTACGCATCACCTTTGAGCTTCAGCAAGAACCAATGAGGTTCATTCTCGTGTTACGCATCACGTTTGAGCTTCAGCAAGAACCAATGAGGTTCATTCTCATGTTACGCATCACATTTGAGTTTCAGCAAGAACCAATGAGGATCGTTCTTGTGTTACGCATCACGTTTGAGCTTCAGCAAGAACCAATGAGGTTCATTCTCATGTTACGCATCACATTTGAGTTTCAGCAAGAACCAATGAGGATCGTTCTTGTGTTACGCATCACGTTTGAGCTTCAGCAAGAACCAATGAGGTTCATTCTCATGTTACGCATCACGTTTGAGCTTCAGCAAGAACCAATGAGGATCGTTCTTGTGTTACGCATCACTTTTGAGCTTCAGCAAGAACCAATGAGGGTCATTCTCTTGTTACGCATCACGTTTGAGCTTCAGCAAGAACCAATGAGGGTCATTCTCGTGTTATGCAGCAAGTTTGAGCTTCATCAAGAACCAATGAGGTTCATTCTCTTGTTACGCATCACGTTTGAGCTTCAGCAAGAACCAATGAGGTTCATTCTCTTGTTACGCATCACGTTTGAGCTTCAGCAAGAACCAATGAGAGTCATTCTCTTGTTACGCATCACGTTTGAGCTTCAGCAAGAACCAATGAGGTTCATTCTTGTGTTACGCATCACGTTTGAGCTTCAGCAAGAACCAATGAGAGTCATTCTCTTGTTACGCATCACGTTTGAGCTTCAGCAAGAACCAATGAGGTTCATTCTCGTGTTACGCATCACGTTTGAGCTTCAGCGAGAACCAATGAGGTTCATTCTCGTGTTACGCATCACGTTTGAGCTTCAGCAAGAACCAATGAGGATCGTTCTCGTGTTACGCATCACATTTGAGCTTCAGCGAGAACCAATGAGGTTCATTCTCGTGTTACGCATCACGTTTGAGCTTCAGCAAGAACCAATGAGGATCGTTCTCGTGTTACGCATCACGTTTGAGCTTCCTCAAGAACCAATGAGGTTCATTCTCGTGTTACGCATCACGTTTGAGCTTCAGCGAGAACCAATGAGGTTCATTCTCATGTTACGCATCACTTTGAGCTTCAGCAAGAACCAATGAGGTTCATTCTCGTGTTACGCATCACGTTTGAGCTTCAGCGAGAACCAATGAGGTTCATTCTCGTGTTACGCATCACGTTTGAGCTTCAGCGAGAACCAATGAGGTTCATTCTCATGTTACGCATCACGTTTGAGCTTCAGCAAGAACCAATGAGGATCGTTCTTGTGTTACGCATCACGTTTGAGCTTCAGCAAGAACCAATGAGGTTCATTCTCATGTTACGCATCACGTTTGAGCTTCAGCAAGAACCAATGAGGATCGTTCTTGTGTTACGCATCACTTTTGAGCTTCAGCAAGAACCAATGAGGGTCATTCTCTTGTTACGCATCACGTTTGAGCTTCAGCAAGAACCAATGAGGTTCATTCTCTTGTTACGCATCACGTTTGAGCTTCAGCAAGAACCAATGAGAGTCATTCTCTTGTTACGCATCACGTTTGAGCTTCAGCAAGAACCAATGAGGTTCATTCTCATGTTACGCATCACGTTTGAGCTTCAGCAAGAACCAATGAGAGTCATTCTCTTGTTACGCATCACGTTTGAGCTTCAGCAAGAACCAATGAGGTTCATTCTCGTGTTACGCATCACGTTTGAGCTTCAGCGAGAACCAATGAGGTTCATTCTCGTGTTACGCATCACGTTTGAGCTTCAGCAAGAACCAATGAGGATCGTTCTCGTGTTACGCATCACATTTGAGCTTCAGCGAGAACCAATGAGGTTCATTCTCGTGTTACGCATCACGTTTGAGCTTCAGCAAGAACCAATGAGGATCGTTCTCGTGTTACGCATCACATTTGAGCTTCAGCGAGAACCAATGAGGTTCATTCTCGTGTTACGCATTACGTTTGAGCTTCAGCAAGAACCAATGAGGTTCATTCTCGTGTTACGCATCACATTTGAGTTTCAGCAAGAACCAATGAGGTTCATTCTCTTGTTACGCATCACGTTTGAGCTTCAGCAAGAACCAATGAGGTTCATTCTCTTGTTACGCATCACGTTTGAGCTTCAGCAAGAACCAATGAGAGTCATTCTCTTGTTACGCATCACGTTTGAGCTTCAGCAAGAACCAATGAGGTTCATTCTCTTGTTACGCATCACGTTTGAGCTTCAGCAAGAACCAATGAGAGTCATTCTCTTGTTACGCATCACGTTTGAGCTTCAGCAAGAACCAATGAGAGTCATTCTCTTGTTACGCATCACGTTTGAGCTTCAGCAAGAACCAATGAGAGTCATTCTCTTGTTACGCATCACGTTTGAGCTTCAGCAAGAACCAATGAGGTTCATTCTCTTGTTACGCATCACGTTTGAGCTTCAGCAAGAACCAATGAGGTTCATTCTCTTGTTACGCATCACGTTTGAGCTTCAGCAAGAACCAATGAGGGTCATTCTCTTGTTACGCATCACGTTTGAGCTTCAGCAAGAACCAATGAGGTTCATTCTCTTGTTACGCATCACGTTTGAGCTTCAGCAAGAACCAATGAGAGTCATTCTCTTGTTACGCATCACGTTTGAGCTTCAGCAAGAACCAATGAGGTTCATTCTCATGTTACGCATCACGTTTGAGCTTCAGCAAGAACCAATGAGAGTCATTCTCTTGTTACGCATCACGTTTGAGCTTCAGCAAGAACCAATGAGGTTCATTCTCGTGTTACGCATCACGTTTGAGCTTCAGCGAGAACCAATGAGGTTCATTCTCGTGTTACGCATCACGTTTGAGCTTCAGCAAGAACCAATGAGGATCGTTCTCGTGTTACGCATCACATTTGAGCTTCAGCGAGAACCAATGAGGTTCATTCTCGTGTTACGCATCACGTTTGAGCTTCAGCAAGAACCAATGAGGATCGTTCTCGTGTTACGCATCACATTTGAGCTTCAGCGAGAACCAATGAGGTTCATTCTCGTGTTACGCATCACGTTTGAGCTTCAGCAAGAACCAATGAGGTTCATTCTCGTGTTACGCATCACATTTGAGTTTCAGCGAGAACCAATGAGGTTCATTCTCGTGTTACGCATCACGTTTGAGCTTCAGCAAGAACCAATGAGGATCGTTCTCGTGTTACGCATCACATTTGAGCTTCAGCGAGAACCAATGAGGTTCATTCTCGTGTTACGCATCACGTTTGAGCTTCAGCAAGAACCAATGAGGATCGTTCTCGTGTTACGCATCACATTTGAGCTTCAGCGAGAACCAATGAGGTTCATTCTCGTGTTACGCATCACGTTTGAGCTTCAGCAAGAACCAATGAGGTTCATTCTCGTGTTACGCATCACGTTTGAGCTTCAGCAAGAACCAATGAGGTTCATTCTCATGTTACGCATCACATTTGAGTTTCAGCAAGAACCAATGAGGATCGTTCTTGTGTTACGCATCACGTTTGAGCTTCAGCAAGAACCAATGAGGTTCATTCTCATGTTACGCATCACATTTGAGTTTCAGCAAGAACCAATGAGGATCGTTCTTGTGTTACGCATCACGTTTGAGCTTCAGCAAGAACCAATGAGGTTCATTCTCATGTTACGCATCACGTTTGAGCTTCAGCAAGAACCAATGAGGATCGTTCTTGTGTTACGCATCACTTTTGAGCTTCAGCAAGAACCAATGAGGGTCATTCTCTTGTTACGCATCACGTTTGAGCTTCAGCAAGAACCAATGAGGGTCATTCTCGTGTTATGCAGCAAGTTTGAGCTTCATCAAGAACCAATGAGGTTCATTCTCTTGTTACGCATCACGTTTGAGCTTCAGCAAGAACCAATGAGGTTCATTCTCTTGTTACGCATCACGTTTGAGCTTCAGCAAGAACCAATGAGAGTCATTCTCTTGTTACGCATCACGTTTGAGCTTCAGCAAGAACCAATGAGGTTCATTCTTGTGTTACGCATCACGTTTGAGCTTCAGCAAGAACCAATGAGAGTCATTCTCTTGTTACGCATCACGTTTGAGCTTCAGCAAGAACCAATGAGGTTCATTCTCGTGTTACGCATCACGTTTGAGCTTCAGCGAGAACCAATGAGGTTCATTCTCGTGTTACGCATCACGTTTGAGCTTCAGCAAGAACCAATGAGGATCGTTCTCGTGTTACGCATCACATTTGAGCTTCAGCGAGAACCAATGAGGTTCATTCTCGTGTTACGCATCACGTTTGAGCTTCAGCAAGAACCAATGAGGTTCATTCTCGTGTTACGCATCACGTTTGAGCTTCAGCGAGAACCAATGAGGTTCATTCTTGTGTTACGCATCACGTTTGAGCTTCAGCAAGAACCAATGAGGTTCATTCTCGTGTTACGCATCACGTTTGAACTTCAGCAAGAACCAATGAGGTTCATTCTCGTGTTACGCATCACATTTGAGTTTCAGCAAGAACCAATGAGGTTCATTCTTGTGTTACGCATCACGTTTGAGCTTCAGCAAGAACCAATGAGGTTCATTCTCGTGTTACGCATCACGTTTGAGCTTCAGCAAGAACCAATGAGGTTCATTCTCATGTTTCGCATCACGTTTGAGCTTCAGCAAGAACCAATGAGGTTCATTCTCATGTTACGCATCACATTTGAGTTTCAGCAAGAACCAATGAGGTTCAATCTCGTGTTACGCATCACGTTTGAGCTTCAGCAAGAACCAATGAGGTTCATTCTCATGTTACGCATCACGTTTGAGCTTCAGCAAGAACCAATGAGGTTCATTCTCATGTTACGCATCACATTTGAGTTTCAGCGAGAACCAATGAGGATCGTTCTTGTGTTACGCATCACGTTTGAGCTTCAGCAAGAACCAATGAGGTTCATTTTGGTTGAACTAACCCTTTAATTAATACCAATGATTCATTACTGTGCCACATGTTTGGGATCATGTGTGTGATTGTCTGTGGAGATTACATGACAATTACTGATGAGGAAGGCAACTGTGTTTCACCCTGACATGTGCTGGAGTTATTCTGAGCTCACTGAGGCATCACAGCCATGGCAAACTCCCAGGTGTAAACTATTGTTGTTGACAGCCAAATTTATAACAATAGACACACACACGCACAAGCTCTTTTCCAAAACCTCCTGGGGTTAAACCCGTTGAGGACATGTATGAATCAAGGTTGAATTTGTTTGTACCTTGTACTATCGTTGATTGTGTTAAAAATGCATGTTAATACAGTATAAGAGAGCTAAAGATTTCGGGGTAAAATATGGCCTGAACTGATAATTTCATGAGATTCCCACAGTGAGCATTTTAAGGCATCATAGGTGCATTCCTGAAGATGCCTTGTTTTGGCCAAATTTACATTTATGCATTTTTGCGACTTACAACAGAGTAACAAAAGCAATTCTTTAAAGGGCCTATAGCAATGCCAGGTTTATTAGCCTAATTCAAAGGCAGCAATCGTGTTTCTTTAGTGGAGAATACAATGCTAAAATACATTGCAACACAGTGAAATAATGCTTACTAGAGAATCTTAGCACATGATACCACATAACTATTCAAATCAATTGTGATTAAAGTAGCCTATACTTTTTTGGGTACAGCATAGGCCGTTAACGGATAAAAAGCTTTATTTACATTTCACACAATGTTGCCTAAAGCTTGTTTCAGTTACTTTAACTTCTCTTCTGGCTTATTAGACAGTCAAAGTGAACATCAACAGTGTTGCTATGCTAAAATAATCACACGCATTGGCTACTCTTTACTGAAGCTCATATTACACAATTGCTCGAAATAGCTTCCTTCTTTTCTTTTGTTGGCCTGTCAGGGAGCCTTTTGGATCCGCAAACATACAGATGAACTTCTGCTTTTGTCTTTGTGCCAATCACATGTGTTCCTCTGTACGTGGGATGGTCGTTTAATAATGCAGCTGACTCTGAGAGTCGCTGTCTAAATAGACATTGATCCACTTTTCATTATGACCCACTGGATTGACTGACTGACTACTTCTGCCTTGAATCCTGTTAGAATGATCATTTTTATGAGATGGGCGCGCACGAGCGTGTTGTAAATACCAGAGAGAAACTCTTTGAGCTCCAGCTGTCTGTGTTGAAGCGTGTTAATTAAAGAATCATAAGCAAAAATCATATTTTGTTGTAATTTATAAATATTGACTTTCATCACTGTTGATGAACAGTAGCTATAATACTTGAGAGAAAATATACTTCTCATTTATGCAGAGAAATATGAAATTAGACTAAATTTGCCAAACAGATTAACTTTATTTTGATTGAATACACATCTCATAATTATAGTTGCCCTCTTGAAACAAGGAAATCTCCCTAAAATATAACACAAATGTTCTGGTAGATCAAGCAACAACAAAAAATGCCTGTACGCTAAACATTATTTAATAGAAAGTCTTTAAAATAACAAATATATTAGCCACTATAAAAATAATGCACCTTACAACTGAGGAAGAAAATAGGGGGAAAAATTAAATAATAATTATTATTATTTCTGTGCAAAAAATATTATTGCATTACTCACTGGTACAGTAGGCTTTATTTATTTATTTATTTTAATTATTTACCTTATTGAAAGGCTGCATTTATTTAAAAAAAAACAGTAAAACAGGAATATTGTCAAATATTATTACAATTCAAAATGTGTTTTCTGTTGTAATAAATTGAATTAAAAGATTTTCTTAGTGTTTATTATGCTCACCAACTCATAATGATAGTGATAGTGACCTCTTGAAACAAGCAAATATCTCTAAAATATAACAAAAATGCTCTGATATATCAATATCAAGCAAAAATATATATATATTAGCCACCAAAAATATGAATGCACTTTACAACTGAGGGAAAAAAGCAACTAATAATCTTTTGTGCAAAAATATTATTGCATTACTCACTGGTACAGTAGGTTTTATTTATTTATTTAAAATATTTACCTTTTAGATTTGTTTAAGTTTTTGAAAGGCTACATTTATTAAATAAAAAACAAACAAACAGTAAAAACAGTAATATTGTCAAATATTATTACAATTCAAAATGTGTTTTCTGTATTAAATTGAATTGTTGACCCCAAAAAAATTTGATAGTGACCTCGTGAAACAAGCAGATATCTCTAAAATATAACAAAAATGCTCTGATAGATCAAGCAAATAAAAAAGTGAATGCACTTTTTAAAACAGGGGAAAAGCAATAACTAAATGTTCTTTGTGCAAAAACATTATTGCATTACTCACTGGTACATTTATTTATTTTATTTTAATGATTTACCTTTCAGATTTGTTTATGCTTTTGAAAGGAGTCCCTTATGCTCACCAAGGCTGCACTTATTAAAATACAGTAAATTTTCGAATATTATTACAATTCAAAAATAAGTGTTTTCTGGTATAATAAATTGAATTGTTAACCCCCACACAATTTTTTAGCATTTTTTTATGTTTATTATGCTCACCAATAGTGTGTCTTTAATGACAAATATAGTAAAAATAGTATTTATGTGAAAAACTATTACAATTTAAAAATTATAATTGAAACATATATTTTAAAATTTGTATTCCTGTGATCAAAGCTGAATTTTCATCATCATTACTACCTTCAGAAATCATTCTAATATGCTGATTTAATGCTCAAGAAACATTGTCTGTCACTTTTGATAAATGTAATAGTGGAGCGGCTAAGTGATATAATCGTTCAGTTTATGATACAAGCGTGAAAATTGGCATGAGCAGTCTCCATGGGTCACTTGACAAGAAAATTGTCCGAGCCACTTGAAATTTCAAGATGGCGGCCATTTTTCAAGATGGCCGACACCTTAGTGGAGCAGTTAAGTGATATAGTGGTTTATTTGGTGATACAAGCATGAAAATTGGCATGAGCAGTCTCTGATGGTCACTAGACAATAAGCCACCCACAGCTATTTGAAATTTCAAGATGGCGGCCATTTTTCAAGATGGCCACCACCTTAGTGGAGCAATTAGGCTTAAGAAATCATTTAGTTGGTGATACAAGCATGAAAATTGCCTTGAGCTGTCTCAAAGGGTCATTTGACAAGAAACTGCCCACAGCAACATAAAATTTCAAGATGGCGACAATTTTTCTGGATTACTGCCGCCCGCCATGTGGATCTTTAAATGGGTCATCAGGGTTCATTGAGGTAAGTTCATGCCTTAACCCTACACTTAGTCCGATCGTTCATCCAATGCCATTTATATCCCGTGCGATCTGTACACCATCCGGTTAACTAAAACCCCATTAACCTTGGCTCGGCTCTCCCGCGCTGGCACAACCTGTCAATTCAGGTGCGGCTATCTAACCGTTTTAGGGTAGATTAGACAGCATTTGGGATACTAACTTTACAATTAGCTGACATTGAACCCCACTCTGAGTTTAACAGCAGTGATATATCACCAGTGTGCCCTGGTAGTGCAGATATTCACTCTTGTCTAATCTATCAATAATCAACAAATCCACACAACTGTATTTTGATGCGTTAAAAGTTGTTCTTTAGAATAATCTAAAACATATAAAATAATGTTTTAATGAAAAAAAAAAAAAAATTCTATCGGAAAATTGATCTTTTGAGGATCCAGGGGTCGGCCATCTTGAAAATAGACATTTCAAGTGGCTGAGAGTGTTTTCTTGTCAAGCAATCCTTAGAGACAGCTCAAGGCAATTTTCATGCTTGTATCACCAACTAAAGGATTTCTTAAGCCTAATTGCTCCACTAAGGTGGTGGCCATCTTGAAAAATGGCCGCCATCTTGAAATTTCAAATAGCTGTGGGTGGCTTATAGTCTAGTGACCATCAGAGACTGCTCATGCCAATTTTCATGCTTGTATCACCAAATAAACCACTATATCACTTAACTGCTCCACTAAGGTGTCGGCCATCTTGAAAAATGGCCGCCATCTTGAAATTTCAAGTGGCTCGGACAATTTTCTTGTCAAGTGACCCATGGAGACTGCTCATGCCAATTTTCACGCTTGTATCATAAACTGAACGATTCTGCCAAATATAAGCACTTAGCCGCTCCACTATAATGCTTCTTTGCTGAATAAACGTATAGAAAAAACACTGACCCCAAACTTTTGAACAGTAATGTCGATTACTATAAAACTGAATATGCCCTAAATGTTCAATGACAAACGCGTGCATCAGATATGAAACGGCTTCACTAAAGCCTAATCCTAAAGGACGTGGACTGGCTTACACAAAACACCTGCTCGCTCCTGCCAAGTGAAAATCCCCTTTACACCGGTCTGAAGCAGCGCTCTGAGCCGATGCACATGTGAATCAGCAGGTTACTCAACCTTCAGTTGTCTTATAATCAGAGAACGGAGCATGCGGTGGAGAAGCAGGCCGTTAAGCAGGAGGGCTGATCTGAATTGATAGAAAGGCTCCTGTGGGCGCTGATCCCCACTAAACCCTCGCAGGCGGCCGTGGAGAGTTACAAGCCTCTGAGAGATCAACAGCAGACGTACATGTTCAATACAGGATGGAGAACGGCTGGCGTTCACACCTGGATGGATTTACATTTGATTATAGAAATTGAAAATATAGAAATAATATTAACGACATATGATAATGGTGTTGAGAAACAGGGCTGTGTTGGTTCCGGAAGTATTTTTCCATTCATTTTTCCCATAGGGATTTAAAAAAGTCTTTCTTAAAAGTGTGCCTGGGCAAAAGCGGTTTCAAACGCAAAGGGTGGTCACACCAAATATTGATTTGATTTAGTTAATAGAAGTTATTTGATAAATACAGCATCCTCACTTTACAGCATTGCCTAAAACTTTTCACTGTTCTGTAGTCTCTTCAAGCAATACCGTAATGCATTACTGTTAAAAGCTTTCCCCAACACTGCTGCTAACTAGAGTAGATGAGTATAATTATAGTGTAGAAAAGTCTTTGTAAGGTTGTAATTTGTGTTTGTAGCAGATGCCGAGTTTTCCACGCGACTGACAGAATGACAGACAGCACATCAGTGCAAACGGCTTTCTGTCAGAGACTGTTTCACTCCATCTGTCTCTTTCTTTCTCTCCTCTCCACCTCATGGTCTCAGTGATGCAACTTTAAACACATTATGGCAGCTGAGTAGCTCGATACTAAGAGTATGTCACATATCATTTACACATATGCGGATTGCATGAAATGAAAAGATAGTGCATGAAATATATACATTTGTTGAAGTATGTCAGTCTATTCCATTTCATTTTGGGCTGAATTATGACATGAAAAGTTTCTTGATATCATCAAAATATTATATACTATCAGCCTTTTAATTCATTCATTTATTATCACAATGCAAAAAGGATTATATATATATATATATACTGAAAAAAAAATGATTAGTTGACTTAACTTAAAAAAGTGCCTTATTTTGCCTTAAAAGATTGTTTTATTATGTATTATTATTAAAGTAATAAACTACATGTGTAATTGAAAAAAATAAGTTACATGAACTTGACTAATCCACATAACTTAATTTAATAATTTAATAAATAATTATGTATTAACTTTATTTTCTTAATTATTTTAAGGCAACGGGTTTCCTCACTTTTTTCAACTGTCAACTGATCACCTTTTACAGTTCTTAATTTAATTTAATTTTGTTATTTTATTTTATATGTAATGTAACCTTATCACCTTTTACAGTTCTTAAAAAATATATATTTTACTTTACTTTACTTTACTTTACTTTACTTTACTATTTTATTTTATATGAAATGTAACCTGATCATATAAAAATGTTATCTAAAATATTTTCAGCCTTTCTTTTTATTTATTTATTTAAGATTAACACGTGTTTATTGTAAGAATTAAAACGGTAGGTTTATATATATATATATATATATATATATATATATATATATATATATATATATATATATATATATATATATATATATATATATATATAATAAAAATACTGAAGTAATGTTTTCCACAAAACGTTATTTGCATTGCAAATATATTATAAATATTCAATATTTCACTCACCCATAATGCAATTGTGGATGCCTATCAGAACAACTTCGATCAGGATCATAACGTTTTTATCTTGCCTTAAAATATTGTTTTATTATGTATTATTATTTAAATAATAAACTTCATGTGTAATTGAAAAAAAATAAGTTATGTGAACTTGACAATTCCACATAATTTTTTTTGGTTATTTATTTTATTTTATTTATTTATTTTTAAATGTAACCTGATCACCTTTTACAGTTCTTAAAATATATATATACATATATAATTTTTTGTAAAAAAAAATTGTTTTATATGTAACCTGATCACCTTTTACAGTTTTTAAAATTTTTATTTAATTGAAAAAAAATTTTTTTTTATTTTTTATTTTTTTATATGTAACCTGATCACCTTTTACAGTTTATTTATTTTATTTTATTTTATTTTATTTTATTTTATTTATTTTATTTTATTTTATATGAAATGTAACCTGATCACCTTTTGCAGTTCTTAAAATTTTTATTTTATTTTATTTTAGGTGAAATGTAACCTGATCTTGATAATATCAAAATAGTATCTAAAATATCAGCCTTTCTTTTTATTTACTAATTTAAGATTAAGACATGTTTATTGCAAGAATTAAGACAGTAAAACGGTAGGTTTAAAAAATAAAAATAAAGTTTTTTTTTGTGCAAATATATTATAAATATTCAATATTTCACTCATCAGAACAACTTTGATCATGATCATGACGTGTTTTTCTCTTTGTGTTGTGTTTGAACAGTGATGAAAAGGCCTCCCTCAGTGAATTCTATCCCATCATTCCTGGCGACGTCATGTCTGTCAAGGAGATCCTGACTGAGCCCAAGTTCCCGCGCCACAGGACATGGTACAGTAAGAGCTGAAACACACACTCACACACTCTAAAGAATGCTGGGTTAAAAACAACCCAAGTTGGGTTGAAAATGGACTAACCCAGCAATTGGGTTGTTTTAACCCAGTGAATGGGTCATTTTAAGCAAACATTTAACCCATCCACTGGGTAAAAACAACCCATTCACTGGGTTAAAACAACCCAATTGCTGGGTTAGTCCATTTTCAACCCAACTTGGGTTGTTTTTAACCCAGCATTTTTTAGAGTGCAGTGTTTTATGGGGACTCTCCATAGGCATAATGATTTTTATACTGTACAAACTGGATATTCTATTCCCTACCCCTAAACCTACACATGACACAACTTTCTGCAGCTTTAGATTTTCTAAAAACATAATTTAGTGTGATTTATAAACTGAATACCTGAACCACACAAGCACACACACTCTTGCTTTAGCAAGTGAGCATGTCTTAGGTCACCCTTCAGTAAAACGCTGACATGATGACATTATCAATTTAGAGCTTTGCTTTTTTAAACCTTTGTGAGGCCACAGCTGTCCTGCTGAAAATGTGAAGGGTTTAAAAATAATATGATGGAGTCACAGATACTGGCAGGACACGGCCGGTCAAGATATGATTTACATGTCAAACAGTTTTATCTGCGGGGCCGCAGCCTCTCCTCGTATCAAATTCTCTCAAACCTTCAGTAGGAGATTTACATAAAAAATAAACACAGAAACATAAATACAGTTTTGGGTTTCATTCCATGAAAAATAGGGGACATTCAAATACATCTATAGCCAGAAAGAACACGCAGGAAAAGAACAGCAGCATCTCTTCGGAAAGAGGTTCAGTCTTTAGGGAAACAGTCGGCTAAAACTAAGCACTAAATGCCTAGGGCTGGGCATTATATTTCAAAACTGACAAAAAAAGAAAAAAAGCTGATGTACTGGAATATACAGCAACTGAAAATATATCTATCTATCTATCTATGTCTGTTCTATCTATCTATCTATGTCTGTTCTATCTATCTATCTATGTCTGTTCTATCTATCTATCTATCTATCTATCTATCTATCTATCTATCTATCTATCTATCGTTCTATCTATCTATCTATCTATCTATCTATCTATCTATCTATCTATCTATCTATGTCTGTTCTATCTATCTATCTATGTCTGTTCTATCTATCTATCTATGTCTGTTCTATCTATCTATCTATCTATCTATCTATCTATCTATCTATCTATCTATCTATCTATCTATCTATCTATCTATCTATCTATCTATCTATCTATCTATCTATCTATCTATCTATCTATCTATCTATCTATCTATCTATCTATCTATCTATCTATCTATCTATCTATCTAGTCTGTTCTATCTATCTATCTATCTATCTATCTATCTATCTATCTATCTATCTATCTATCTATCTATCTATCTATCTATCTATCTATCTATCTATCTATCTATCTATCTATCTATCTATCTATCTATCTATCTATCTATCTATCTATCTATCTATCTATCATGTCTGTTCTATCTATCATGTCTGTTCTATCTATCTATCTATCTATCTATCTATCTATCTATCTATCTATCTATCTATCTATCTATCTATCTATCTATCTATCTATCTATCTATCTATCTATCTATCTATCTATCTATCTATCTATCTATCTATCTATCTATCTATCTATCTATCTATCTATCTATCTATCTATCTATCTATCTATCATGTCTGTTCTATCTATCATGTCTGTTCTATCTATCTATCTATCTATCTATCTATCTATCTATCTATCTATCTATCTATCTATCTATCTATCTATCTATCTATCTATCTATCTATCTATCTATCTATCTATCTATCTATCTATCTATCTATCTATCTATCTATCTATCTATCTATCTATCTATCTATCTATCTATCTATCTATCTATCTATCTCTGTCTGTTCTATCAGTCTCTCTGTCTGTCTGGTCATGTTCTTGACAGGTTTTGTTGAATGAACTAAAGCACCTCTCTCATTTTTTCTGCTACTCTTCTGTTTTTCTCTTCCTTTCTGCGCTGTCACTTTCCCCTGCTTAGCATGATGGGAAGGGCACAGCCCCTGTATCCACCTCTCACACTTAACAGGTTTACCTGCAATTCACAGCGAGCCGGCAGCCGCTTTAGTTTTGAGGCTGGTAATCCTGTTCAGAGGGAGACATTAACACGGTCATGCCTCCGCCGCCGGAGGGTTGCGGCTGGTGGAATAGCATGGGAAAAAGGGTTTGAGTTATAGGATAAAAAGGTCACTTCAGTAAATCAAGCTTCAAATGCAGGATTGATGATTTGAGGATGAGTGATAAAGCCCATCAAGTCTGGATCTGGCCTCTCTTGCACATGGTTCAAGTGAAGGTCGGGCAGGAGAGTCACTGTAGTTTGGTGTTTAAAGGTGAGATGAGAGAAGAGCAAGATCAAGTGGAAAGATGTGTTCATCTCATAATCTCTGCTGTATTTCTCTCTTGCTCATATGAAGGAGTGTCATGCTCTGTCTGTAAATGGCTTTTTCTCTGTATCTCATATTCACAATGTAGATTTGGAATTTGAAGTGACATGTGCATTTAACCAAGCATCCAAGTGCACACACACAGTAGTGAACACACACACATACCGTGGCGTGAACACACACCTGGAGCAGTGGGCAGCCATATTGCTGCGGCGCCCGGGGAGCAGTTGGGGGTTCGGTGCCTTGCTCAAGGATCTCACCTCAGTCGTGGTATTGAGGGTGGAGGAGAGCGCTGGTTATTCACTCCACCGACAATTCCTGCCGGACCTGAGACTCGAACCCGCAACCTTCCGGTTACAAGTCCGACTCTCTAACCATTAGGCCACCACTGCCCACTCTTTCCCCCGTAGTTTAATTCATGGGACCAGACACCAGTTGCTTTGTCAAGAGATCTCTTTATTTTAAATAATTGTTGTTATTATTGTCAGCCATAGGAGAGAGACAGTTCTGGAGGGATGTTATAACGCAGCTTCACTGTTGTTCTCCAATTCTCTCTCTCCCTCCGAACAAAAGCTTATGCTTTTATGCACCCCGTTGTTGTGAACTTTTCTTTTCCTCGTTTGAAGAAGAGACCAGGAGACTTGGATAGGATTTTTCTTCAGCAGGATTCTTTAATGAGAACGTGCTGTCTTTCCGCTGAGGTCATCAAGTCTAATTTAACAGTACAGAACACTGTAATTTATCTACATTTCAGGGGAAGGGACTATACAGCAGGGGAGGAGACACTCTGAACAATATAATGCAAATGTTGTATAGGAAAATAGGAAACACACCTCAAACATTCTTGTCATCAGTCTTGATTCAATCAGCACAACAGTGTCACTCAAATGGACAGATGCTAATCCAATCACTCAAGGGCTCCAAGAGCCACTAAAGACAAATGGTGCTCATCTGATATCATCATTTTTACCTTAAATGCTAAAGTTATGTACCTTCCTAAATTTGTAATCCTACATTTCCCCCTTTGAGAGTTCTAATAACTCTCACATAATACAAATTTAAACCTTCATCAGTCCATTCTATAGCTTATGTTTGTTAACATAAGCCCCATCTTCTAGTCATGTAACTTGGAAAAAGTTACAGGCACATATCATGTTCTGTGTTGATTGTCTGTAATTGCATGTGGACACAGAAACAAACATGCAATTAAGGTCCGTGTAGTTCATTACGGGTAATGTTCTTTTGTGGTTGGAACAGTCCTTGCGAGTCATTTTGTTGACCTAACAGGTTTTCGAACCATGAAGAAATATCTTCAGTCATCTGATGTAATTTTGCTGAAAGATCAAGAATGTCTTGTGATGACTGAAGTTCCCGTAGTTGATTCTCTGCGTTGTGTATTTTTTTCTTCTTTGTTGGTTGTAGTCTCTGCAGTTGATCTAGTTGTTTCCTGGAGGTTGGGTCTTCATATGCAGATGAGACTGTCGTTGCATATGGATCTGGGGACAGCCATCAAGTTTTATCTGCACACTGTAAGACAGAAAACAGAAAAACAGAGAGCAGTATTTCTTCAAAACACTACGGTTGTAGCAGTTTAAACACTATGGTTCTATCGTTTTCAGAGTCTACTGTTGTCGTTTCATTCTTTCCCTATTTCTTTAATTTATTTGACACCTATGGACCAGTGAGGCAAGGATGGACTAAATTGGGAAAGGCCTATGAGGTAGTGTCTTCACCCTGGGTTCACCCCCGAACGCATGTTGCGTTCAGTTCTTCCCAGGGCACCTCACTTGTTCGTGTCCTATTCTGTCCCTGTGTTGTGTGCACACTGTAGAGTGTGTGAGAAAATTGGCACATTTCCATTCTCCAGTGAAACATCAGTCCTAGTAGACATCATTAACAGAGGATGGTTGTCTGACTGCAATATTCTGTGGCATAACATTTAAGGCTGTGAGTCTTACTTAATGTTCCCCAAACAAAGGCTGAGACAGTCACTTTCCTTTTGTTCTATTAAACAAAAATAAGTCTTTCATCTTTGTTGTGAGTTACTGGGGAAATTAAGCACTCACAGCCTAAATGGTTAACACTGTATCAAGTTGCCCCACGAGTTTAACGAGGAGGGGAGGGGCTGCTTCAGAATATCAAGCAGGCTAAGCAGAAGCTGATTAATCTTGTTAACTTCTTTAAAGTTCTTTTTGTTTTTCCTACATTCTTTTCCAAAATGTCCGTGCTTGCCACAGTAAGAACAACTGGCTTCTCTAGGACTTTTGCGTTTCTTTGGCTTCTCTGAGTTGACCTTAACAGAAACTGCTGCAATTCTTACTCTCTCTTTGACATTAGAATCTCTTTCCCAAATAGCTAAACTTTCTAGGTTACTTCTGAGAGTTCTTTTAGCCCACGTAATATCTAGGAATGGCAAGGCTGTTCTGTACTCCGCTACAAGACCATCTGCCCAAATTCGGAGTAGAGCTCCTTTGTCAGCAAACACACTTTCGGAATCATCCACTATTCCACTGTACGTTACAGCTACCTGACAGAACCTCTCAGTATATTCACTCACAGTTTCTTCTTTCTCTTGTACACAGCTTGTAACTCTCGACCAATCGATTTTGGGTCCTAAGATATTCTTTAGGATTTTCAAAACACCTTCTCTCAAATCGCCTTTACTGACATGTTGCAGTTCGGAAGTAACAGCAGACTCAAAATTGTTGAATTCAGATTCAGTTAAAATTTGTGACATCAGCTGTGTGACTTCCGGCAACGACATGTCGTAAAGATGCATTTTACTGAACAATGCTCTTCTAAATTCAGAAAAATTTCTTTGCACTGATGGCAAACTTTCAGCAATTCTCTCAATATCCTTAGGACCTAAAGATGTTTTGACAAGACTTTGTATTTGGACAACAGAAGAGTTGTGAGTAACACTTTCAGTTCCCTGAGATCTTCTCCTAGCCCCACAAACCTGCACTGAATCTACAGGCTCATCAGTTACTGATTGGATGGCTACATCTGTTTCAAAGAAAGCTTGCAAGTCAGGATAATTGTTATTAGGCTGACTAACTTCTACCACATCAGTTTTTTCTGCATCTTTGTTGCGGTTTACTTTCTTAGTCACAGAAGATAATCTAGTACGAAGCTCTTTGATCTGTTTCTCTAGCTCTAAGTTCCGCTTAGACTGTTCTGTAGCTAGTGTTAAACCAAATTCTCTGTGACAACAGATAATACCTTTCACATTGTTCTTGCGAAGACTTTCTCCTAGTACCTTCTTACAATCTTCAATTGACCATACTTTGTCTGCATCAATGCCAAATTTCTTTGTTAAATTCAATCTGACTGGCTCAGTCACGATGGAGTCCATGTGCTCTGATAACAAAGACTTGAATTCACTATCTGTCCAAAAAGGTGTGATCTGTCTAGTATTTTTCCTAAACATTTTGTGAATTTCTGTTACCACAAACAAACACTAAAAAAAAACTTCTCTCTACTGTCTTGCAAACAGAGGGTACAATCTTATTAGCACATGAGGCTAACTCTTCTCTATGACGAGGCAAACAAAAAAAACAAAACAAAAACCCAAAGGACAACACAAAAATTAGCCCGTATGCTAATCTTCCCTGCCTGAAACAGAGGCTGAACAATTCTTCCCTGCCGAAAACAGAGGCTAAACAACTATTAGCTTGTGAATGCTAATCTTGCTGGCCTGAAAACAGAGGGTAACTTTCATCTCTAAAACAAACTTTTTAGAGGGTAACTTAGTTAACCAAACCTACAGCTGTCTGATAACTCTTCCCTGGCAGCGCAGAGGAAAACAATTTTGTACTGGTCTTAAAGGTTCTTTTGGATAGAGTGACTCACCAACCCTTGGTTGTACAGAAATAATTCAGTCTGGAAATCTTTGTTCAGCTTGAGCTTGAAGTTGCAATCTGGATTCTGGAGTTCAGGTGAGTAGCTCTATCCGGGTCACGGCACCATCTGTTGTGAACTTTTCTTTTCCTCGTTTGAAGAAGAGACCAGGAGACTTGGATAGGATTTTTCTTCAGCAGGATTCTTTAATGAGAACGTGCTGTCTTTCCGCTGAGGTCATCAAGTCTAATTTAACAGTACAGAACACTGTAATTTATCTACATTTCAGGGGAAGGGACTATACAGCAGGGGAGGAGACACTCTGAACAATATAATGCAAATGTTGTATAGGAAAATAGGAAACACACCTCAAACATTCTTGTCATCAGTCTTGATTCAATCAGCACAACAGTGTCACTCAAATGGACAGATGCTAATCCAATCACTCAAGGGCTCCAAGAGCCACTAAAGACAAATGGTGCTCATCTGATATCATCATTTTTACCTTAAATGCTAAAGTTATGTACCTTCCTAAATTTGTAATCCTACACCGTAAAACATCTGGTTTCCATTAACTGAATGTACACATATGCATTGAAACTTACACACACACATTTATGCTGTTTCACCGTGTGCACACATGGAACCCCATAGTCCAAAACTAACTCTCCCATGCTCTCTCACATACATGTAATAAAGCATACAATGATTATGAATGATAATAAAAATAACAATACAGATACAAAATATTAACTAATTATGAATATTAATGAAAAGTAACATTGACTAGTCAAATTTGGTCTACAACACATACGCAGCTAAATACGGTTGTCAGTCTCCGTCTGAGTGTTTAATCCTCTTCCTGCTGTTTGGCAGCACCAGCTCTGTTTTTGTTATTTACAGCCACGAGACGCTGAACATTGCAATGTTTTCTGATATGTAAACACTCTCTGGGCGAGACTGAAGGTCAGTTCAGATGGATGCTCTCAGTGCAGAGATGAAGGATCTAATCAAAGTGAGTCCTTTATCACCTTGTCAGAAGAATGAAAGTCACAATCTTCCCATCATGTCACGGCTCTGGGACCAATGCCATCTGATGTTGCTCCTGCACACAGAAAACAAGTCTGAAAAAGTGTATAGTCTGAGTTAAATGAACAGATGGTATCAACACATCCAGTGATTGTTCTATCTATATATATCTATCTCTCTCTCTCTCTCTCTCTCTCTCTCTATATATATATATATATATATATATATATATTAGGGGTGGCACGGTACATGGAAAAAAACCGAACCGTTCGGTTCGCTTGTCTCAGTTCGGAGTTTGTGCGTCGCACGGTTTGCGCATGCGCAATGTATCCTCGTGCCCGTATGTTACCTCAGACTGTGGGTGTCCTTTTCGCGCGAAATAAGAGGTGTGTGTGGACCATAGACTGTAAAAAAATATGGACGTAGTGTCCGTGACGTCACCCATAGGATTCTGATGAGCCGCTCTGAAGCGCAAAGTAGGGACGAGCCATCTTGGCAGCGCGTCACTCCCGGATAACAGAAAATGGGCAAAAAGGCGGGACGTGTGCGGAGCTTAAGTGACGCGTGACTAACAGACAGCAGATAAATGGCTATCCACCTGTCACTCGAAATGGCCACGCCCTTAATTATGCTGAATTTTAAGGCTTTATATAATGTAAACGAATGAGTTATAAAAAAATTCACCCCCCTCACAGTTGTCATGAAGGGCAAAATGAGCCGTATAGACCAAAAGCACAATTTGTACCAGGCTGTAAACATGTTTTATTCTGCTCTAAAGTTGGCCATTTTAACATGGGGCTCAATGAGATTCTGCTCTCTTCTGGAGCCTGTCCCTAGCGGCCAGTCGATGAATTGCAGTTTGAGGCACTTCCGTATTGGCTTCAAGAGAAACTGCGGGAGGTTGCCGCTTGGTGTGGACATACAATAAAGTGCTGCAGGTCACATAACATGTAGAAATGAAAGTGGAAAGATAAGGAACTAGCAGGGCAGATGCAGTGCGAGAGCGGGAGCCGTGATGCGCGTGCCCGCGCATACACACACTGGCAGTGTTTGGCTCGCAGCTGAACCGCGGCTCGTGGATTGCAAATACAGGCAAATATAGTCCATTCTGTCACATTTTCCGGTGTTCTCCTCCGACCCCTGTCTGTCTCATGCTTTGATTTATGATGGGCAACATCTGCTGCAAATGCAACCGTGTTCCCCTCTGTCTCATACACACATTCATATGTTGTATATAAGTAGTTCACATGATAAATGTAACATTTAAAAGTTAAGATGCTTCTAGTTCTAATAATTTAAACATGCCTTTGAAGTTTGGGCAAAAACTTCTGGCAGTGTTGTGTTTTTGTGTATTTTATTTTATTTTTTCACAGCTGGATGTCATGGTGATTGTGAAACACACGGAACACTTCATGGTGAAATGTGTTAATCAGGTCAGCTGAATTAAAGCCACAGTGCATTGTTCTGATCAAAATTGATATGATTAACATGAAAAATGTTACGCCAATGTGTCGGACTCGGTAGACAGCCAGTTAGGAAACAACTTGATATAAAAAAATTTAATACTGTATCCTAAATTGATTAAGCCATATATACCATGCTGAAGTAAATTTCTGGAGTGTTAACGATTAAAAAAAACAACAAGAACCGTACAGAACCGAAAACCGTGACCCTAAAACCGTGATACGAACCGAACCGTGGGTTTTGTGAACCGTGCCACCCCTAATATATATATATATCAAAGCTGAATTGTCATCATTACTCCAGTCTTCAGTGTCACATGATCCTTCAGAAATTATTCTGACATGATGATTTATTATCAATGTTGGAAACAGTTGTGCTGCTTAATATTTTATATACATTTCAGGATTCTTTGATCAAAAAAAAAAGTTTAAAAACAACAACATTTATTTAACATTTTTATTTGTAACAATATACACCACCGTTCAAAAATTTGGGGTCAGTTTAATTTTTTCCCTCTCATTTAAAAAAAAAAAAGTAATGATTTTATTAAGCAAGGATGTGTTCAATTGATAAAAGGTGATAGAAAAGATTTATATTATTGTTAGAAAAGATTTCTATTTTGAATAAATGCTGTTCTAACTTTTTATTCATCAATGAATCATGAAAAAGTTTCACAGGTTCCAAAAAAATATTAAGCAGCACAACTGTTTCCAACTTTGATAATAAATCAGAATATTAGAATGATTTCTGAAGGATCATGTGACACTGAAGACTGGAGTAATGATGCTGAAAATGGATTTATTATTGTATTTATTATGATTTATTTAATAATTTCATAACTTATATTAATATAAAAATGAGGAACTTTCAGATATTATTTTCTCTTATTTTATCCATTATTTTTTGTTGTAAATTATATTTATTAATTTATTAGGGTATTATATTTATATATTTTATATTTTTATAACTTATAATATAATTGTTATTTTCTCTCTTATTTTCTCTTATTTTTGTTGTGATCTCAACATAACAAAAAGTTATAACAAATTAAAAAAAAAATCAAAACTGGAAAAAGTTCGCCTGGGAAAACCCAGACAACTTCCGGCAAATTTAGATTTACTCTGCAAGTAGTCTGGCAAAGAGCCCATTCAAACCCATTTCTAATCCCTCGAAATCGCAGCACCAATCAGAAACGTTGGGGCGGGCTTTACACGATGACGGTGAAGCAGATTCTGTACATTACAAAGATGGATGCAGCCTTGGAACATCACTCGTTCGAATCAGCTATCGCGGCTGTTTTAAGCGATTTCAACTTTTCCTTTACGTTAAAACCCGAGCAAAGAACAACACTCGAAGCCTTCATATCTAAAAAAGATGTTATCGCTGTCTTTACGACTGGATTCGGCAAAAGTCTGATACCAGCTTGGCCCTTTGGTGGCTAAACGAATGGGTCTTAGCGAGAGCCCTCTGGTAGTGTTAATGTTTACCAAAAGATAGTTTTAAGTCCTTTTCAGGCGAGAATGTAGTTGTTTAAAGCTCAAATATGTGGTTTATTTATAAAGAGAGCGCCTTTTTGAAAATTTGATCGGAGTTGTGAGCTCTGGTGAATCAGCGGCGCTTAGCGCTCATTAACCCCACCGAGAGGCGCCTTTCCTCAGCCAGTCCTTCTGCCGCTGGCTCTGATGTCTCTGTAATGGTTAAACATAAGATATGATTCGTCTGGTGTAGATCTAACGGCTGATCTTTGCTCTCATTAATCTATAATTTGTTCCCTGACAGATCGTTTTGTCTGAGGGCAGAGTGAAGTTTCATAACTTTATATTTGTAAGCTATTAAACTTTACCGTTGTAGTCTCCTAGCGCTGACTTTGTTTGACTGAATTGCTTTATTTATTGTATAGCTTCTTATACCTTTTACTTATACTTTTATAATGGCTATTGATCACACATAAACTAACATTTAACAAAAAGAGACTGGGTTGTGTTTTATGTCATATCTCATTTTATTACAGTGATAATCATAGCCTATATATGCACACATATTGATGTTTTTTTTTTAAATGTAAACGAAAAGAGGCCGGGTTTTTGTTTTGTTATATACATGCATTGAAGATAATATGCATTGCCTGCACTACATTTGTGTGGCTATAATATGTTTAATATTTAAAATATCATTATTTTGTTTTATTGTAGCCTAAAATATACAAATATATACTGAGTGATACTGTCAAGAACGCTGCTTGTCCATTAGCAGAGTAGGCAGACTAGTTCTCGTTCTCTGGAGTCAAACTTGGTAAGTCACGGATGCAAGTCAGAAGTTTGCGTACGAAATATGTCATAAAACACCACTGCCTCATTTCATTTGAAAAAAAACTTAAACATATTAGCCACACAAATGTGGTTCAGGCAACGTGTAGCTAGGCCTATATTGATTATCTTATATATTTATAATAAAACAAAGTATAAAACACCCTGCCTCTTTTCGTTTACATTTTAAAAATAATATATTAAACATTAATATGTGGTTTAGGTAAGGTGACCAGATTTCTGAAATGGAAAACGGGGACATTTCCTATTTGAGAACACAAGTACAGACAAGAACGCATATTGAGAAACGGCCAGAGTCTCAGATGTTTCTCCGTCGTTCTGCATACGTCATCTCCTTCGTCGCTCTGATTGGTTTTAGGTCTATCCAATTGCGCCCAGAGGCATTTGAGCGACGCCCGTTGGTGACGCCCCTTTGGAAATGATTTGTCTATGAAGCTTTGCCAGACCATAACTCAGTTACTACTGAGAATGGTCTGGTTTTAACCAGGCTAGGAAAAGGTAATAATAACCTCAAACTTACTAATATTTACAGTATTAACTATAGTCCTAAAGTTGTAGTGGTCTACTTTTTTCTATATTTCTAGCTTTAATCAATCTTATTTCAGTTTTAGTAATTTTAGTACTTCAACCTATTTTTATTCCAGCTAGTTGCGAAGGAAACATATCTCATTTTATTTTCAAGTATAAGTTTTTAATCTGATTTTTATATTTAATTTACACTTTATTTTTATTACTGAAAATATTTTTTAATAGTTTTAGTTTTGGTTAACAATAACTACACTGCTATTCAGAGGGGTTCAGCAGTCTGAGACCTTTATTGAAAATGCTTCTATTTTACATTCTTTCATAATTTAATACCTATTATTTTATGTATTTTAAAAGGGTCATGAACTGGCTTTTGTTATTTTTTTATACGGTTGTCTGAGGTCAACTTGTGGCATTCGCATGTTTTACATTCAGAAACATAATAATAAATAGGTAATAGGCTAATTTTCTGCCTTGGTTTTGAGGCTCTCTGAAAAACGCTTGGTTTTGATGGGCGTGCCGCACTGAAGACTTGGAAGTAAACGACCACTGCTGGGATTGGATAAGATTTGCATATTTAATGAGCTTCAGCTCCCCAAAAGCGTCTGGGGAATCGCTCACAGGACTCGCAAAATATCTTTATCAAAAACACAATGATTCATCTCTCATCCACCAGCGTTTGATTGGAATGTTATTTTTTTATTACTTGGCCGCCCGATCGGTGAATATAACCGCGACCCCTACACACACACGTGTGCGCAAGAAAGGAATGTTATTTCACTATTTAAGATAACCCGTCGGCAGGCCGGTTATACGTTTAGCCCGTCTGAAAAACACATAGCCCCGGGACGTTGGGCTTTGCGAGCCCTGGCCCATAATGTTTCAAGTCCGAGTCTGATCACGAATGAACCAATAACAGCTTCTCCAGCCTGTTACCGCGTGCTAAGGTATGTAATCAATAGATATCAAACTATCTGTAACAATGCAATACTAACACATAAAAAAACATGTTTTACTCACATAAGTGTGTTGCACCGTTCCTGTCGGATCCAATATAGAAGGCACAGCATTGTGTTTTAATCTCAATATGTCTGCAAATCCAGTCTCGACCTCTTTCTTGTTTACAATCGATTCTGCGGTGAAATTAAGCGAACAAACGCAATGTCTTACGCACGTGAGCTTGAACCGCATGTTTATTGCTCGGTAGCGCGATCCGTTTCGCTCCACGAGTCGGTGGGCGGGCTTGAGGCGGTGCTTCTGCATCCTACTACGTCAATGGTCGACATATTCTGAGATCTCTCGTTTTCTGGGCCTGGTGTCTATAAAAGTTTTTCTTTGACTAACAAAGACGTTTTCAGCTCCGAAACTTGCAGGATATTCTTATATCACGATGAACTTTTATATACCAAAGGCTCAAAGGAAAGTTGATTTCTCAATTCATCACCCCTTTAATAAATATTTTTATTTTATCAAAATAACAGTTGATGTGCATCTCTTCTGCTTTAATGCCAGCAGTAACTGAGCAACGAACAAAACCTGATGATAATTTTCTCCAGGATCCAAAAGCATCTTGACCTTTAATAGAAGCAAGAACATCTGTGTCACATGATCATTGACACTCTTTTATTTACATTAGATTACTCACAGAAATAATGCATTGAATATTTGTGTAGAAATCCCCAATAAATCAGTTTATTTCAAGGTTTAATTAGAATTATATAATGATCTGCTGAATAGACATAACAAAAGTTTTGACTAGGAACGTTGTCTGAGACTCTTTCTTGATTTTTCTCTCTCTGTCTAAATTAATTTCACATTCATGTGTAAATAAGTTGGAGAATTATGGCGTTTTTCACATCACAAACATCCCTATTAGACTCTCTCTACATAAGTGCATTCATTTGCGTCAGTCTGGCGGCGACGAAGCCATCCAAAGCAAAGTGTCAAAGCGAAGAATGGCAACTTCTAATTGCACTCAGACATTTTAAACCACCTGATACGGACCCTGAGGATAAGTGGCATTTTTATTTGTCTCCTGCCAGGCTCGTCTGCTATCTGGATTCATAGCACGATGCTCAGCCAGCGTTTCTGCTGACCTCCTCTAAAGCGCTGACATAACAGCCAGTTAAATGTCATGGGCGTTCTGCACCTCTTCAAATGAATTCTGACTTCAGTGAAAGTTCACGCCATTCAAATCATCCTTAGTTGCTTTCATAAAAAGTTTTAATAGTGCTTTTGACAAAACGGTTTAAACTCCAGGGTTATAAGTGAAACTAAAACCATAAAAAAATGTTACTTGAAGTAAATATTAACTGAAATCAAATAAAATAAAAACTTAAAGGAGATATATGTAAGAATGTTCATGTATTAAACACTTTCAATGTGTGAACAGCTACGAAACTTAAAAAACGAGGCCCTCCCTGATTTCCTAGGTTGTCTATGAAGTGTAGAGTGATTTATATGTGAAAATCAAAAGGATGTGACGTTTACGCGGCTCTCGTTCTCTCCTCACACATGAAACAAATGCTTATACAATGGTCAGGATGATGCCAAAATACCCATTCTGTACTGTACTGTCAATGTGTCGTGCAACAAAAAGGGATTGATTCAAACTATAGTCTCACATGACCAGATCTATATACACACACTTTAAACTATCATAACAGTGTCATTTTAACTCCTTCCCCGCCAACGTTTTTTTTTTAAGTTGCCAGTCACCGCCAGCATTTTTTATCATTTTCACATAAGTTTCATGACCCCTAGAATATTTTGTTGTATGAGTCATGAACAGAATATTTTGTTCCATCTGCAGGGCTCTCAAGTTTTGAAGACAGGCAAGAGTGACATCTCCAACCCCCCACCCAAACACAACAATGAGGGTGTTGTTGTGTTTGGTAAGGATCACTGAACACAATTGGCGGGACGCCTGGCACTCTTTTATTGATCACCTTTTTTTTTTCGTATCATATATTTTAGTAATTATCATAAATTAGGTATCAATCGAAAGCTTACGGACTCCAAAAAAACGGTGACTCTAAATTCTTCTAGCGGGCTCCTCCCCCTAGTGGAGGATTTTAACCACTTTATAATCAAAGTCTTTTCTAATCTTGACAAAATGCATATCATTGGAAATTTTGTTATGGAAGTGATATTTGGACAGAAATTTACAGGAAAATGCATTAAAAAAATTACCAATGAAATGTGAATAACACCCGGTGGCTATTTTTGGTGTAGGGCCTAAACAAAATCTCATGGGAACTTAAATTTTTGTGATATCAACTTCAAATTTGGAACACAAATTGGTTAGACACATTTTATAGTAATTTTAGAGTAAAACATTTTTGTAAAATATATATTTTATATAAAATTTAAAATATTTAGTACAGTATTTTTCATTTACAGTAAATTTAAACTTCCATTACTTTTTCATACTTTCATATTTTGAATTGCTTTCACTTCAGCAATAATCTGCTGAGTGTCTTCTTTAAAACAAGACCAGACTTAAATTTCCATTTATTCATTCGTGTGTGTGTGTGTGTGTGTGTGTGTGTGTGTGTGTGTGTGTGTGTGTGTGTGTGTGTGTGTGTGTGTGTGTGTGTGTGTGTGTGTGTGTGTGTGTGTGTGTGTGTGTGTGTGTGTGTGTGTGAGAGAGAGAGAGCATTGTATAACATCGATGATACAATACACTTTAATTTATTTAGTGCTAATGAAATTATTAAGCCTATTTGGAGAGAGCAATGTTTAATAAGACAAAATGTCAGTCATCGTGTGATAACGAAAAAATAACTAGGCCTAGACTACTTTTGCTCTGAACAGGTGTTGTCAGTGAACAGGCTGTAAAACTGTTGCCTAAGTTACAGACACTCATGAAAAACTGACGCTGATTATCTGGGAAACATTCTCTAACAGCAGTCAAGTTGTCATTGTTTGTGTCAAACAAGTTGTGAATTCGTTGTAACATTAAAACAGGAGATCATGATTTACTCTGTGCTCAAAGTGATGCTCGGAGCTCCATGGGTTTCTCTGTGGGAGAACGAGGATATGCTTTTTTTTCATTGGTTGTTGCGTTAAATCTTACCCAGATACAATAATGCTGTTTTCTGATTGGCTATTGTGTAGCCTCTTTCTTTTTTTTTTTTGATTGGCTGATAAGTGGCAGGCTCGACTAAGAACTCCAGGGGAGACGCGCTTGATTCCTGCCCACTTCCATAGAGTGAGCGGCGCGGCCAAATACATTTTGGGCGCTGCGGCATATTAAATAAATGATAAATAGTTTTTCTGCGTGAGAAATACAATGTGTGGCGGGAGTGACACTTGAGAGCCCTGCATCTGAACATGCAGTAACGTTATATCAAAAGAAAGAACAGACACTCTGCTTTTAAACAAAAACAAAAAAATTTTAAACTTTTTTATCAACACTTGAATGTGGGTAAGTTTCATAAAAAAAGCAACATTTTGATCAAAAAGCTGAGAAAATCGCTGTAACTTCACAGTCCTATAGCTCGTCCTGGGTCGACATTTCATTCAGTAACATTAGGCACTGCAGTTTTGATTTATATGCTGTTTAATGTTGGCTATATTTTTCATATGCATCTGCTTACATAAACTGTTGTTTGTTTCTGCTTCTTCTTCTCCTGTGTTTTGATCAGGAGATTCTCTTTCAGAATATGTGTAATAGCGCCCCCTACAGTATTACAATGAAAACACGGAAAGACGTACGCTTCCGTCAATCAGTGGCGGAGAAAGATTTAATTACCTCATCTGTCGACGTGATGCCAGTGAATCGCAGAGCTGGAGCAAACACGTTCTCATCACTATGATCAGATGCTTTTTTAACTGCTGTTTTCTTACCGCTGTCATTTTCTTTTGTATTTTTATTTTGTTATTGAGGGAGTAAAGCGCGCAACACATACAGTATTTAAGTTACATTAAGGTGACCAGATTTCTGAAATGGAAACTGGGGACATTTACTATTTGAGTGGTCAAAATATCACTAAAATCTCATTTGTTATTATATTTTAATTAAAAAACAGGGACAATACATTTTTTTATGTTGTTGTGTGCTTCCTATATTATTATTAACATTAATAATTATTATGATTTAGTTTGAATATTAGGATTTTTGGTCTGGATTTAATACAATTCAACGCACCCGCAAAAAAAAAAAACAAACAATGAAAACAGTTAATAGTAACCATTGTAAATAACAAGCAGTTCAAAACAATATTATAACATGACTTAACAAAAACACATTACAAAAAAAATTATATATATATATATATATATATATATATATATATATTTGTTGCAAGTGTAATGATTTTTTTTTTTAAATATATTTAAAGTTCAGATGTGTGCTAATCACTGCTTTGTGACTGCGGAACTTTTGTGGACAAAACAATCCCGCGCCCTCAGGCTCTGTTATAAAACACATACAAACACTATAACTTTAATTTAACATGAATAGTTAGTTGTTACTATTTCCAACTTCTTTTTACCCCTAAGCGAAGGTTGAACAAGAGTATTTCGGGGCATTGAATCACGTTCAGTCTCTTGTATGTTACGTGTGCACGAGCGCTGTGATGACGCATCATCAGCATCGTAAATCCTGCAAAGTTTTATATATTTAAAAAAATGTAGGTACATTCTTAGCACTATACTTTGTATATTATATTACCAACAACAAAAAAACCAGTGCTGTGGGAGTGACGTAAAATCTTTTTTTGCTTTTTTCCTCTTTTTGAAAGTTGTGAAAACACTATTGTGGACTTTTTCCTTTTGGTATTTGAGCAAATGGGAAAACAAAAAATATATAGTTAATGACGTGATGAATTCCGGAAATATGAAAATTGTCAATTCAATTGATAATAACATTTTTATTTAGTTTAACTTGATTTACTAAAATAACTAAAACTGGAAGAAAATTATATATATACAGTGAGGAAAATAAGTATTTGAACACCCTGCTATTTTGCAAGTTCTCCCACTTGGAAATCATGGAGGGGTCTGAAATTGTCATCGTAGGTGCATGTCCACTGTGAGAGACATAATCTAAAAAAAAAAATCCAGAAATCACAATATATGATTTTTTAACTATTTATTTGTATGATACAGCTGCAAATAAGTATTTGAACACCTGTCTATCAGCTAGAATTCTGACTCTCAAAGACCTGTTAGTCTGCCTTTAAAATGTCCACCTCCACTCCATTTATTATCCTAAATTAGATGCACCTGTTTGAGGTCGTTAGCTGCATAAATACACCTGTCCAACCCCATACAATCAGTAAGAATCCAACTACTAACATGACCAAGACCAAAGAGCTGTCCAAAGACACTAGAGACAAAATTGTACACCTCCACAAGGCTGGAAAGGGCTACGGGGAAATTGCCAAGCAGCTTGGTGAAAAAAGGTCCACTGTTGGAGCATCATTAGAAAATGGAAGAAGCTAAACATGACTGTCAATCTCCCTCGGACTGGGGCTCCATGCAAGATCTCACCTCATGGGGTCTCAATGATCCTAAGAAAGGTGAGAAATCAGCCCAGAACTACACGGGAGGAGCTGGTCAATGACCTGAAAAGAGCTGGGACCACCGTTTCCAAGGTTACTGTTGGTAATACACTAAGACGTCATGGTTTGAAATCGTGCATGGCACAGAAGGTTCCCCTGCTTAAACCAGCACATGTCAAGGCCCGTCTTAAGTTTGCCAATGACCATTTGGATGATCCAGAGGAGTCATGGTCATTGGTCAGATGAGACCAAAATAGAACTTTTTGGTCATAATTCCACTAAACGTGTTTGGAGGAAGAAGAATGATGAGTACCATCCCAAGAACACCATCCCTACTGTGAAGCATGGGGGTGGTAGCATCATGCTTTGGGGGTGTTTTTCTGCACATGGGACAGGGCGACTGCACTGTATTAAGGAGAGGATGACCGGGGCCATGTATTGCGAGATTTTGGGGAACAACCTCCTTCCCTCAGTTAGAGCATTGAAGATGGGTCGAGGCTGGGTCTTCCAACATGACAATGACCCGAAGCACACAGCCAGGATAACCAAGGAGTGGCTCTGTAAGAAGCATATCAAGGTTCTGGCGTGGCCTAGCCAGTCTCCAGACCTAAACCCAATAGAGAATCTTTGGAGGGAGCTCAAACTCTGTGTTTCTCAGCGACAGGCCAGAAACCTGACTGATCTAGAGAAGATCTGTGTGGAGGAGTGGGCCAAAATCCCTCCTGCAGTGCAAACCTGCTGAAAAACTACAGGAAACGTTTGACCTCTGTAATTGCAAACAAAGGCTACTGTACCAAATATTAACATAGATTTTCTCAGGTGTTAAAATACTTATTTGCAGCTGTATCATACAAATAAATCGTAAAAAAAAATCATACATTGTGATTTCTGGATTTTTTTTTTAGATTATGTCTCTCACAGTGGACATGCACCTACGATGACAATTTCAGACCCCTCCATGATTTCCAAGTGGGAGAACTTGCAAAATAGCAGGGTGTTCAAATACTTATTTTCCTCACTGTGTATATATATATATATATATATATACATACTATTTAAAAAAACAAACAATAAATCCAACAAAATTATTAAAAAATAAAATAAAAATAGAGAAAACTATATACTAGTGTATCTCAATAGTTTACTCCACTTATATCAGTGGCCTAGAAAAGCTGTTTTGTTCTACATAAGCATCTTGCAAACAAGGCCATTTCTGCCCTTTGACCTCAGGGAGGCCCTGAGAGAGACCATGTCCAGTGATGAGCTGCGTGAGAGGAACCAGTGGACTCTGTTCGGCAACGAGGCTGAGAAACTGGAGATCGGGGTGATCAGAAACCAGCATGTCATCCGTGAGCGTGTGGATAGATTCACGCTGCGGCGGGAGGTGAGTGATCAACACACCAAACACTCACATACTGAGAGAAGAGTGTTACAAATACAACAATCAGAGCGCTCTGCACCTCTCAAGACACCTGCATTCTTTCATTTTTTCGTTTTAAAGGAATAATTTCTCCCGAAGTGAAATTTCTGGCTTCATTTACACACCCGCATGCTGTTTCAAACTCGTGCAGAAGAACCTGGTCACTTTTTTCAGTATATTGAGAGTACAGTAAATGGGGACAGAACAAAAAAACTGCATAAAAGCATTATAAATTAGTCCATACGACCTGAGTGTTATATTTTAAAGCTTTTTATGATAGCTTTGTATGAGAAACAGACTGAAAAAACTCAGGGTTAATATAGTTCACTTTGTTATGGTTTAAAAAAATTTTTTTTTAAATACCATTACTGAAAATAAAATAGACGTTGACTGAAATAAAATAAAATATAAACAAAACTTTTAAATTTTTAGCAAGTTGCCAAGGCAATTTTTTTTTTAACTAAGTTTAACTTGATGTACTAAAATAATTATAAATTAAATAAAAGTTAATAAAATCTATAGACATTTTAAAATAAAGCTACTAAAATATTACAAAAACACAACAAAAATATTAAAACTTTAACTAAAATGAAAACTAATTCAAATTATTAATAGTATCTCACTTATGATTTGACACATCATCAGAGTGAGTAAATTTCATTTTCACACACAGGCCGAGAGAAAATCTTCAGTGCACATGAAGTTTGTCGAGGATTTGAGCATGAAGGCTCCTGACTTCCCCGTCCCGCTGCGGCCGCACACTGTGTGGGCCGGCATGGATGTCAAACTCTCTTGTACAGTTCAGGGTTGCCCGATTCCCAGCATCACATGGTGAGAGTCTTAGCGAAAACAAAAGAGCCTAAATCTCCAAAGAGAGACGTCCATCATAGCAGAGTGTGTGAATCTGTCGACAGGTATAAAGATGATGTTCCTCTCCGAGGATCCCTGCCGTGGAACTACAACCTGATGCAGACGTTCGGCCTCAATGTTTTAGAGATCAGAAGGTGAACTTTATGCATCAATGTGATTTTAGGATCATTAATATACTATTCTAGCTTTTATGGTGAAACTTTATAATAAGTTCTCATTTGTTAACATTAACTAATGCTTTAACTAACAAGGATCAATATGTTTTTACTGCATTTATTGACCTTAATGTTAGTTATTAAAAATGTTCACGTTTATGTTAGTTCACTTGTAGCTAATGTTTACAGATACAACTTATGATCTTAAAAATGTATTTGCTGAGATTAACATTAACTAAGATTAATAAATTATGAAGAAGTATACAGTGAGGAAAATAAGTATTTGAACACCCTGCTATTTTGCAAGTTCTCCCACTTAGAAATCATGGAGGAGTCTGAAATTGTCATCATAGGTGCATGTCCACTGTGAGAGACATAATCTAAAAAAAAAAATCCAGAAATCACAATGTATGATTTTTTAACTATTTATTTGTATGATACAGCTGCAAATAAGTATTTGAACACCTGAGAAAATCAATGTTAATATTTGGTAGCCTTTGTTTGCAATTACAGAGGTCAAACGTTTCCTGTAGTTTTTCACCAGGTTTGCACACACTGCAGGAGGGATTTTGGCCCACTCCTCCACACAGATCTTCTCTAGATCAGTCAGGTTTCTGGCCTGTCGCTGAGAAACACAGAGTTTGAGCTCCTCCAAAGATTCTCTATTGGGTTTAGGTCTGGAGACTGGCTAGACCACGCCAGAACCTTGATATGCTTCTTACAGAGCCACTCCTTGGTTATCCTGGCTGTGTGCTTCGGGTCATTGTCATGTTGGAAGACCCAGCCTCGACCCATCTTCAATGCTCTAACTGAGGGAAGGAGGTTGTTCCCCAAAATCTTGCAATACATGGCCCCGGTCATCCTCTCCTTAATACTGTGCAGTCGCCCTGTCCCATGTGCAGAAAAACACCCCCAAAGCATGATGCTACCACCCCCATGCTTCACAGTAGGGATGGTGTTCTTGGGATGGTACTCATCATTCTTCTTCCTCCAAACACGTTTAGTGGAATTATGACCAAAAAGTTCTATTTTGGTCTCATCTGACCACATGACTTTCCCCCATGACTCCTCTGGATCATCCAAATGGTCATTGGCAAACTTAAGACGGGCCTTGACATGTGCTGGTTTAAGCAGGGGAACCTTCCGTGCCATGCATGATTTCAAACCATGACGTCTTAGTGTATTACCAACAGTAACCTTGGAAACGGTGGTCCCAGCTCTTTTCAGGTCATTGACCAGCTGCTCCCGTGTAGTTCTGGGCTGATTTCTCACCTTTCTTAGGATCATTGAGACCCCATGAGGTGAGATCTTGCATGGAGCCCCAGTCCGAGGGAGATTGACAGTCATGTTTAGCTTCTTCCATTTTCTAATTATTGCTCCAACAGTGGACCTTTTTTCACCAAGCTGCTTGGCAATTTCCCCATAGCCCTTTCCAGCCTTGTGGAGGTGTACAATTTTGTCTCTAGTGTCTTTGGACAGCTCTTTGGTCTTGGCCATGTTAGTAGTTGGATTCTTACTGATTGTATGGGGTGGACAGGTGTCTTTATGCAGCTAACAATCTCAAACAGGTGTATCTAATTTAGGATAATAAATGGAGTGGAGGTGGACATTTTAAAGGCAGACTAACAGGTCTTTGAGGGTCAGAATTCTAGCTGATAGACAGGTGTTCAAATACTTATTTGCAGCTGTATCATACAAATAAATAGTTAAAAAATCATATATTGTGATTTCTGGATTTTTTTTTTTTTAGATTATGTCTTTCACAGTGGACATGCACCTACGATGACAATTTCAGACTCCTCCATGATTTCTAAGTGGGAGAACTTGCAAAATAGCAGGGTGTTCAAATACTTATTTTCCTCACTGTAGGTAATGTTATCAAATTAAACCTTATTGTAAAGATTTTATTTTTGTATTGTTTTATAAAAAAAAAATTTAGTTGAGACAGGGTTCCTTGAAATACTTGAAAGTTTGTGAATCGGAAGAAAAAAACTTTCCAGGCCCTGGAAAGTTTTTGAAAATAACCATACTTATATATATATATATATATAGGTCCTTGAAAGTGCTTGAATGTTTCTGGAGAAAATACTACCGGTATATTATTCCCTCTGGTCCGCTAATGTGTTATTTCGCCAACACTTCGTGGCCTATGCACACTAGCTTGCTTGATTTACGTTATTTGTGCTCATTTATGCGTTACGTTAAGTACGCGTGAGATACTTTGTGTTGTTTGTTGCCATGACGTTCACACGAAACTACTACAATGATACTTCAACATTTTCAGTGCTTACACCAAACCCAATGACTGTATATTGTGTTCAATAAACATAAAACATTTATGATAATCTGTTGCCCAAATATTTTATTTAATGTAACGTTGAATTGCTTTGCTTGTTAAGATAATGTAAACCCATGAGGTAAGAAAAACTTAAAAGCATATTTATATATTTTAAAAAGTCTGGTTACATGAGCCTAAGCTCTTTTCAATAAAATCCATGCAAAAGTTAATATCAGATCATTTTAGAACACATTATAGGATGTACGGAATAATCTTCATGCAAATCAGAAATACCACAAATATAATATCAGGTCTCTGTCATATGGCCAAAAATAAATGCAAAAAAAAGATTTTTTTCATAGTTGTGTTTGACACATGAAAACTGTAACAATGTATTTTACAAGGTAACGCGGTGTAACCTGCTCTCACTTGAAATGTGTCCCCACATTAAGCCCTTGAATTTGAGGATATTGGACCTTGAAAGGTCCTTGAATTTGAAGTTAACCAAGGTGTGGGAACCCTGTTTAAAGTTTTTTTGTGCTGTCAAATCGATTAATCGTGATTAATCACATCTAACATAAAAGTTTATGTATTGCTTTTAACTTTTAATATTAGATGTGATTAATCACAAACAAAAAAAGGTACAGTGGAGGTACAATTTTGTTCCTTGGGGAACAAAACGTATAACTGTTCCTTTAAAGCTACACAATTGGTCCTTAGGGTACAATTATACCATTGTTTTCCTCTACTTAGGGGAAGGCAAGTTCAGTCCTAGTGAGTCAGTGTCCGGCAGAGTTTGGCTCTAACCCTGGAAGACATCTATAGAAGCTCTTATTGAGAATTAACAGAGGTTTAGATGTTGATGTTTAATTGAAAATGTTTAGTCACCATTATGGTGATCAGTGTGTCATTTAGTTGGGCAGTTTGACTCCTGGACGCACACAGATATCATGAATCAGCATATGAATCTCAACAATGGTGACAAACTTAATGCAATGCATGCTGGGAGCCATGAGTTTTATACTGTGGTGGCTTAGTAGGGTTGGAGCTAAACTCTGCAGGACATCAGCTCTCTAGGACCGAACTTGTATACCCCTGACTTAGAGGTACAAACATATACCCTTAAGGGAACCACCCCAGTGACAGCCACTTGTATCTTAAAAGGTACAATTTTGTAAAAAAAATTTTGAGAGTGTATATATATATATATATAGATTATACATATGCACATTTTAATGTTAGATGTGATTAATCAATTTGTCTACAATCAATTTTAGTAACATAACATTTATCGGATTTGATAACTTTTGTTAAGTTGAAATCACAACAAAAATAAGAGAAAACAAGAGAAAATAACAGTTATATATTAATATGAGATATGAATATCAATATATTACTAAAATAAATGTATTTAAAAAAATAAATACGAGAAAACAAGAGAAAATAACAATTCTATTGGCTGAAATATATAATATCATATCAATATAAATATCATTATAAAATATAAATAAATAAATACATACATATTTATTTTCACACAAGATTTCTCATACTTTATTTCAAATAATAACAATAACAATTTTTTTAATGGCTTTATAAAACATTTTGTTTCTTCCTTGACACACAAAGTAAATGTGTTTCCAAGTGTGAATGTTCTATAGAATTAAAATGCTCAATAAACCACGGGTTGTTTTTTAATTCAACAGTAAAAGTTGTCCTCCATCTCATTTAGTTTTCTTTCTTGTCAGATGTTCTGCTGAAGATGCCGGAGAATACAAGGTCATAGCAAAAAGTTCCCTGGGAGAGGTGACGTCCTGCGCCAGACTGCTCGTGAACTGTGAGTCGATGTTCATCAGGTTATTTAGGTGTTGCTTGACTTGTTCAAGGTTTACAAAGCTACAATTGAATTGATTAGTGCTAAAAACCAACGCAAACAATTTCCCCCGAAATAATCAAATCTATTACCATTGCCAGCAGACAATACATCTTTATTGGTGCAGTCATTAGTGTTATATTTGTCTCATTCGCTCTAAGAGCTGTTGAGATCATTAGTGAAAAGTTTGTCTTTTTTATCCTTTATTCTTCCATTTGCAGCTCATGAAGGGGCAGAAGCAAAACTGAAGCGCTCATGGACTCCCCGTAAGTGCCTATGCTCTTCATAATGCAAAAAATGGGTGGCCTTTTGAAGTATTTTAACTAGTAATGCTATCAGGTTGGACACTTTGAAGAAAGTCACACTGGTGTAAAACCACCAACATGTGAACAGAACGATATACAGTCCTTCCAGAAAAATGCGGCTTTTTTTTGTGATTGTTGCGAGCAAAAATCTTTGATTATGCGGCATGTTTTCTTAAAAAATGCGATGGAAAATGCAGGATATTTATGCAATTTTATGCAATAAAATTGCGAGAACTTGCAAAAACTGCGGTTTGATGAGAAAGAGAAAAAAAGCACTACATCACAGAAAGTGCTGGGAATATTAAAGTTTGCATCTTGTTGTATTGAAGACCTTAATAATGGCTCAAATTTACAAAACATTGAGTCAAACAAGTTTTGTAGCTTTACAAAAGGAATATGCTACAACTTCTGAAAAAATGAATAAATAACTTCCTGTTTTACAGAGGTAGCTTTACAAAACAGACATTTGAGTGCTTCCAATGCACAAAGTGCAATCTCTTAAAGAATGCCAAACCCAAAAATGAAAATGCTGTCATTAATGACTTCCCCTCATGTCGTTGGACACCCGTAAGACCTCCGTTCGTCTTCAGAACACAAATGAAGATATTTAAGTTGAAATCCGATGGCTCAGAAAGGCCTCCATTGGCACAATACACTTTACACTCTCAAGACGGTACTAAAGACATCGTTACAAAATCTCACTACAGTGGTTCTACAATAACTTTATGAAGCGACCAGAATAGTTTCTGTGCTAAAACCTAAATAACGAATTATATAGTGATGACCGATTTAAAAACAAACAGCATCATGAAGCTTCAAAGCGTTATGAATCAGTGAGTCGATTCAAGATTCGGATCGCGTGTCAAACTGCTGAAATACGTGACTTTGGCGATCCAAACCGCTGAGTCGACTCACTGATTCATAACGCTTAGAAGCTTCATGATGCTGTGTTTTAAAATCGGTCAACACACCGGGAAACTGCTTTGCGCGTCTTTTGCTGTTATTTTTGTTGGCAATTTGCGTGCTTCATCATGGTTATGAAATCATGCTAGCCCCGCATATTTTGCACGCGGAAATAGGCAATTTATGCGGCGAAAGTGCGGCGTATTTGAAAAAATGCGGTCCCCGCATAAATATGCGGACTTTGGCTGATTATGCATTAAATCATGCGATCGCATAATCGCGTTTTTCTGGAGGGACTGGATATACAGGAATTCTTCAAAAACGTTCTTCCTCTGATGCAGTTGATTGACAGATAGAAATCTATTTTTTGTATGAACTACAGATTTGTTTTTGTCTGACTATCACCAGACCAAGCTCAATCTTTTAAGATTGAATATTAGTCTGGGGAGTCTGCTATGTATTTTCTACTGCACAAGAGGCATAAATTAAATGACTCTGTACGCAATTGGATAGTCCATCAACCAATCAGACCACAAGAGGCGTGATCAACGGGCATCGATCCATCGCTTCTCTATCCGTCATCGTGTTAAACCTGCCAAAAGCGTGCCAGGTGGGTAAGCCAGTCTGTGATTGGTTCCCGCAAATGTGTAACAGAAGCAGGATAAATGAATGTACAGGTTTCCAGCCTGAGCTGCAAAGCGAAATCAAATCACTGGCAGATCAGGCTGGGTTTACCCAGTCTAGATTTGTTTAGAATAGGTTTTGAAATGTCCTTCCCTTGAATCCTGTAACAAATCCTTCCCTCGTGGGTCAAAATGACCCGAAGCCCTAAAATTATACTTTGTTTTTGTCCAGAAAGCTTGTATCATTTCATTTTTATAATATTTTTTTTTATGTTTTTATTCTTTTTTATTTTATTTACCTTTAAAGGCTCACTGAAGTGTCTTGAAACATGCAGCATTATTCAATGTGTTGAAGTAATTTTTTCCCCTGAAACGGCTCCAGCTGTAAGCAGCTCCTCCCCTTTTTTGAAACAGCCAATAGCGTTTTGTTAATACCACAGTTTGACTAGAGCCTTTCTGTTTGGTAAAGCCAGAGTTTCCTCCTAATCTCTAACCGTTTATCATCATAATCGCTTTGAAATACAGCACTCTGTGCAGAATTTAAATGGGCCCGATATGTTTTGTTCTGTGCGCCGACTCGCACATATGATCCGCGCTGCACTCTCGTCTCGTGTCTCTAGTCAACGGCTCTGGTCTAGACTATGTGTGTGCGCTGCAGCGGTGCACGTGAAAGTAACGTGAAACCAGACTTCATTCGCCTCAACTGAAAGCATTACATGTCTGAATCGTTTCCTATCGCATGTATAGTGCGCTATGTGCCTTTCACCATGTAGAAATTAGTAAATGTGTGAACAGCTGACCGATTTCAGACGCAGCTTCAGCGTCTATTTATAGTGTAGGGGGCGGGACGCTTCAGATTCTAGAGAGCATTTGATTGGACAGATGATTTGATGAGGAGGTGAAGCCTACGATGATCTAAATCTGTGATCTATTTTAACGGAAGTGAGAGACTGTAAGTTTTGAATGCTTATATCTCCTAAATGTGAATTTTGTCATTGTTTTGGAACATACCAGCTTATTCATAACCTTAAGGCTAACATAGTCATACTAAAAGCTAAAAAAAACTTCCATTTTGATTTCAGGGGGCCTTTAAATTACTAGATTTCATCCACAAATAATATAATTTATGCATATTCTTTCCACTTAAATTCAAAATAACTCTCCAATACATGCATAACCCAGCTCAAATCAGCTCAAAATGTCTCACTTTGTTTGGGTGTCTCTGCTGAGCTCTTGTGGGGGGAAAAATAAATAATATAACAACATGACTCTTGCCACTAGATGGCCTTACAAATGAGCTGTTCCACTGTAGCGTGACGTCGTCATACTCAATTCTAGTCAGAATTTGAGTCTGATACTGCTCCGTTGGGCTGTGATTATGGGGCGTGTTTCAACTGAACCAGGAAAGACCTCAATTGGATAGACCTACAACCAATCAGAGCAACGGAGCGACGCATAACGTTAGTTGTCAAATGTCAACAGAACTCAACTTCACTGTGTTGCCAAGTCCGCGGGTTGAAGCGACCCCAATTATGTGATATACAGACCCAGGAATGCGAATTTTAGCAGCCGTGCCAAAATAACACATATTTTACCCCCCAAATGCCTTTTTTTCCGGAGAACCCCCCCGGAAAGCTATTGGGTTTGTTTTTGGCTAGTTTTGAGGAACGTTAGCAATTGGCAACCCTGTCTGTGCACGCTGAAATGAGTAACGTTAGAAGAAGATGATGAGTGTAAACGATCTTTGCCGGTGTTGTAAAAAATAATGTAAGGATACACAGAGTACTTACCAACACCATCATAATTTCTGAGAGAAATAGTGAAGGTGAATGCATATACGAACAAGTTCTCCGTTTAGGATTAGAACGAATTCAACCCAAGCGCCTTTGATGACGTGGATGATTACGTTACTGTTTATCATCTGTCCATCATCGTCTAAAGCCCGCCCTGACAATTTCATTGGTCCGAACAGTTTCTGTTCGGGCATAATTACTCCTCTACGGATCCAGACCGAACTGCCCGTGCAAAAAAAATTGTGGGCGGGGCTAAGTTAGTCTGGCATCCAGGCTAGTTCCACTGGGTCCTAAAGTTTATTTTTTTCAGATACACAGATAATGTAGATATTATACAATTATTTTTTGGTAAAGTTTTAGCAATTTTTGTGTGTGTGTGTGTGTGTGTGTGTGTGTGTTCGTGGTTCAAGTGCGATAAAAGTCCTAAGAACTTGGACCACTCCAATGAACAGTCAATAAAATAAAATAAAAAGTTTTTTTACGTTTTTTTTTTTTTTTGGGTCGGTAAGAATATATTGTGTATTCATGTCCACTGCTGTTAATTAAATTGATCAAAAGTGACAGTAAAGACATATTTAATGATATTTTTCAAATAAATGCTGTTCTTTTGAACTTTCTATTTATCAAAGAATCCTGAAAAAAGTAATCACAAATCCACAAAATCATTAATCCACAAAAATATGAAGTGGCAAAAGCTGTTTTCAACATTGATAATAATCATATAGGTTTCTTAAGCAGCAAATTCTGAAGGATCATGTGACAGTGAAGACTGTTGAGTGAAGAGTAGTGATGCTGAAAATTCAGCTTTGATCACAGGAATACTAGTGGTGTCAACAATAATCGATTCAGCGATGCATCGCAATGCGGGGCATGCACGATTCAGCATCGATGCGGCAAAGTGCCATAATCGATTATGTCACCGTTTATTTTCTGGCCTTGAGTTGGACAATAAAGTTGTGAAGTTTCAATTACTTCCTGGGTCATAACAACAACAATCAAGATTGCTGAGGCGGAAGGAGGTGACCGCGATAGATGGGTAATTAAAAACGCACCCAAAGCTTGGAAAGCGGACATCTGGGCACATTTCGGATTCTGACGCCGGCTTCACACCGCACGCGTTAGCAGTGGATTCACACTGGCAGCGTTTGTCTCGCGCAGCTCGTATATTGCAAATACAGACAAATATTGTACATTATGTCACATTTTCCGGTCTTCTCCTCCGAGCCCCGTCTGTCTCGTGCTTTGATTTATGATGGGCAGCATATGCTGCAAATGCGACCGTGTTCCCCTCTGTCCCAAACACACATGCATATAACTTGTTGTATACAAGTAGTTCACATGATAAATGTAAGTTAACATTAAAGTGAATATATGCTTCTAGTTTTAATAATTTAAACAGGCTTTTGAAGTTTGGTGTTGTGTTTTTAATTTTTTTAACAGCTCTGGATGTCATATGGTGATTGTGAAACACACGGGGCACTTCACTACATGATTTCATGGTGAAATTTGTTATTTTCCATGTTAATCTGGTCAGTTTTGATCAAGAACAATCCACTGTGGCTTTAAATCAGCGTGAGCAGCGCGGCAAAAATAGACTCGGCGCCGAAACGATCGCGGCACTGCTGCTTCTGCTCCTGCGATGCGCTGCCGCACCGCCTCTGCGTGCGATGTGAATGCTCTAATCTGTTAACATGGGCGCCGAAAAAAATACGCGCTGCTTACGCCCTGCTAACGCGCCTGCCACACTAAAATCAAGCACGTTGGCAATACAACTAACTTCACGAACCATGTTTATCGTTGGCATCCTGAGTTGGCTTCAACAACAACAACAACAACAACAACACAAAAAGTCGACACATCCCAGCCAAGAATTGACGAGTCGCTAGTGTCAACGTTACGGTGTGTGTTGCACTGAATATATCTATTGCTGGGTGCCTGGGTGGTGGTTGTTGTTACAATAGTGTGACTGTAATTACATATTAATATTTGCACAGGAGTTCATGAAGTGCCCTGTCTTAGAGCTTTTTACTGTGTGTAAAAAAAACACTTATTTTCACTGCTGGAAAAAGTTGGCTTAGTTGGTTTTTATTGCTCTATATAATTTCAAATGGTTCTAAAGCAGAGAGAAGAGAAACATTTCTTATTCAAAGCACTGAAAGCAGTGATTTATGTTTTCTTTTTCAGGTTTGAAAAATGCCATATCCAATACCCTGTACCATTCAATTTTATTTTATTTAATGACATTTATGTCAAAGATACAGGAGAGTGATAATACACACATAGCAGCTAATAAAATCTGTTGTTCAATATCTGACTGCTTGTATTGCCTCATGACTGATTAAAAATTTGCCTTGTTGTGTGCAGTAGAATTTTGATGCATCGTAGAATCGAATTGCATCGAATCGTTACCTGGTGAATCGTAATCAAATCGAATTGTGAGGGCAGTGCCAATGCACACCCCTAAGGAATACATTACATTTTAAAATATATTCAAACAGAAAACAGTTCTTTTAAATTGTAATAATATTACACCTTTTTAATGTATTTTTGATCATGTAAACACAGCCTTGGTGAGACAAAATCGTTAAAAAATCAAGAGATGCATGCTTGAGAATCTTACATATTGACATTGAACCTAGCATTGTGGCAGCGAGTTTTGCATGCAGGCACACTTTGTCGTGGACAGGGCGGCACACATTTAGAGCAAAGGCGACTCGATTACTCCACCCAATATAGCGACAGCATTTTCAAACAAATCTGAATTCCTATTACAGCCCTTCTGCTGATATGAGAGAACATCACAATTCATTTGCGAGCGTCTAGAATTGTGTTGTCGAATTACAGCGGCACGCATCACTTCCAATTCCATCTCGCCTCAATTCCCTTTTCCGTCACTGAAAACGATAGCTAAACAAATAGCGTGTCTTCTCAAATGTTGTCACATCAGCCCTCTGTGACGCTGGGCTGTGGCATTTGTCTCATAACACTAATATTTGTCCTCGCCCTTGGGATGGATTTCGGTGCTATTTGCCAGGAATGGAAACTCGAAGGAAAATTAAACAATTTTTCCATTACACTTCTGTGGTTTCTCCCGCTCGTACAACATATGCCTTAATTGAGTCCATTCTTGCATTCATTTTCACTGCCTGCCAAAGGCAAGAAGAACATGAACAAAAGCTACTTACAGTGCCTGTCACTTCGCAAATGTAATTAATAGTGAGTGGATTGAAACATTAACGACTTGATTTCTGTAGAAACTACTCCAGCAAGACTTTTTTTCCTTCTACAAGTACAGGTAGAAGTGAGCAGTGTGAACAAAATCTAATTTCACTGTGTGAGTAGCTTATATCAGAGAAATGGGATGGTGATTTTTACTGGAAATTCAAGGAAAAATTCAACAATGTATACTAGAAATGCACTGACACTAGGGGTATGCGATATTGACAAAAAATGATATATCAATATTTTCTGGGATTCTATCGATAACGATAATTAGACAATATTTTGCTTGTGTTATTATTGTGCTAGTACCCTGGTAGGTTTATGAATGCTGTGGTCAGCTGACAAGTTTTTGATATTCTTCATACTCTGTGTGGTGGTCAGTTCACAGCAGTGACAGAAATCATCTTAATCAAGTTTAAATAGATTTTTACCTTTTACGGGCATTTTTATTACCTTTTATAAATGTATATTTATTTTTTTAAACCTAATTATATGCATGCAAAAGGGCTTTTACCAATCAAATTAAGGCATTTAATAACATCTGGAGTGGCATTTAGATAATTTACACTGTTTAACGCAGCTCAGAGGTGACAAATGAATAACCTGCAGTTATGCAAATAATGTTTTGATGTTTAAAATATGAAACTTTGAATATTGATAGGGTCGATCACCCCGAATTCACCATATTTGAAATGATTTGAAACATGAAAACACACTTTAAATTGCCAGTAGTTGGCAGCAAGTCACTGTAAATGAGTGAGTCATTGAGATTTAACCGACTCATTCAAACGTATGATTCATTCAGGAACGAAGCATTGGACCTTCTTAATCAATTTTAGGGTGCGTCTCAATCAGCTCCCTAGTTCAGTAGCTAGTCAAGGCACTGATCAGGACATAATGGGCTGACTCTCTGATCAGTGCCCTGGCTAGTGAACTAGGGAGCTGATTGAGACGCACCCTCAGTCACTGAATCATTGATTCAACTGATTAGTTCAAAAAGTTGATTCATTCAGTAAGGAAACACCACGTGATTGCGCACAATTACAGCTCTGCGGCTTTGTTTTGAACAATTTTCGTTGGCTAAACTGAGCAAAAACAGGCAATATGGCGGTGTCTAAAATGTAAGTCACTTAATATTAACTTCTTGTTTAGAAAACTTGTATAAAATCAATATCACATCTGCTATCATGCTGATACCTTGAGAAACACTGCACTCTTCATGTGATATTTTCCACGCAGTGAAAGCGTGCACTAGTCTAATCTACAAGACTACATCATGCAGTGTGTATGTGCACTTGGTATGTGTGAGGGATATACTCGATAATGTCGTTAAAACAGCAATTTTGATAGTATCGTAGACGATGGATATCGCACACCCCTAACTGACACTAAATCTCTCCGCAGACACAGATAGCCGAATATTCAGAGTGATATCTACCGATAGTTTGATTTTCTAATGCTGTGTAAACTATACAGGGGACCCTCTCATTCGTAATTTGAGACCGGCCTTTATTTGTTTGTGCTGGCCACGCCCCCGGCCACTATCAGAGGCCCGGGGCCTATACCATGAAGCTGGTTTAGCTGGCTAGCCAGATATGTTTAAGCTTAGTTTGTGCCAATCCTGGGTTTTAGGTACCATTAAAGTGGTTTGGCTTTTAGCAGTGTTCATCTCCATAGTAACTTACGCTCCACGGCTAACCTGCTCAAGGGCAGGTTATGTTCTGGATAAGAGATCTCAAACTGAAATTAGACCAATCAGCTGTGAGCAAAGTGACACACCTCTGATGCAATGAAGTCACTCCCCCTGTTTCTACTCCAAATTAAAGGTCACTACATAGCAAATGGTTTTTAAAGACTAAAGTGTCTGGCTTTTAAAAATGCTTATTTATTATAATAATAATTATGAATGACTTCGATATCATTTAAGTAATTATTATACCCATAATCAATTACACATGTATCATTTTAGTTAATCAATCATTTTAGCCTATATAAAAGGTCATACAAATAAGCTTTAAAATCAATAAATAAAGCTATACAAATGACTACATGTGAGTTTAACTAAACTAACTTCATAACTTTTATTTGCACTGACTAAGTAAGATTTTTCTTAAAGTTGTCCACTTTCATAGACAGCTCTTTTCTTCTTCCTGTGTAAATTTGTTTAAATTCTTAATATTTTCAATCATGTAATATTCTGCAGAAGAGAGAAATCAATTTCGCTGCTTCTCTCGCGAGAAGATGATGTCAGTTTCACTGATCCACATCGTGTGATTGGCTGTTCACTACTGATGTCACAGCTAAAATCCTAAACTCAGGATCAAAGCCTGAGTTGACAGAGACAGCTGATGATCAGCATCATGGGACCAACAAAGCCTGAATAGATTGGTTTGGTTTTGTCAACTCGAAACTAATCCTGTAACCCTGAGTTTGTTAAACTACCATCATGGTACAGGCCCCCGGCGTTTAATTGACTACAGGCTTTTATTTGAGGAAATAACTGATATTTTGACATAATTTAGTTTGAATATGCCTGTTAAAGAGGAAGAAGACATGAAAGAGAACTAAATTCAGTATCGCGCGCTGACTGAGACGCAGATTTCTGGGCACATGCTTCAGGGTTGCCAACTTTTAAGATCAGGTTGGAGTGAGTTTATCTTTTCTTTTTTGGGAGGGGGGGGGGCTAACGGTATACGACGGTATATCGATTTCGATTTCAGTATCAATTCATAGCCTACTGTACATATAAGGATATGTACGTTATTAACATTTTAAAATTTCACATTTAAAGAAATCTAGTGTTTGATCATATCTAAATATTTATTAAAATGCAAAACTGCAATACTTTTTTGAGCAACTAGATTAGATACATGTTTATTGATTAAAGAGCCATAAAGGCACCAGTGGGTAATGGCATTACAAATGGAAATTGTTATTTTTCGAGCCACAAAATGACTCTAATTTGCCTATTTGAATAAGAATTCTCTAATTTAACCTTAATTACTATACTAATTGTAATATAAATAATAAAAATATTAGAAGAAAAATATTTTAAGTGGTCGTTAATGGACCATAATTATTGCACAAATAGTATTTAGTACCAAAATATATCAAAATATTCAATAAATATTATTGAACTAAAATATAGAACATTTATTCAATTGAAAAATAGCTAAGGTGTATGGTCACATTTGACCATCAATGTGCATGAGTATGACCAATTAGTAAGGAATACCTGAGGGCTAAATACAAGAAAAATATTAACATTAATGTTAACATTGTTGCATCTCCATCACTCTCCATTATAAAACGATCATGTATGGTTGACGTAATAATCAATGCACACTGTGCTGTACTGTTTACCAAAACTTGCTGCAAACACCTGTAAAGTGGAGCTGTTGTGTATCAAGCCATTCAAATGTATTGACACAGTGCTAGAAGAGAGCTCCGTGAAGCACATGACCGCGCACGCCACCGGGAGATTAGAGAGCATGTCGCAACTCCGTTTTTCAACACTTTGGCTTTAACTGTTATGCCATATTAGCGCCAAAACGCTATGTATTGTTTGAATTTCAAATTAAAACTAAAATTTAAAAAAAAAGCTTAGACTTTGTTTAATATCAAAAGCAGGTTTGGCAATTTGGCGTGAGATTAAGTTGGGCAGCGTGAGAGCGTGAGACAGAGCCTGAAAGCGTGACTATCACGCCAAATGCGTGAGAGTTGGCAACCCTGCATGCTTCAATGTTTGCACACAGAAAATTATTTGCGAGTAACCAATTGAGTTCCCTTTCGCGTCTTCTTGAGCTTGAATATTTAAATTGGCAAGGTTTAAACTTTCATGATGCAGCACTATCCAGTCAACTGTCCCAAGCGTCGTTCACGTTTATGTTCTCTCAATTTTGCATTGTTAGAATTCATAAAAATGTTACCGGCCAACTGGCGATTGACACCGTTTCATATACTCACCAACACCGATATTGTTCATGAGCGAGTGTTCGTTTTAGTTCCTGTGTATACACTACAACTACATAACTGGACATGTGTTTTAAACAGCGAAGTAAATATTGAAAATATGAGGAACATAATTTCTTCTTTTCCTGTTCTTTCCAGTTCTAGTCCCAGTTCCCGAGCCGGATGCTAAGCTAGCCTCCACCTTTCCTCCAACATTTGTGAAAGAGGGTGAAAACTTGTTTCTGCAGTGTAGCTTCTCTTCAGCTTTACTACCGTTCCAGCAGGATGTGACCTGGTACAGAGATGGTGAGACACTATTTTATATCTTATGCAAAGAGCATTCAGGCATTCTAACCTGTTAAAGCAGATGCTTTTATTCAAAGTGACTTCCTGTGTGAGCAGGACAGGCAGTGTGTCAGTCGAGTCGTGTGGAGCTGCAGACGGGCCTGCGATCTGCCAGTCTCGCCCTGAAGCGAGTGCACAAGGAACACGAAGGCCTGTACACCATCCGCCTGCGCACCTGGGACGGATCCGTCGAGCACAGTGCCTTTGTCTATGTCAGAGGTCAGATCCTGCAAATCATTAGACTGTTGATTTAAAAGTTGGTAAAAACAGTACCCGTCACATACTCTTAAATATTCAAATGTATTGCAATTTTTATTTCATAACTAGTGTTACAATCAAGTATTGAACATAGTATTGGTACATGGAAAAAATTCACTTTCACATCACAAAATCGGTTGTTGTTGGTTTTGTTTGTCTTTTGCTCTCAGGCAAAGCGAGAAAGAGCTCGACTTGTCTTAGACCTACACGATTAATCGGTAAAAGTTTGCGTTCTCGATTCAAACATCCGCGCAGTCTTATTCCTAAATGACAACAATTTGCCTGTTTATTAAACCAAATTTGACAAAATCATACCAGAACATTCAGATCTGTGTTTGCTCTGCCATCTAGCCAGAGAGAGCAGTTGTCATGTTTAGGTTTGAAAGAGCTTCACAGTATCATTATTTCTGTCTTAGAAGTGTCTTAAAAGAGTGAGTCATTGAATCATTCATTCAAGGTAATCGTTCAAAAACACTGATTCATTCAGTAATAAAAACAAGTGACGTATTTATGAGTGAATCATTCATTCAAGAGATTTGTTCAAAAACGCTGATTCATTTAGTAATGAAACAAATGAAGTATTTATGAGTGAGTCATTGAATCATTCATTCAAGAGATTTGTTCAGAAATGCTGATTCATCCAGTAATGAAAGAAGTATCTGAGTGAGTCATTGAATCATTAATTCAAGAGAATCGTTCAAAAGCACTGATTCATTCAGTAATGTAAGGCCCTGTCCCAAATGGCACCCTAAATCCTCACGGTCTTCCTCTGAGTCCGCACTTTCACGACGTAATGCCCCTTTGACTGCCGGGAAGAAGTCCGCTGCGTAGCTCGCACCAGTGCAGGCTCGGCAGAAGTGCGCATCGAGGGCGCATATCGACCTCAAAGGGGTGCGCTCGCGAGCACCCTTCTGAGGCCTAAATTGACAAATGGGACACCCTGCGGTCTCGTGGACTTAACGGACATGCGCACGCAGCGGCCATTGTAAGTCCACAAGACCGAAAGTGCACATGAAGTGTGCCATTTGGGACAGGGCCAAAGAAGTGAAGTATTTATGAGTGAGTCATTGAATCATTCACTCAAGAGAATTGTTCAAAAACGCTGATTCATTCAGTAATAAAAACAAGTGAAGTATTTATGAGTGAGTCATTGAATCATTCACTAAAGAGAATTGTTCAAAAACGCTGATTCATTCAGTAATAAAAACAAGTGAAGTATTTATGAGTGAGTCATTGATTCATTCATTCAAGAGAATTGTTCAAAAACACTGATTCATTCAGTAATAAAAACAAGTGAAGTATTTATGAGTGAGTCATTGAATCATTCACTCAAGAGAATTGTTCAAAAACACTGATTCATTCAGTAATAAAAACAAGTGAAGTATTTATGAGTGAGTCATTGATTCATTCATTCAAGAGAATCGTTCAAAAACGCTGATTCATTCAGTAATAAAAACAAGTGAAGTATTTATAAGTGAGTCATTGATTCATTCATTCAAGAGAATCGTTCAAAAACACTGATTCATTCAGTAATAAAAACAAGTGAAGTATTTATGAGTGAGTCATTGAATCATTCATTCAAGCGAATTTTCTTTTTTTTAAATATTCATTGTTATTAATACAAAAAACATTAATATTTTGACAGAACCTCTAGTAATTTACAAGTTATAATATTTAGTTGTCTGTTCAGAATCAGGATCTCTATTTGAAACAAAATAAATCGTGATTCTCAATTTATCCAGAAACGTGCAGCTCTAGCTCAAAGACTGTGTGTTTTTAGGGTGTCATCGCTCCAGATTATCTGTGATTGGAGAAAGTCTGTCCTAATTAGGAAATGTAAAACTCGAAATTAAATGAACTAGAAATGTAACTCTTCAGAGACATAATTCTCGTGAATCCATGATGTTCTTTCCAGAGCAGAGTTCCCCTGTCAGCGTAAGTCCTTTAAAGCAAGAAGAGGACAGGAATTGAATTTCCTGTCTCATTAAAGGAAGTGGGCCGCTCCGTAAGCCTGCAGTGGTAGTAATTAGAAAGCGAGCTTCACTCCACGTCCTCGCTTAATCTCAGAGGAAAAAATTGCATTACAAATCTGCCAGGTAACAGGAAGAAGCTGGAGGTTACTGTTATGAGTCTGTTTCATCCTTGTTGTGGCGATTAAACAAATAAGAGCGAGAGAATCCCTGCAGCCGTTCTCTTCTAAGAAACTTACTAAAGTAAGTTTAACTTCATTCAAAGCATTTTAAGAAATGAACTAAACCAACCAGCTACGAGGTGAATCATATTACAAACTTTGATTTGAAACAAAAAAAACGTATTTAAAAATCTGAAAAAAAATATAAGACTGTGCACTTAGCTTGAGTGAGGGAAAGAACTACAATCCCATGAAGCATTGAGAACAGCATATTCGAATTAAAAATGAAGGAGAAATATTAAACTATGCATTTAAAATTGTTGATTATATATCAAATCAATAGCCTATATTTTAAGTGTATTGCAAAATATGCATAAATATTGTGCATAATTCACAGTGCTTCATGGGAGTGGGTGGAGCTAAAGCGATATTTTAGCGTGATTTGCTTGTTCCTACTCTCTGATTGGTGGAATTTTTTTGTACATCATCATGGGTAATGTATTCCACTATTAAACATGATTATTAAAAAAAATAAGCTGAATAATGCTAGCTGACGGCTTCAACAGAAGCAAATACGAAAGCTGAAATACAAATATTAGGTGAATTAAACTAACTTTAAGAAATTCAACTAAGTGAACTGAAATAAAATAAGTTGAAGTACTAAAACTGCAATAAAAAATAAATTAAAGCTAAACAGAAATATAAAAAACGATAGAGAAATGTAAAACTATGTATTTAAAATTTTGATATTTTATATATATACACAACGATCAGGCATAACATTATGACCTATATATATATATATTGTGTAGTTCCCCATTTTACTGCCAAAACAGCACTAGACCCCTTAAGGTGTCCTGTGGTATCTGGCACCAAGATGTTAGCAGCAGATCCTTTAAGTCCTGTAAGTTGCGAGGTGGGGCCTCCATGGATCGGACTTGTTTGTTCAGCACATCCCACAGATGTTTGATTGGATTGAGATCTGGGGAATTTGGAGGCGGAGTCAACACCTCAAACTCATTGTTCTGCTCAAACCATTCCTGAACCATTTGTGCTTTGTGGCGGCGCATTATCTCCTGAAAGAGCCACAGCCACCAGGGAATACCGTTTCCATGAAAGGGTGTATATGGTCTGCAACAATGCTTAGGTAGGTGGTACGTGTCAAAGTAACATCCACATGGATGGCAGGACCGAATGTTGCCGGCTTGCCTTCTTCCCATAGTGCATCCTGGTGCCATGTGTTCCCCAGGTAAGCGACGCACACGCACCCGGCCGTCCATGTGATGTAAAAGAAAATCATTCAGACCAGGCCACCTTCTGGTGAACTATTAATTAACTTCTTGAGCAATTTGAGCTCCAGTAGCTCGTCTGTTTGATTGGATCACACAGGCCAGCCTTCGCTCCCCACGTGCATCAATGAGCCTTGGCCGCCCATGACCCTGTCACCGGTTCACCACTGTTCCTTCCTTGGAGCACTTTTGATAGAGACTGACCACTGCAGACCGGGAACACCCCACAAGAGCTGCAGTTTTGGAGATGCTCTGACCCAGTCGTCTAGCCAACACAATTTGGCCCTTGTCAAACTCGCTCAAATCCTTACGCTTGCCCATTTTTCCTGCTTCTTCATCAGCTTTGAGGACAAAATGTTCACTTGCTGCCTAATATATCCCACCCACTAACAGGTGCCATGATGAAGAGATCATCAGTGTTATTCACTTCACCTGTCAGTGGTCATAATGTTATGCCTGATCAGTGTATAAATATATATGTATGTATATATCAACAATATATTTTAAATATATTTTAAAATATGCATATATTATATATAATTTTATAGAAATATAATAAAATATAAAAATGGAAAAAAGCACATAACAAAATTACTAAAACTTAAATTAAAATTAATTAATTAACTTAATTAAAAATGTAAACTATAAAAATTAAAGCTAATTCATATATTAATAAATAAACTAATATTTAATAAATAAATATTAATAAATATTCTAATAATATAAAAGTTACTGCTGTGCATAGTTATATATAATTTAGGGCTGTAATCAACCAAAGAAAATCTTGGTCCTGAAATTTTCGACTAAAAATGACGTTAGGAAAAAAAATGTTAAATGAATTAGCTGCGCAGTACTTGGTAGCCTTGTTGTCTGCCTATATGAATTATAAATAAACATAAAAAACTAGTAGGCTATTTGCAGTATATTAAATTGTTTTTGACCTGATTATTTTGGACTGAAATGAGTCTGACACACGAGTCTGTCGGCTCTGACAGCTTTGCATCACATGCACCTGCGCAATATCATAGCCTATGATTTCCAAAAATATATACTATGTTGTCAACTAGTGATATCATCACAAGAACCTTTGAGGAATATGCAACATACACTCACCTAAAGGATTATTAGGAACACCTGTTCAATTTCTCATTTATGCAATTATCCAATCAACCAATCACATGGCAGTTGCTTCAATGCATTTAGGGGTGTGGTCCTGGTCAAGACAATCTCCTGAACTCCAAACTGAATGTCAGAATGGGAAAGAAAGGTGATTTAAGCAATTTTGAGCGTGGCATGGTTGTTGGTGCCAGACGGGCCGGTCTGAGTGTTTCACAATCTGCTCAGTTAATGGGATTTTCACACACAACCATTTCTAGGGTTTACAAAGAATGGTGTGAAAAGGGAAAAACATCCAGTATGCGGCAGTCCTGTGGGCGAAAATGCCTTGTTGATGCTAGAGGTCAGAGGAGAATGGGCCGACTGATTCAAGCTGATAGAAGAGCAACTTTGACTGAAATAACCACTCGTTACAACCGAGGTATGCAGCAAAGCATTTGTGAAGCCACAACACGCACAACCTTGAGGGCGGATGGACTACAACAGCAGAAGACCCCACCGGGTACCACTCATCTCCACTACAAATAGGAAAAAGAGGCTACAATTTGCACGAGCTCAACAAAATTGGACAGTTGAAGACTGGAAAATGTTGCCTGGTCTGATGAGTCTCGATTTCTGTTGAGACATTCAGATAGTAGAGTCAGAATTTGGTGTAAACAGAATGAGAACATGGATCCATCATGCCTTGTTACCACTGTGCAGGCTGGTGGTGGTGGTGTAATGGTGTGGGGGATGTTTTCTTGGCACACTTAGTGCCAATTGGGCATCGTTTAAATGCCACGGCCTACCTGAGTATTGTTTCTACCATGTCCATCCCTTTATGACCACCATGTACCCATCCTCTAATGGCTACTTCCAGCAGGATAATGCACCATGTCACAAAGCTCGAATCATTTCAAATTGGTTTCTTGAACATGACAATAAGTTCACTGTACTAAAATGGCCCCCACAGTCACCAGATCTCAACCCAATAGAGCATCTTTGGGATGTGGTGGAACGGGAGCTTCGTGCCCTGGATGTGCATCCCACAAATCTCCATCAACTGCAAGATGCTATCCTATCAATATGGGCCAACATTTCTAAAGAATGCTTTCAGCACCTTGTTGAATCAATGCCACGTAGAATTAAGGCAGTTCTGAAGGCGAAAGGGGGTCAAACACAGTATTAGTATGGTGTTCCTAATAATCCTTTAGGTGAGTGTAATTTAGACAATTGTTTTTGTCATATGTATTATAATGTCGTGATGGTGGTCCAGTGGGTTAAACCATGGAAATGATACACAGAAGGTTGCTGGTTCGATCCCAGCGGTCACCACCAGTGTGTCCTTGAGCAAGGCACTTTACTCCATGTTGCTCCAGGGGGATTGTCCCTGTAATAAGGGCACTGTAAGTCGCTTTGGATAAAAGCGTCTGCCAAATGCATAAATGTAAATGTAAATAATAACTGACAGACACTATCATTTCAGCCACTCTGTGCAGCTCGAACTGCTCAGCTCACCTTCATGGCGCATAGACTATTAACTTAAAGCTTTTACTCTTAAACACAAAAGGCATGTCCACTTTAATAAAGAAATATTTATTAAACAAGCCAGATCAAGAACAGAAACGAAATAAAGTGCATAACTAAAAAATAAAGCATAGGCTCAAAACGAATACAAACAGTGGGCAGAGCGCATTGCACATTAGGCTCCAAATAAAAAATAAAATAATAAAGTGCCCAAATCCAATAAATAATACTATAAATAGATTTGCAGTTTGCAAAATAATAAAAGGGACGGGGCAACCTAACGCAGACAAGTTGGCTTACCGCCTTTGGGTGATATGACATGTTTGTCGTCGAGCTGTGATATGCAAACTGTTGCTTGTAAAATTTGCATTCAACTTTTTTCCCATTTTCTATTAAAAAAAAATGCTGCCACACTGCTGATGTCTTTGTTGACATGGTAGAAGAGGACTGACTAGGAAAACACTCACAATTAAATAAATAAAATACAGCAAAGTAGCCTTCTTCGATCTGTCTCTCTTCTCCAGTGGGTTGGGCTAATCCAAAAGAAGTGAAAACAAGGGGGTGTTCTGAAGACAGACTGTTACCTGTGAAACAGGGGTGCTCTGAAAACACCCCCATTAGCAATTAGTGTTTTCCACCTGATGAAATGAACATGGCAAAACTGTTTAAACGAACGCGGCAAAAATCTGCATTTTGGTCGAGCCAGAACGTATCGACTAATCGACTGGGAGATTACAGCCCTAATATATATATATATGAATTGATGCATTGATCTTGGAAGAGTTTGTGTTCATACTGAGATCTCAGGCTTTTGGTTGAAAGATTTGGTATCTTGACAAATCTGAGTGCAGTTTGAGACATTGTTGAGATCTCTTCTGAAAAACATCTCAGCTCAAGCTGAACGCACTCAGGGAGAAACAAGTGAGTCCTAAAAGCGATCTCATTTATGATTTCTCCTCCTCTCTGTCTGTTCAGATGGATCTGCTGTGGTGGTCGGTGCTCCAGGTTCTCCTCTACAGCTGGAGTGCTCGGATGTGAACCGAGATTATGTGTTCCTCTCGTGGATGCCTCCCAGTGCAGACGGAGCTGCCGCTGTCCAGGGTTACTTCATCGAGAGGTGAAACATGATCCATGATGCTCATCTGGCGGTTGCTCTCGGAGCAGCTTCTGTTTCTTTAGGGATAAAACTTTAAATAAAAGACATGATGTCTGATGAGACATCTGAGGTGAGAAAGTACAAGTGCCTAACTTTCCTGTCTCCTAGCAACATGCTGCTTTACTCTACAACGTTCTGCTGGGTTTTGTTTAGTTGTTAGAGATAATTGCATCTTATTATGACTGCTAAAACCCCAATCATTCATTCCATCAGTGAAAATGCTTCTGTTTTACATTTGTCTACTTTAATACAATTATTATTTTCATTACAAAATAAAATTTTTAGGGAAAAGTTACATTCAAAATGTTGCGTTTCACAATGTCTTAGTATTTGGTTTAATTGCATTATTGAGTTAGTGGGTTTCCTGAGTGGTTGCTAGGGGATACAACCTTCTGAGAGTGGGTTTTAATGTATTGCTATCCTGTTGCTAGGGGTTCTGAGTGGTTGCTAGGGGATTGCAAAGTTCTGAGTGTTTTTATGCATTGCTGTTGCTTGGGTGTTTTGAGTGGTTGCTAGGGTGTTGCTAGGGGGATGCAACATTCTGAGAGTGTTTTTTAATGTATTGCTATCCTGTTGCTAGGGGTTTTCTGAGTGGTTGCCAGGGGATTGCAAAGTTCTGAGTGTTTTTTATGCATTGCTGTTTCTAGGGGGTTCTGAGTGGTTGCTAGGGTGTTGCTAGGGGGATGCAACATTCTGAGAGTGTTTTTAATGTATTGCTATCCTGTTGCTAGGGGGTTCTGAGTGGTAGCCAGGGCATTGCAAAATTCTGAGTGATTTTTTTAGGCATTTCTGTTGCTAGGGGGTTCTGAATGGTTGCTAGGTGGATGCAACATTCTGGGAGTGTTTTTAATGTTTTGCTATCCTGTTGTTAGGGGGTTCTGAGTGGTAGCCAGGGCATTGCTAGGGGATTGCAAAGTTCTGAGTGATTTTTATGCATTGCTGTTGCTTGGGGGTTCTGAGTCGTTGCTAGGGTGTTGCTAGGGGGATGCAACATTCTGAGAGTGTTTTTATGCATTGCTGTTGCTTGGGTGTTTTGAGTGGTTGCTAGGGTGTTGCTACGTAGATATTAAGGTGATCTGAGGTTCTATGGTTTTTATGGGTGGTTCTTATGTTGTTGCTAAATGAGTGTTATGATTGTTTTCCATGGCAACAGCCACTACTAATAAAGCTGCAAAGTTAATAAATTAATATTGTGACATGCTCACATCCACATTTCTTTCATGCAGGTGTGACATCGGTGTTGGGAAGTGGGAGCGCTGTAATGACGTCATCCAGAAAGTGTGCCAGTATCCTGTGATGGGACTGAAGGAAAACACAATGTACCAGTTCCGAGTGTGTGCAGTCAACCAGGCAGGTGTGGGTCGCCCGTCTAAACCCACTGATCCCATCATGACCTCTGACCCCCTGGAGCCCAGCAGGACTATGGGTAAGAGCGTCTAAATGAAGCCTGCAGGTCATGTATTAACACTGACTCTCATGTGATACTGGTGGCATCCATCTTTATCTCTGATCTCCTCCTCATCTCTCTCTTCTTCAGTGGTGAAGGTGGAGCGCGGGAGAGAGATTGTGATCACTAAGGACCAGCTGGAGAGTGAGTAGATCACAACTCTTATGATTTCAGCTGATGCAGTCGCTTAAAGAGATAACAAGAAACACTTCTACACTCACAGCAGAGAAAACTCAGATTTACTGTACACGCATCCTGAGATCGTTTCATTGCATCGAGTCCGGTTAGTCAAAAGGCACAGTGTAGGGTTGACACTTCTGAGTCGTATTTCATTAGCCTGACGTCGTCATACTCAGATTGTAGTCAGAATATGAGTCTGATGTCTCAATTGGATAGACCTACAACCAATCAGAGCAACGGAGCGACGCATAGTTGTCAACAGAACTCAACTGCACGCACACTGAAAGAAGTAGAAGAAGAAGATGAGTGTAAACGATCTTTGCCCGTGTTGTAAAAAGAATGTAAGGATACACAGAGTACTTACCAACACAATCATCATTTCTGAGAGAAATAGTAAAGGTGAATGCATATACCAACAAGTTCTCCGTTTAGGATTAGAACGAATTCAACCCAAGCGCTCTTTGGTGACGTGGATGATTACGTTACTGTTGATCATCTGTCCATCATCGTCTAAAGCCCGCCCTGACAATTTGATTGGTCCGAACAGCTCTGGTTTGAGCAAAGTATCTCCACAACAGATCAACTTCCCAACCTCAAATGTTGTGTTATAATATACAATTCAATTAATTTAAATTATATTAAATTAATTATAATTTTTGGACACCGGTGTATCATTGATGTTCTAATCTAGTTTTTATTTATGTTTATATTTCAATGTTAAAGTTTTAGTAATTCGTTTTTGTCATTTTTATAATGTTTTATGACATTTTTATTTCAGTTTTAGTTATTTTAGTACTTCGTTAAACTATACAAAAATTAGGATTTTTGCCTTGGCAACTAGCCCAAATAAAAATGTAAATTTTTTTATATACATTTTATTTCAGTTAACTTTCAAATTATTTCAAGTAACAGATTTTAATGATAATAATAACCCATGCATTACTTGTCAGTGAATTCATTTTCTTTAAGCAAACTATTTATTTAATATTTCAGTTTTTTTTTTTTTTTTATATTTGGAGGTAAAATATGACCTTGACATGATCTTGACAGGATTTATGAGATTTGCCCTTTTAAACTATTGATTTGTTGCTCCTGCTGTCTCTTTTGAGACGTATTTCTTTTTCATGTATTAACCACCCTAAAAACATTATAGCTCAGACAGTTATGATGATGAATTTGCTCTGTTTCAGAGGGCAGATCTGATATAAAGCATTCACAGGTGGTCTGTGCTCCCCGGTATGGCAATACCCATAAAGACTTGGGCAGTTTTATAAGCATTCAGCATTAAAAAGATGATGATATGTCTCTGAAGCTGAGCTGCTAACTGCCATGGCAACACCATGGGCCATTAAGATGTGCCGTTAAGAGCCGATAAGAACCTGTTCTTTTTAAAGAATGAGTGGTTTTACTGAGCACTGCTGTGTGTGTGTGTGTGTGTGTGTGTGTGTGTGTGTGTGTGTGTGTGTGTGTGTGTGTGTGTGTGTGTGTGTGTGTGTGTGTGTGTGTGTGTGTGTGTGTGTGTGTGTGTGTGTGTGTGTGTGTGTGTGTGTGTGTGTGTGTGTGTGTGTGTGTGTGTGTGTGTGTGTGTGTGTGTGTGTGTGTGTGTGTGTGTGTGTGTGTGTTTTCCATTCATGCACGGAAACTTTGAGGAGCTGCTGGATTTCCTAATGCATTACATGCAAACCAAAAATCAATAAAGTAGTTTAACTGTAATCCACACTGCATACATCCTCATATTATGGGCTGCCACACTAGACAAATGAGATCTGTTCCAAACCCTAGTTGGCTGCCTTGCTGTCTATGATCTAAATCCTAAATTAATCCTAAAATGCATCCTAAATTAATCGCAATTGATTTAAGTTGAGTTTGGTGAATAAGCCATACATAAAAACGCTTAATAAGTATTCATATTGATATTTTCATATTGATCATTTTAAATTGATTATGTGGCCACTAATTAAAAAACATGCTTTTTATTTATGCATTATTTAGTTTTGGGAATATTTATCAATGATTTACTGAACTAATAATCTGTTGTAAAACAATATACATATACTGTATAAAAATGCATTTGTGCAACATGAAATAAATGCCATTTCAATAGTTTAAACATTTTTGGAATATTGAGAATATAACAGGTCAAATACTGAATGCCCTTGGATGTAGTATAATTTCAATAGTGTTTGACAACCAAGTCATAAATAAAAAGCATAAAACTCTCTAAGAAAACTGGAGCTGAGAAAAACAATATTACAGGTCAAATACTGAATATCCCTTTTGTGTTGCTATGATGCATTTCAGAGTGTTGTTCTAACCCATATTTATATTTAGTGAAAAATAGGTATCTTTTGTATTTCTGTGACCATACCTTTACCCGTTCTCCATTAGTCCCTCGTTCTCCTGCTCTTTTCTGCATGCTCTATGTTGCCAGCGTTCTCAGTCTTTCCCCTCTGCCGCCTGCAGGTCAAATCCGAGTGCCGTCCCCCCCCACTGATGTGCGAGTTTGTGAGCTTAGCGACACCTATGCCGTGCTGAGCTGGACTGAACCGGATCCGCGGGGCAGAGAGCCTCTCACCTACTTCGTGGAGCGGGTGAGAGTTGACCTTCGTCCCACACACTGCTAGCAGTTCAGCTCATTAAGACTGGCCCTGCGGGGGCCCTGCGCTACTGCGTTTGTAGTTTTTATCCTCGACCGCAGGCCTTAAAGTTGCGTTGGCTTTACACACTGAGCCAGCGGGCCAAATTAACACTGCACTTTGACGAGTCGGCTAATTAGAGACGGTGAATGCTGTGTCCTGGGTGGCAGCAGGTGCAAAGCGAACGGTTCATTAGAAGTATAAAGATCTTAACGCAGCTCATCTGAGTTATGTGACGGCTGCATAATGTGTTTCCTTCTGACCTCAAAGCACTTGCTTGCTGATTTTCTGAGATGTTGCTTCAGTCTGAATTATGTGACTCTGATATTTACTATTATAGTATTTGTTCATATTTTTAATTTTGAGTTTAATTTTAGTTCAAGTTTTTGTCATTTATGTGCTTTTGACATTTTTATTAGTTTTTGTTTTTTAAATATTTCGTTTAGCTTTAATTTATTTTAACATCAACAGCTGTAGTTTTTTTTTATTTTAAGGTTTCATGTAATATTTTATTTTATTTCAGCTTTATTTCAATTGCTAAATATTATTTTTAGGTAAAAATAGCAGTATTTTCTTTGCAATAAGTGTAAATAGATGCTAAATATGTGGATGATAAATAGTGGCAGATACTATTTGCACCTCAGTGTTGTTGTACTTTAAACGGTATGCAAACTTTCGTAAATATATGAACAAAATTTAAAAAAAAAGTGTAATTTGCGTGTAAAATGGACCTTTATGAAAGGTCTCCTGCAGATTCACAAACGCTCCATATACCACGGATTCAGTAGTTAAACATATGTATATTAATGAATTCCAAACAGGCGTAAATAGGACGCGCGTGCACGCTCATTCATAACTAGCATAATCCCCGCCCATGAGTTACAACTGCAAATGACGTGTGCAGGGACTGTGGAATCTTCTGCAATTCTTTCTCAGGTTTGGCTCCAGTATTTTGCATGAATGTTAAAAAGACTAATTGGCCATATGCCTAACAATAAATATTCAATTATCGTGTGTCCACCAGAGCATTTTTAGCCAGCTAAAAAACGCCTGGTGCTCTTCTGAAAACGGCCAGCTGGTGGCGCTTGAAAGCGCTTTGCAAGGGCAGCGTTTTTCCAGCTGAGATACTTTAGTTGCTATGATACAGAATATCCATGGCAGTAATGTGTTACTAGTATCTAATTTTGAAGAATATTAATGAATATAAAAAATGCAGTAAAAAGCAGTATTAACTTCTCCATAATTGTAGTTCAGTCGGTGTACAAGTTGGATGATTGGTCGGTGTAGTTTTTGTCCCGCCCCTCCTCCACTGTGATTGGACGGCCGGGTAAAAAGTGACAGTGACGAGCGCTGCCTATTACCCAACGTTGAACCGTAAAAAAAAAATTAAAAGACGGCTCAAATCAAATAAAAAAATTAGAAGACAGAACGTTCAAATGTTTTACGCACCATTTACACGTGGTAGGGAGCAGGTGTACATTTATTTCGTACCAACTAACATTTTGAAAATTTTGAATCCGAAAATTTACATCAGAGCAACTTTACGAACGAATTACACACAAATTCGTTCTGCTCGTGTTTCATGAATGAGGCCCATAGAGTGTAAATGATTATATTTATTAACATTTATTAAATGGATGCAACCTTATTGGGACAATAAAGCCCCCTCCCTGCATCTACCCCTAATCGATAAACACTTGATTATAAAACACTCGTTAGATACTTTATTTCCATTTGGCAAATATTTCCTTCATTTGTATTGAAAATGAATGCCTTTCCGATCTGATATGGGATTAGAAAAAGAAAGTAGAGCGAGTTCTGCAAAAGGTGGATTCGAACTCGTTTTGCGTCAACTTCCTGCCACATGCCTTACCCCTTGCTGTTGTTGACAATCCAGCGTTTTCCGTAATTTTGTCTGGCCCAATCAGACGTCAGTGGGCGGAGTTAGTGTAAATATCCTCTGCCAACAAGACAGACTATTTGCACTTAGAGTAAATAGACACTCTGTTATTGCAAATAGTTTTAGTTTTGTTTTATTTGACCATAACAACACTGGATGGGTTCAGTATGAAAACTCATTCTAATAATTATTCATCATTCTAATTTAGCTTATTGTCAAATGAGAGCATTCCAGTTGCATTGCATCACTAGCTCTGAGTACATACATGGTGTATATCTGTGTTTGTACAAATCCAGTAACTCTAGCAGATATTAAATTAGCTTGAAGTTCATGTTACAGAGCAAATAAAATGACCCAACAGCCATTTTTCAAGTTTACCTTCTCAGTTTCACATATTCAAGGCCTTTAGCACAGCAAAAGGTCAGGATCCTTCTGGCTTTGTGAGGGCAGCTTTAAAGTTTCACATCATCTCTTTGTGACTCACGGTGTAAAAGTGCTGGCAGTAATCCGTTCTCAGAGCAGAGGACGCAGAATCTTGCAATATAAGACACAAGAAAGGGCTCCAACCGCTTGCCGACTCTGTAATGAACAGGAGAAACCGCACACTGCCACAGGACATGGACTTTATTGGACTTTTTATAAGAAGCACCATAATAAAACTGTCTAGTTCATCGGGATCATCTGAAATTTGTGGGGGCAGAAATACATATATATGAAAAAGATTTAAATGTCCATTTACCACTGGGCAAGTTTTATTAAGAGAATATTGCTATAGTTTATCATCATGGAGACTACCTACTTTATGCAATTGTAATTTACAGTTATATATATATACACATACACACACACACACACACACACACGAGTTTGATTCACAGGTAAAATGTTTACCCTGAATGTAATCACTTTGGATAAATAATAAATCATAATACATAAATGTAAAAATGCATTGTTTTATTATAGAGAATATTGCAATACTTTATTTACACAGAGATTTCCTACTTTATGCAAGTGTATATACTGTATACAGTATGTATATAAAAAATATACAGAACAGAAATGGAGAAAAAACAGGTTGGAAAACACACACTTGCAAAATGTTTACCTTGAATTTTAGATAAATGATAAATCATAATACATACATGTAAAGATGCATTGACTGTTGGTTATTTCAGTCCATCACAGGGAAGGAGAGCTGGCACCTGGCTAGTATGGATATGACGGTGCTGTCTACTAGATTTGCTGCATTTGACCAGCAGAAGGGGAAGTCGTACTCGTACCGTGTTCGTTCTGTCAACAAGTACGGAATCAGCGAGCCGTCCCTTCCCAGCGAACCCGTCTCACTGGGACAACCACTAGGTGAACATTTTCTTGAAGGAATCGTGCACATATTTACTCGCGCTCATGTCATTTCCATTTGATTTTCTTTATTTCATGCAACATTAAAGGAGAAAGTCATAAACATAATCTCACTGATGCTTAGAATGAAACAGTCAAAATTGTTAGAAAACAATGAGATGCATGCCTTAGAGTGCTTGCTCCGTTTGGGGACACTAAATATTCTATTATATTACTGATCAGCTCATTTCAATTATCATAGTCGTAATTAAGAGATAAAATGTTAAAAATATGATTTTTAAATGTCCTCATTATTAGATTAAAAAGTCAAAAATATGATTTTTAAAGTCATAATAGTGAGATAAAAAGTCGAAAATACGACATGCTAAGTCATAATTATAAGATAAAATTTTGAAAATATTATTTTAAAAGTCCTCATTATTAGATAAAAAGTAAAAAATATAAAATATTTAAAAATTCTAAATTTTGGATTTAAAGTCAAAATTAGGACTTACAAATTATGATTAAAATCCTAATTATGAGGTAAAAAGCTGAAATTAGTTTTTTTTAAAGTCTAAATTATGACCAAAACACACACTAAGACATTTAAGAGATGTAATCAAGCTTGTTTTTTGTTTTTTTATGCGCTTTTAATTTTTTTGATGCACACTTATAATAATAATATTTACATTATTGTTTTCATTTTGTGCAATATTTTTTTTACATGCGTTTTTACATTTTGAAATCAGTTTTTACAACAGAAATTAATCAATCCAAAACTTACTTTAGCTTTTCATCTAAAACAAAATTAATTTCCTATCATCACTGTAAAGCTGCTTGGAAGCATCTGTGTGTGAAAAGCGCTATAGAAATGAAGGTGACCTGACTTGACCTTAAAATAGATTTAAATGGAGTTTAACCTTGTGAAAAAGCATACTTCTAAAAAGAGTACTTGTTACGGAAATAATATACTTTATAAGAATATACTTGTAATGTTTTCAGACACTTAACTGCACGTTATTTACAATTAAATGAAAATGTATTATAGTTTAAATCTATAATAAATGCATTTCGTTAAAATTAAGAGTACTTTTTAACCCACTTAAGCAGGATGTAAGTACATATTTATTTGTAATTTCATAATTACTTGTATTGTCTTGCTGAATGTACTGACAAACATTTATGGTAAACTAAAATGTACTCTAATGCCATTTCTATTTAAACTCGTATGCCATGCATTTAAATATATTTGTAATGGTGCTCGATTACTATACGTCCAACAAATTTTTTTGGCCTTGTTTAGCATGAGCATCCAACTCTTAATTAAAAATAAATATTATTATAGGCCTATCCATTTCTGATAATTCCAGGTTGCTGTGGTCACACAGGCTGTTTACGCATTTAACTCAAGGCCATGAGAAATAGATGTTGTTCCCTCAATATAAAGAAGTCGTGGCCACAAGAAAAATATATTGTTCCCTCAACATAGGGTTACATATGATGAGAAAACCAAGTGAACCGAACGTGTCCCCTCCCAGGCACCGTAGGTCCCCATTGACTTCCATAGTATTTTTTTTCCCACATACTATGGAAGTCAATAGGGTCCATCAACTGTTTGGTTACCCACATTCTTCAAAATATCTCCTTTTGTGTTCAGCAGAAGAAAGAAACTCATACAGGTTTGGAACAACTTGAGGGAGAGTAAACAAGGTATTGTGTATGTAAACTAGTACAGCTCAGTGTGGGTTTTGTTCTAATGTGTTTTAGGAGTTCCCGCCACACCAAACGCCGTCCTGCCCACCCGAGACACTAACAGCTCAGTCCTACTGCAGTGGAAGGAGCCTAAAATGACAGAGGGCATTGTGGGATACTACCTGTACTGCAGTGAGGTTGGAAGTGGAGAGTGGAAGACCATCAACAACAAGCCCATCCCCAAAACCAGGTCTCTTCTTGTTGTTTAAGAGGCAATTATGACTACAGAATCCCAATATTCTTACTAAAAACTGTTTTTCTTCGCTCAGGTTTACAGTTCATGGCCTGAAGACCAATAAAGAGTATGTATTCAGGGTGAAGTCTGTGGGACTGGCGGGAAACAGCATCTACTCAGACGAGTCTCCTGCCATTCGAGTCAAATCAGCGATATGTAAGTGTAAACGTCCTGCGAACCAGACGAGAGCACGCAGCCAGACAGCTTTAAATAGGACGCCGTCTCATCTAAAGTGCTGCGGGCTGTCTGCTCGAGCTCTAGAAAACTGTTTACGGTCTCAGTGTGAATTTATAATTCTATGAATGAGCTTCCTGCATGGAGAGAGACAGTAGGAGAACTCTTGTTCTTTTTGGTTAGCGAGCAACCACCCAGAACATCCTAGCAATCATATATCAATGTGCAAATAATTTCTCATAAGGCATTAGTGACCTCATATTCATGCTCTAGAAATCACCCACAGCACTCGAACATTGTCTCTAGGAAATCTGCTGGTTGTATTCTGCTGCTGGTTAAGTACATATTCATAAGCTTCATTATGTGGGGAAAAGCAGAAGAGGTGTGCAGATATGATGCTCCTGTGCCTCACAGTCGTGACCAAAGACAAGCTTATTACTCGAGAGATGTACAAGTGGAGTCATTCTGTGTCTGGCTCAATCCTGACAGTAATAGGCTGTTGTCTGACGGCTCGGCTTTTCTCTTTGTAATAACGTCTGATTCTGAGTGGCACTCCTGCACTGATGTGCGTTGAGATCACGACAGATGCTCCTTCTGTTGTCGTCGAACACCAGAGATGCTTGAAACACATGTTACTCCTAATCAAACCTGTGATCACATTATCCTCACAGAAAATTGTTAATTCATTAATTATTAGGTTGACCAGAAGTTCCCACCATCCTCTGAGATTGCATTAGAATTAACAGTAGTTGCAGATGATAATTTCATTGAAATGAGAGAGATTGTACATGATTATATATTTTTGCGGCGGTCTCTTCAGCTTCCTTACATTTTGAATGGAATCAAATGCAAATGACATAAAATAATCAAGATTTGAATTTCCTGAAGGAAGTTGCCGTGCTTGCAAGTCAGCAAAAAAAGTTTTAGGCAAGTTTAGTTTGTAGTCAGTGTTTCACTGTTTAAAAGCAGGATGTTAGAGGAACATTAACATTGTGCTGTCGCAAAAACACTGTTATAAATACAGTGTAGCTTGTATGCCTGCATTTATATGTGAATTTAGAGTTAAAGAATTGCGGACACATTTAATTTATTACATTTTAACACAAAATAGTTACAAGATTGAAACCTAAAATCATTTAATGTAATTCCACATATAATATTCTTATGCTAAGTAGGGATGGGTATTTAGAGCCGGTTCCAAATTCCCCAGAACCAGTGATTCGATAAGAAACACGCATTTCGGTTCCACTAATTGGTTCTGTTGGGGTAACAGTTTAGGACCCAGGACCAGTAGTGAAAAATGAAGACCAAAAGTCAGGAGTTAGATTAATTCAAGAAAAATTTACTGAAGAATAGTTTGCAGTTTCATCAGCAGAAGCCAGCTCGTCAAGGAGTTCGTAGGCCGCACTCCCTCTAACAGTCTCCCCGCCTCCCCTATCGTACATACAATTTTTGAACAGTTATACTGTTTTCAAGGTCTAGCCACGTCATTACTGCCATGTTGAATGATTCTGATTGGCAGAGAAAATGCACAGTCACGGTAAATTTCCACACAAGGATAGATAGCAGAGCATATCACCAAACTAGGTAGACTAGTTGTCGCCCCATGACTAGATTTAGATCACAATGACCCAGGAGGTCATCGAAAGGCGTCTTCAGGTCTGGTGTCGCGTGCAGAAAATGTCCATCTTCAATATTGGGCCTGCACAGATCATGCAACGCACACACAGAAACACTAGGGTATCGCACTCTAGTCAGTGTCAGTGGATCCTGACCTTTATCAAAAGAACACATAATACCAAAACAAAGATACAGCAATTTCTCTCCTTCGAGAGAAAAGTACACATACGTGATCTTCTTTATTCTTTAAGGACTAAATATATGAAAGCCGAGAAAGAGATCCATAATTTGATTATCCTCGATTATTCAGGTTATGGAAATAATAAAAAGAAACACTGAGAAGGATAGGTGTATAAAAGAAGAGACACAGGTATCTGACCTGCCCCTTCAGTTCTTTTCCGTGCTCTGCACACATCCAAAACGTGCACACAGAATAGGTGATTTTAAACATTCTGTGTGGCAGACACACACACACGCTTGCGCACAGAACGGCTTCTCCCATAATGAATTGAGTTCTCTTCCTCGTCTTTTTTCACATCACACAAACAGACAAATACACACAAAATATGTCAAAATATTCTCGTAAACACCGTTGGTTATGTCTTAAGACAGTTGAGAAGAAAAGATGAAAATGTATGTGTGATCCGTGCAGCTCTTTCCGGATGCCGTCTCTGACAACATTTAATCAAACAAAAGACAACGAGAACACTCGCAGTTCTAGACAGAATATAATTGAACTATTTGTAATGTATTGCCTATATTTTATTAATAAAATAAGTGTTATTATTATTGATTATACAGTTTCTGCAGCCTGGTCGTACCAGACTTTCGTACATTTCATTTTATACAGAGAGTCTGGCCACTCTCCATTGACAAGCGTTAACTTCCTTGAAGGCGTTTAAAACTATTGGCTCTACCCAGAGCCACTCTGGACAACGTTTGGTCCTGACGTATGTCATCTTAAACTAGTGCACGACATCAACGTCATTGCTCTCAGCCACTCCCTCTGTTCGCTCATTGGACCGGTTAAAATTTGATCGGAGAAAACCAGAGAATATACCGCAATCCCAGACGGAGAACTGAAGGAAAATGAAAATTGAGTGGAAGTACGTAGGAGGGCGGAGCCAGGCACAGTTTCTGTACCTAAATACCTGAAAATGTTTCTTTCTTTCTATATTTATATCTTTGATAAATTGTATTTATTTGTGCAATTGATCATTTATTTGTTCTTTTTTAATTACTGAGTGTTTAATTGTCTTTAATAATGCTTGAAATTTATTTTAGTTGTTTTGCCTTTGGTATTTTTAAACCATAGGCAAAATTCCTTGTGTAATCAAAGCCTGTTGATTTTTGTTCATGGTATTCAGCTCCTATGAAATGTTTTACAATAAGACTTAAGAATAAATGTGAATGATAAGGGTTTTTTTTTACTTTATTGGAATCTAAATTAGGAACGATACCCAATCCTAACGCTAAGCGTTCTGATTTACCTTCTGTGGGCGTCAGAAAATGAATAGTACGCACCTAATTTGCTTTAGGTTTATTATATTAAACTAAAACTATTAACGACATTTCTAAATTTATAAAGCTGAAATAAAATAAACTTATTTCAGTTATTTTTTTAATCTTAAAATATATATTTTAAGTTGAAGCACTAAAATTACAAATTGGAAATAAATAAATAATATTACTGAACTAAAACTAAAAATAATAATAAATTAAACATTTTTTTTTTTTAGGTATTACCATTTAGGTTTAATTTGTTTTTGTTTTTTTACTTTCAATAATAAAAAAAGATCCGAAGTAAACTGAAATAAAAAATGAACCAAAATAGTAATGGCAAAATTACAAAAGCACATAAAATGTAAAAAATATAATTTAAAATAATAAAAAAAAAAAAATAGTATATAGCTCAACTGATTTGCATCTTTATGCTTCGCACACAGAAACACATTTGTCGCATAAAAAGCATTTACTGGAATTTCTGAAAGGACAGTGAGGATGCTTCATTTTCAGTCAGTACATGTGAATTTTATTAGCGCAGTATTACTGGGACACACCGGGACATTTGGTCATCCTTTTAATTATTTAGAATTTTCAGCTGTAAAACACAGAGTGACTATTGACTATTAATAGCAAACTTGATGTGGCTCACTTCAGCAGTAATTCTACACAAAATGCAGCTGCAGCTTTGTGACCTCTGACCCTTCCTTTCCACATCACTGCAGATGCTCCATCCTGCCCATCAGCTATCACTGTACTGCACTGCACTGGAGGAGAGATGGTGATTGGCTGGAGAGCCCCTGCCAATCATGGAGGAGACCCTGTGCGCGGCTACTATCTGGACCAGAGGCAGAAATCCCAGAGCACCTGGCGTGAGGTCACGGTCAAGCCCATTAAAGAGAGAGTATACAAGGTAAGGCTACTCGGTTATGGCAAAAGATTGTTTTTGTTCAATATTGAAATCACAATTAATTAACACGGTTATTGGTTGGCAATATGATCAAAGACTTATTTCACGATATGAGTAATTAAAATTTTCACAATTATCAATGTTTCAGCAAAAACTAATACTAGGTTATCTAATGTAAGATAAAGGTCCTCAAAATAATTACATAAGACAAGTAAACAGTCAGCAATACAATAAGAACAAAGAAACTAATTCCAAACAAAACACATTTAACAAACAGTGTTTTAAAGGTCCCGTTCTTCGTGTTTTTTTGAAGCTTTGATTGTGTTTACAGTGTGCAATATAACATGTGTTCATGTTTCGCGTGTAAAAAAAACAGTATTTTTAACACAATTTACTTCTCTGTACACCGCTGTTTTCACTGTCCTAAAAACGGCTGGTGACTTCCTTTATTCTATGAAGTCCCTCCTTCAGAAATACGTAACGAGTTCTGATTGTGCCAGCGGTTCCCGTGTTGTGATTTGACCGCAGCTTAGCGAACGTGGCACGGTTCCTGTGTTGTGATTCGACAGCAGCTTAGCGCACGTGGAAAGGTCACGCCTCTTAACGGGAGATATATGCGCTTAATGATCTCTACAGCGTCCCTGGGAAAGCCAAACGAAGGTGATTTGACTCCGGGATGAAAATAACAGCGTCTCGACGACAAACACACTCAAACGCAACAATTCCTTTTCTCCACGCGACACGTCCTCTTCTCCACGTGGGACAGCAACAAGACCACGCCCCCTTTTTTCGCGTATTCTTGTGGGCGGAGGTTAGTCTGTTCTACTGTTCTACTGACGTCATTTATGAAGGAAGTACCAGGATGTAGTCCAAGCCAGCCGTTCGCTGTAGGCTTTGAAAGGGAACTTCTGTTAAATAAAATATCTCGCTTGGCATTGAACTTTGAGCTTTATAATTTTACAGGTATTATTTATGCTCTAACAGCAACATTACACACTAACTAAAGTTTGAACAGTGGGATCACGAAGAACGGGACCTTTAAGTTTTCAGGAAGGTGTACTAACGGTGGCATTCAGATACGCAAGTAATAGCCTACAACAAAAAGATCTATTATACTATTACACATGTGTTTTCTTTCTCAACTGTTTATGTTCACTTCACAAAAATAACTGACTGTGTTTACACGAATACTCACCAAGACCGGCATTTTGACATTATTTTGTGTGTATTTGACTGTTTAAGCGCAATAGGCAGCGAAAGAGAACTCAATTTAGCACTGAGTGCTTTGTACTTTGGGTGTGAGCACAAAATCTGCGGGAATGTGTAAAATGATGCACAATAATCTGCGCAATCATACACAGAAGTTCAAGCCCTGTAACACCAACAATATTCATCCGGAGCAAATGAAATGAGTGAGTAGCCACGTTTCCATTACCCTTTAAATTGCGCAAATTGAAAAGATTCGCGAATTGAAAATAAGGCCAATGGAAACGCGTCAATTTCGCAAAAACTCCCATATATCGCAAAAAATGTTTTTACGCTCGCATGAGGTGGTTTACGAAAAAGGACATTTTGCAAAATGAATGCAATGGAAATGTTTTTTCTGCATTTACAGGTCACCTGGTGTTCGTAAAAGTACGCATAATTAATTCTTTACAGATGACGCTGTGTGTGTGGACAGAAGACGAGACTTTATTAAAATCATAATAGACAAAAGAATGACAGGAATACTGGATTCTTAACAAAGAAATGCCACAATTTATTAAGACCTTGAAGCAGATATGAGGGCGAAACACCCACAAACACCTTATACATGGCTGCTCAAGTATAAGGGGCTTTCCTTGCCATTAATGCTTGGATAACACACACGTCTCCGATTAAAAATAATGGCCGGTGCGGTGGATGGGATATACATAAACCTAACAACATAAGTGGCAGAATTTTTTGAATGACTTACCACACGAGGAAAAAAATCAGTTTAAGTCGCATAACATCGGTTAATGGAAACGCCGTAATTTCGCAATCGTTTTTTATCGACATTTAGAAAATATTGCAAAGTTTTGCACAAATCTGTAATGGAAACGCGGCTAGTGACAGGAGGAGGGTTTGTGTGTCACTCGCTGTGGGAAAGATGAGAGAGAGAGAGAGAGAGAGAGAGAGAGAGGGAGAGAGAGCAGCTGGTATTGTGTGTCTATTCTGCAGAAAATAAGTATTGGAAGCGTTTCAGATGTTTCAGTATCGATATGTTCACTATTTCACTAATTTAGTCAACTCTACATCAGTGTTAATTTCGTCAACAACCTTTTTTCACTGACGAAAACGAGATGATAACTACATAAAAACTAGTGTTGGATGACGACAACTATGACGAAAATCAACTGTCATTTTCGTCAACAAATAAATACGAGACGAAAATGTTAGGGAGGGACGATTAGGGAAGAGATCCAGTCAGAACTCATATCCTGTGTAACAGATGCGCACATTTTATTTGAGCGTGCTGATCTAACCGCTGGAGAACACGGTGCTGTTGCGCTTCAACAGGCTCACGCATCCCCAATACAGCGCTCCAGAGCGGTTCACAATCGGTGAATAGCGCTCATTTATGCCAGGCAATTGTTTATGAACTAATGCTGATGAATATTAACAATGTTTACTTTACGATGTTTATATAGTAATATATTTTAGACAGTTGTAACAATGCATATATTATCTCCCTCATCTGAACTTGAAGCATCCTGCAACTGCAATAGTAAGGCGCAGACATTTCAAAATAAGAGTCCCGGTGTATTTCAAGCTTGTTTATAATTAAAAGTCACGCATTATATATTCGTTTTTGGTTACACAATAAACAATTTAATTTCATTCCCATTTAATTCATAGTCGGGAGGAAAGACCAGTATTTGACACATATTCAATAAAGTATCATGGTTATAATAGTTAACTAAAACATAAAAAAAATCTTCATTACTTGAAATTAAATAAATAAATAAACCAAGTTATTTGAAGTTTTAGCTTAACCTGATATACTAACTAAAACAGAAATACAAAGTTATAAAAACGATATAGATGTTTTTAAAAAACAAACAAAAAAGTGAATTGAGCTCTCTTTCGTGTATTTTTAATGTCAAAAACAAAATGTCAGTTCAAGTGACAGTCGGTTATGTAATGCTTAATGTATTACAATTTAACTAAACTCATTAGATTTTAGGAGACTAAATCTACTGTAGATTTAGTCGACTAAAATCGTATTATATTTAGTCGACTAAAACTAAAAACAATTCAGGTGACTAAAATATGACTAAATAAATCTAAATGGCATTTTAGTCAAAAGACTAGGACTAAAACTAAATCAAAATTTGCTGTCAAAATTAAAACTGCTCTACATTGCAAAGACTACAATTGAAAAATGTATATATTATATATAAAATTCAACCCGCCGAAGTGGCCAGTAGGAGTGACTGCTTTACACTCCACTGCTGAAATCCACACGCATCGGATGTTAGTGTCAAGCCCTGGATCAATTACAATTAATGGCAGAGCCCTAATACAAGGTAAACTGAGCTGAGAATGTCAGTGTAAACAACACAACATAAAGTTTGTTAAATCACTGATGCATTTACTTGCATGCTGCTGCAGCGACTAATGATGAGCTTAAATCAGTCATAACTAATGTCAAAACTTCATTATAATCGTGCAGGCACTGCCTTTGTCTAACTTTGTTATCTTACTTTAAATGTGTCACCGAGCAACTATGGTGTCCATGGAGACTTAATTAAAACTTAAAGCGCTGTTTATTTTGGATTGTTTTCATTGTTTAATTAGTCTGTGTTCTAGTGTGAACGTCACATTATAGTGGTTTAATGAAAAGTATGGAGTATATAGACAGAGGCCACGGCCTTTATCATTTTTAAAGCAGGTCGTTTTTTCGTTGCTGCAGATGCATGTAAACAAACGCACCATTTAATTACTAAACAGTTACTCTATGTTGTGTTTATGCCGGCATTCTGAGTTAATTATTGGTTGTTTAAAACAGGACTTTTAAGTATGATAATGAACAAAATGGTCCACAAATACAGTGCAAATTGGTGTTGCCATCTTTGACAACGTAAACTATTATCTAACTGACTTAGCATGTGTAGTAGTTCGTTATAAATTAATAAAATGCCTTAAAATAAAGTGATTTTGGTCTGTTCCACATCAGAAGTCTTGACCTTATCGAAGGCATCCAACAAATAAAATCAAACAAACATAATCTGTTCAGTTGATATTCAGTTAATTGTTTAATTCATTTGATTGGCAAAAAAGTAATATCTAGTCTTGAATAGTGTTATTTTAGTGATTTTTTTATATACTATATTATTAAAGGAGCTGTATGTAGGACTGTGGCCAAAACTGGTACTGCAATCACTTTCAAATTACTGCAAGTACCCCAACTCGAGGTTGCCAGATAGGCTGCAGGATCCAGCGGGAACGTAGGCTGCTACACGGAGCTTTCAATGGCAAGTGACGAGTCGTACACAGTAAGACAAGCGTTTTTGTCATAAGTAGGCTAACAAATAACAAACATTGCCACAGCAAGTATAACGCGGGACAAATTACGCCATGTCAGCGTTCAATATCAACAATGGCTATCACATGGTTGATTTCAGTCCCATCAGAAACGATTGAGAGTAACTAAATAACATTTGCAATGGTCATACAGGTCAACTTGCAGCATGTTTTATCCACTATATATACGAAGAAAGAATGAGGAATAATTTTTACCGAGGTAACGTTAGGCTACTGTCTCAAATACGTTTTCACATTGCCATAATAGGCGTGCTAATGTTGTTTTCATCAGCGTCTCAGCATAATGACAGAGAAACGGGCTCTGATAATGCATTACTAATGTTAGCAATGACGACTCGCCATTTTTATTTACCAAACAATTCCTTAACGTTACCTTTTCAATTCAATGACCCACCTCCTCCATCTGCGCTAACCTAACGTTACTTTGCATGAACATGCACAACTTTGTTCGACTGTCGTGAATATTTGAAATGTCCATTTACATTAAGTACAAGTTAGCCAAACATAGATTAACCTTACCTGTCCAGGAGAAAATTAGCAATTGCGTCAGTCTTCAAATTCTTCCGTTTTCAGCCGTCTCCATCTTTCAAAGGCATCTCCTATACAAATCCTTGTTTTATTTCGGACACTGTCACGACGTTTTTCTGATTCATATCGAGGTCGTTTAGGTTTCGTAAAGTTAGACATTGTTTATCCAGAAAGTTTGTAGCTGCAGCTGTGGTAACTAGCAGAGCTGGCAACCCGAATGCAGAAACACTACTGACTTCGTGATTGGTAGATAGGTGGAGGGCGGCGCTTCAGGCATGACACAACATGTCAACATCAACATCAGTTGAGGGCTGCAACTCCAATTTTAAAATGACAATATCTTGGCCGGACAACTGTTGTCAGTGATATAAGTATTTGAAATTAACATGATTTTTTAATGTCTATTGACATATTAGGGCCATTTTATGATTAATTGAAATACATTTCTTACATACAGTTCCTTTAAGTATTCATATAAATATTTGTTTAATATTTTCAGTTTTTATTTTAGTTTAAGTTTCAGTAGTTATGTTTTTTTTATATTTCTATTTAGATTTAATTTATTTTTATTTCAGTTTTAGCAGATTTTAGTACTTAAACTGAAACTTATTTGAAACATAATTTCACTTAGTTGGCAATATTTTTAAGGTTATCATCTAATATTTAATTAAATTTAATTTCAGCTTTATTACAGAATATGAAATGTATTATTAATGAAAACCACTTTTGTTTTTACATTGGATTTTACCCGTTTTATGCACTAAAAGTAACAGTGAAGCACAAACTTAAAGGATTAGTTCACTTCAATATGAACATTTCAGTTCGAAAAGAAATTACGTTTTTTGAGGATAACATTCCAGGATATTTCTCCCTATAATGGAATTAAATGAAGGTCCAAATCAATGCAGTTTCAAAGGAAGGGCTTCAGAGGCTCTGCACGATCCCAGCTGAGGAATAGGGTCTTATCTAGACAAACCATGTCATTTTCCAGTGTTAAAACGAACGTGCAAAGACTAAATCAAACACCCTTTACAAAAATAAAGGTAAAACAACGATGTCGGACAATTTTAAAGTTGCAGGAGAACATGAGATGGAGCCACGGACGTGACGGCGTCATACGTCGTGAAGAAGAACAACACCAAAGTCACGCATTTGAGGTTAAAAAGTGTGTGTGTAAAAATTAAAATGACCAATCGTTTCACTAGATAAGGCCCTATTCCTCGGCTGGGATTGTGCAGAGCTAGTCAGAATATGAGTCTGATGCTGCGCTCACACCAAACGCGAATAGAGCAACAGGAGTGAGTGATTTCAGTGTTAAGTCAATGGAAAGGCGCGTTGACGCGCATCTGGATGTCCTGCTAGACACGATTCTGTCTTGCGCTATACGTGCGAGTGGTGCTTTTTGTGCATTCACGCGTTTGAAGCGAATTCGCGTCTGACGCCCAAGTTGAAAAATTTGAACTTTGACGTTAATTCGCGCCACGTTAACCAATCAGGAGCCTGCTTGCTGCTGTCACGTGACATGATGAGAAACCCAGCATCATTTAAAAATACTACTATTGTGTCACAAAATGTAGTTTTAAGACTTTTCTGGTGAGAATGTAGTTGTTTAAAGCTCAAATCTGCGGTTTATTTATAAAGAGAGCGCCTTTTTTTTTTTTAAATGATCTTGCGTTTTTGGAGTTGTGAGATTCAGGCGATCACCGGGCACTCAGCGCTCATTAACCCAGACGAGAGCAGCCTTTCCTCGGCCAGTCCTTCTGATGTTTGCCACTGGCTCTGTCTCTGTAGTATTTAAAAATGAGAGAGAATTCGTCTTGTGTGGATCTAATGGGCGATCTTTGGTCTCATTAATCTATAATTTGTTCCCTGGCAGATCGTTTTGACTGAGGGCCAAGTGAAGTATCATAACTTTATTTTTTAAGGATATTTAAATATACTACATGCTGTGAAGATAATGTAGGAGTTGCCTGGACCACATTTGTGTGGCTATTAATGTTTAATATATATTTTTAATGAAAATGAAAAGAGGCAGAGTGGTGTTTTATGACATATTTCTCCTGGAGCGCCTTGAACGCGCGTCTATTTCGCTTCAAACGCTTGGTTTATACGTTTATTCACCAATTCGCTGTGAACGCACGTGCAAATGGGTTCAAAATGTTCAAGCGTACAACTAGACGCGGTAGATGCGATTTTGACGCTCTATTCGCGTTTGGTGTGAACGCAGCATGATACTGCTCCATTGGGCTGTGATTATGGGGCGTGTTTCAACCGAACCAGGAAAGAAAATGCCTCTGCACTCAATTGGATATAGTGTTAATTTTGTCACCTATTTTTAATTTAGTCTTAGTCTTAGTCTTGTGCCAAATGTCCTTGTTAGTTTTAGTCATATTTAGTCATTCACATATCTTTTTTTGTTAGCCGACTAAAAGTCTCGTCATTTTAGTCTAGTTTTAGTCAAAGGAAAACTCAATATATTTTGTGGCAAAATAAGTTACATAAAATATATTTAACCTGCATAATGTATGTGCCACAACACCATAGCTAACTGGTTGGTTTACAGCGTAGATGCCTAAAATCAGCATTAGCTTATGAGACGATGGGCACAAATATTGATTTCGATCTTGATTCAGTATGAATTCATATGTATATAGCCTACTGTACATATAAGGAAAAATAAGTTTGCCTTTTAGCACTATTTTACACTTTTTTGGGGTTATATTATATTTGCTTGCATTCTTTACTATTCACTATTATTAACATTTCAAAATTTCACAAATAAGTAAGCAGTTATGATCTGCAATACTTTTTTATGTTATATTTATTAAAGAGCCATCAGGCACCCAGTGGGTAATGGCATTACAAGTGAATTTTTTTATTTTTCCAGCCACAAAATGGCTCTAATTTGCCTCTTTCCAGTGGAATTCTCTATTTTAACCTTAATTAATACACTAATTGTAATATAAATAAGAAAAATATTAGAAGAAAAATATTTAAAGTGGTCATTAATGGACCATAAGTATTGCACAAATAGCATTTAGTACCAAAAGATCTCCTCAAAATATTCAATAAATATTATTGAATTAAAATATAGGCTATTTATTTTAAAAGTAGTTAAGGTGTATGGTCACATTTGACCATCAATGAGTATAAGTGTGACTTAATTAGTAAGGAATACCTGAGGGCTAAATACAAGAAAAACATTAATATTAATGTTAACAATGTTGCATCTCTACCACTCTCCATAATAAAATGATACTGTAAATGTGGCTGACTTAATAATCAATGCACACTATGCTGTAGGCTACTGTTTACCAAAAATTGCTGCAAACACCTGTATAGTGAAGCTGCTGTGTAACTTGCGCGGCTTAAGCCATTCAAATGTACTGACACAGCGCTAGAAGTATTGTGTGCTCCGGGAACCACGTGACCGCACGCGCCGCCGCGAGATGACAGGCTTGCAGCAACAGGTGGAGTATAAGAGAGACCTGTAGCCTACTCGAGCAATAGCGCAAACTCTTTCGCAATATTTTGAACAGCTGAATATTCTCATATCTCATGATGAAAAAGTAGAGACGATTGTAGACGAAAAGAGAGATTTTTATCTTAGTTTTTATTTTATGCAAAACATTTTAGTCTCGTCCTTTTTCGTCAACAATAATGCATGTTAATTTAGTCTTAGTCAGCGTTTTTGGACACTGGTGCAGTCTCGTCTTCGTCATGGAAAAAAAGGTCGTTGACAAACATATTTAGTCTCGTCTGATGAAATTAACACTAATTGGATAGACCTACAACCAATCAGAGCAACGGAGTAAGTGACGTGTTGAGCGACACAGTTGTCAACAGAACTCAACTGCACGCACGCTGGACGAAGTAGAAGAAGAAGATGAGTGTAAACGATCTTTGCCGGTGTTGTAAAAATAATTTAAGGATACACGGAGTACTTACCAACACCATCATCATTTTTGAGAGAAATAGTAAAGGTGAACGCATATATAAGTTCTCCGTTTACTGAACGAATTCAACCCAAGCGCTCTTTGGAGACGTGGATGATTACGTCACTGCTGATCATCTGTCCATCATCGTATAAATCCCATACTGACAATTTGATTGGTCGAAACAGCTCTGGTTCAAGCATGGTTGCTCCACAACGAATCAAGTCCAGACTGAACTTCCCGACCTCAAATGTTGTGGGCTGGGCTAAGTTCGGCTGGCATCCAGGCTACTAATTTGGACCTTCAAACCGTTGGTTGCCATTGAAGTCCATTATATGGTGAAATATCCTGGATTTCTTTTCAGCTGAAGAAAGAAAGACATGAACATCTTGGATGAGATGGAGTAAATTATCAGGAAATTTTCATTTTGAAGTGAACTGATCCTTTAATGCCAAAGTTTATGCCTGTAGTTCAATCACATCATTACACCTAAATCCGACCAGTAATGATAGTGTTGCTTGCCTTAGCAAACACAGATAATGAAAACATACATTCGTTTAGACCTCTTGGTGAACAAACATCTTCTAAAGGTTTAGTTACTTTTGGGATGAAGAAAACATGTTTTAAGAGTTTCAAGCACTTGTTCTGTATTTGTGGAAAGTGTCGTGAGTGTCCAGAATGCAGCAGCACGTCTTATCTTCAATGAACCCTAAAGGGCCCACGTCACACCACTCTTCATCTCTCTGCACTGGCTACCACTCGCTGCTCGCATCAAGTTCAAGGCGCTTACACTCGCTTACAGATCCACCACGAGCTCCACTCCTGCATACTTTGACTCGCTCCTACAAGTCTACACCCCCACCAGAAGCCTTCGCTCAGCTAAGGAGCAAAGCCTTGTGGTACCATCACAGAGAGGCCAGAACATTCACATTCACCGTTCCCTGCTGGAGAAACGATCTTCCCACCTCCATCCGAATTGCAGAATCACTGACAGCATTCAAACGACAGCTGAAAACTCACCTCTTCCACAAGCACTTAACCTTATCTTTAAAAAAATCTATTTTCCTTCTATTTTCCTCTACTTCTTCCCTGCCCTAGTGTGTGATGCTCTGTGCGATGTCCAAAACGTAGTACTTCAGGCACTTTGGATAAAAGCGTCTGCTAAATGCATAAATGTAAATGAGTGCACATCGCCCTCTAATGGAAAGAAACAACACTCTCATGTCTCTTTCTATTAACATGTCCTCTGGAAAATAGTTTTTTTGGGGTGGGAAGGAGGGCTTTTGTTTGCTCAATTTGCTCACAGGAAGACTAAAAGTGCATTATGTCAATTAGAAAACATTGATTTTTGAGTGCGCTCCGTGGTCGTAGCATGTGAATCCCATGTTAATGATTTCCGCTTCTCATTGAGCAGTCAGGGAGACATGCCACCTGCCCAGCCTCATTAGACATCATCAGAAACCTGAAATCCCTTCACCATTCCTGACGCCTGCCATCTGGTGGCCTTTCTCTGTCCCAGCAGGCAGTGGGTGGCCTGATCTTAGTCTGAGCTCCTAGATAAGCCTCTGATTTGATAAGAGGATTCAGGCAATAGTTAATCACGAGTCTAAAAGGCTCGAGATGACCTGTGTTTCTAAATCCAATCCCAATTATGTGTGGCTAGGTGGCCACTCGTGGTGATCTTTGCTTCTCATCACAGAAACCAGTGTTTATCGGATAAGTAGCTTTCTGGCCTAATGGTCCTCCATATAGACATCATCCGGCGGATCAATCCACTGAAGATAAAGGCTTTTCAGACGGGGACTGAAAGTAAAACTAAAACCATGAAGAAGCATTTTCATTAAGTGAAATATAAAAATAAAAAAATGCCATTTCTCATTTTCTTTTAGTTTCATTTGTAGTCTACTAAAATAACTAAAATTGAAACAAGACATAAGAACTATACTGACATGCATGTCTTAAAAAAAAAAAAAACTAATAAAAAATGACAAAATAATTATATATGAATTATAAAAAAAGTAATGAAAATTATGAATTATTAAATCTGAAAAAATAAAAATACAAACCAATTCAAAATATTAATCAAACCTAAAAGGAAACTTTTTTTGTTGGCTTGACAAAGCTTTGTCTTAATTTTTGAACGTTTTATAAGCTTCCTGTTTTATCATATTGTTAGTATGTCTTAGCATGTGTCTAGCATTATTCTGTATTTTGAATCAGCATGTTAAGAGCAGTTTTAGCATTTTGCTAGCATGAATTAATGAATGCTAACATGTTGCTAGCATGTTTAAACACATTGCTAGTATGAACTGGCATGTTTCTAACATTTGCTGCGTCCCAATTCGCCTACTTTTACTATGACCTAAAAGTATGTACTCTTTTTGTGAAGAAAAAGTACATACTTTTGTGTGTGTAGCAAAAGAGTATGCAAGCTTTGGGACATACTACTTTGTCATCTTTAACGGATTCTTGTTGCTTAGTTACAGCCCATCACCGTTTAAACTGCCCTGTCAATCATCATTACAGTTCAAATCCTCCACATTCAAGTATCAGAGAGAAATGTAGTAGCACGTTGATCTGCCATTCTTGGGTCTTTAATGCAGAGACTCCTCTCATGTGTTTGCAAAGTTAATGGCCAAACGTATCATTACAAAAGTTCTCAATGCTGCTGCAGGTGAAATATAATGTGGCTAACATTGAATACATATTTTTTCGTCAGATTAAATACTGATAATTGATTACTAAAGCCTCTTAAAAGGTAACTAAACCGTAAATTAACTTTTTTTAGTTAATGATCTGCATGACTGAGGCTTTATTAATGCTGTTCATTGATTCGAGTAAATGTTTTGACATTTGGGTATAAAGTAGAGGTCGACCGATTAATCGGCACGAGATAGCTGATTGGTGGAACAATCGGTTATCGGCAAAAATCCACACCGATAGTTTTTCCCGGGTTGCGTCCGTTGCTGGAGCGGCTTACTGTGCGTTCACACCGCCGCCGGCGAGAGTGTCAAAGTGGCCGGAAGTCATTCATTTTCAATGGGAGCCCGGCGGCGAGCTCCGGCGAGAGCGGCGCGACGCGTCTTGGACGATTTGGGCGTCGAGGAGAGTTGGAATCAGGTCAACTTTATGGTAATGAGCTATGACGCGGTTCGGCGGCAACCAATGGGAATGTAGTAGTGCTCCGCTTGAAATGATTCCAGAGAGCGCAGTGCTGGAAACTTTGGTTCCGACCACATTAGTTCCCAAGCAAAATGGAGGAGAGGTTGATCATTGCGGTAGCGGGTTTCCCTATAATATATATATATTCCGCACCTTTTATATGCAACATTTTCCCGCTAGAAAGCCTTTTTTTCAGCGGGAATGCAATTCATTTGCTCAAAACAACACCGATTTGACCAATTGCATGAATGCTGCACTTAAACCAGGACAGTTACTGTAAAGTAGGTTGCACACAAATTAATGTTAATGTTAAAGACCAAGGCTAGCACCTATAAACTTGTTGAAATTAGACTAGCACTTCCAAGAACACAAAAGCCACACCACACAAATGGCTTTTAAATGGTTTATTTCATTAGCAAACATGCAACTATAATTAAGTTAACTTTCACATTTAAATTATTTCATGATGTTATCTTATACGGGTATACCCTACTGTGGTCAGCCTGCACAAATGCCGATTTTAAAAATGCGAAGTTTGACGCTCTCGCCTGCGGCGGTGTGAACGCACAGTTAGACGTGTGCGCTGCCATTACACAGTACAAGAGCTCTGAGAAGGGTCTGCTGCCATTATATAGCACGAGAGCGGCCTCTAGAGGCCAAATAAAAACTCACTAACGAATGTTTACATTCACACGCTGCACGGAGAGAGCTTGACACATCAGATGTGCGTTTAAAACATGACAGCGAAACGGCATGAATACAGAACACTACAGTACTTGTTTCCAAATCATCATAAAGTAATTAATTACTTGACTAGATGCTGCATTAACAGGTAAAGAACAGCAGTGTCTATGTTTGTCAACGAGGCTGAGAGGACGCTAACATTAGCAGTACCTCAAGCAGTTAAAACTGTGATAAAACACACGCAAGTCAGACCCAAATGTTGCATATATAAAATGAGTGAAGTGAGAACCAAACTGAATCGTCATGCTGCCGACAGAAACATAAACAAAGCAGAAACGCATTTGTTTTTTATTAGATAATCTTCTAAAGCAGACTGTTTGGATTTATATAAAATGGTAACACTACAATAAGATTCCATTTGTAACATTGACTAAGGTTAATAAATGCTGTGGCAGTATTGTTCATCGTTAGTATGTTAATTTCAACATTAAATTGAGTTAGAATTTTTGTTTTTATCTGTTAACCTTGGTTAATGCACTATGAACTAACATGAATGATCAAGGTACAATTGTATTGCTCATATTAATACATGCTGTAAAAATGTATGCGTAATGCATATAGTTCATGTAAGCTAACACATCCTTGTTGCATAGGGGCTTGTATAGTGTTACCTATGAAATGTACATCCATGTTTCTAGATTATAGGTAAAGAAACTAATTTGACCTGTAATATTTTAATGTTTAAATTATTTTCTAAAGAATTTGTTCACTTAACTTCTCATTTTAATATTCATATTTATATGTTTTTAATTTAGTACATTTTCATGGATCAGTAAGCTACTGGTTTTTTTAATCCAGTATCCATTTTAAAAACTATTGGTCGATTAATCGGTTATCGGCAAGTGCGGTCCAACCTAGTTATCAGTAAAATCCACTATCGGTCGACCTCTAGTATAAAGTGTTTTAAAGGTCCCGTTCTTCGTGATCCCACTGTTCAAACTTTAGTTAGTGTGTAATGTTGCTGTTAGAGCATAAATAATACCTGTAAAATTATAAAGCTCAAAGTTCAATGCCAAGCGAGATATTTTATTTAACAGAAGTTCCCTTTCAAAGCCTACAGCGAACGGCCGGCTTGGACTACATCCTGGTACTTCCTTCATTAATTACGTCAGTAGAACAGTAGAACAGACTAACCTCCGCCCACAAGAATACGTGAAAAAGGGGGCGTGGTCTTGTTGCTCTCCCACGTGGAGAAGAGGAAGTGTTGCGTGGAGAAGACGAGGACGAGAGTGTTGCGTTTGACTGTGTTTGTCGCCATGTCATCGAGACGCTGTTATTTTCATCCCGGAGTCAAATCACCTTTGTTGGGCTTTCCCAGGGACGCTGTAGAGATCATTGAGCGCATATATCTCCCGTTAAGAGGCGTGACCTTTCCTTGCAAAATGCGCTAAGCTGCTGTCGAATCACAACACAGGAACCGTGCAACGTGCGCTAAGCTGCGGTCAAATCACAACACGGGAACCGCTGGCACAATCAGAACTCGTTACGTATTTCTGAAGGAGGGACTTCATAGAACAAGGAAGTCATCAGCCCGTTTTTAGGACAGTGAAAACAGCGGTGTACAGATAAGTAAATTGTGTGAAAAATACTGTGTTTTTTACACGCGAAACATGAACACATGTTATATTGCACACTGTAAACACAATCAAAGCTTCAAAAAACACGAAGAACGGGACCTTTAACTCTATAATATATGGTGTAAAACCGTCTGAGTGCTGCCCTCTTAAGGTTGAACGGTGGCTACTGCAGTTGAATTTTCCTATTGGACGTTGTAGGTCATCGTGACGTAGGATGGTTCTTCCAACGGCTCACTCTCCACGCCCTCAGAAATGTTTTCCCCAATCACATAATGAGAACGGCTTCACTCCAGAATTAACTCTCATGTTACATGAAGTATGCTGTCAATCAATCCGTCACTGCGGGTCTCAGGTGCACGCCCTCCGCTCAGCTCCGCCCTCAGTTCATCCCCTGTCTCCGATGGGCTCTGCCCACTTTTCCAGCATTTTTCAAATATTGCCAGTGGGTGGAGTTAAGCTCTGAGCTGGGGTTGAGATACCCTTTAATTTAACCCTCTCTACTTAACCGTTGGACTCGCATTTCCGTCATGTTTGAAAAAAAAAAAAAACCTTTTTATCCGTGTTTGTAGTTCTAATCGAATCCTTGTCCATCTCGCAATGGGTTGTGGGCAATATCAGCCGTTAGAGTGCACATTGATCTGCACTTCGAATTCTGACCGGAAATAGTAGACCATCCGGGAATCTTTGGAATACTCTTTTCAACATACTACGATTTGGGACACACTAATTCTATTTTCAAATACTATTTAGGACGGATAGTATGCGAATTGGGACGCAGCAATGATGTACCAGTCTGTTATCGTGTTTAGCACATTGCTAGCATGAATAATCACGTTGCTAGTATGTTTTAACACATTGAATTTGCATGTCTCTAGCTTGTTTTAACACATTGTTAACATGATTTAGCATTTTGCTAGTATGTTTAAACACATTGCTAGTATGATTTGGCATGTTTCTAACATGATATACCATTCTAATAACGTGTTTTAGGACATTGCTAGCATGAATGATCACATTGCTAGTATGTTTTAACACATTGTTAACATGAATTTGCATGTCTCTAGCTTGTTTAACACATTGTTTACATGAATTAGCATGTTGCTAGCATGTTTAAAAACATTGCTAGTATGAATTGGCATGTTCCTAACATGATATACCATTCTAATAACGTGTTTTAGCACATTGCTAGCATGATTGATCACATTGCTAGTATGTTTAAACACATTGCTAGTATGAATTGGCATGTTCCTAACATGATATACCATTCTAATAACGTGTTTTAGGACATTGCTAGCATGAATGATCACATTGCTAGTATGTTTTAACACATTGTTAACATGAATTTGCATGTCTCTAGCTTGTTTTAACACATTGTTAACATGATTTAGCATTTTGCTAGTATGTTTAAACACATTGCTAGTATGATTTGGCATGTTTCTAACATGATATACCATTCTAATAACGTGTTTTAGGACATTGCTAGCATGAATGATCACATTGCTAGTATGTTTTAACACATTGTTAACATGAATTTGCATGTCTCTAGCTTGTTTAACACATTGTTTACATGAATTAGCATGTTGCTAGCATGTTTAAAAACATTGCTAGTATGAATTGGCCTTTTTCCTAACATGATATACCATTCTGCTAATGTGTTTTAGCACATTGCTAGCATGAATAATCATGTTGCTAGTATGTTTTAACACATTGTTAACATAAATTTGCATGTCTCTAGCTTGTTTTAACACATTGTTAACATGATTTAGCATTTTGCTAGTATGTTTAAACACATTGCTACTATGAATTGGCATGTTTCTAACATGATATACCATTCTGCTAACGTGTTTTAGCACATTGCTAGCATGAATGAGCACGTTGCTAGTATGTTTTAAGACAGTTAACATGAATTAGCATGTTTCTAGCTTGTTTTAACACATTGTTAACATGATTTAACATGTTGCTAGCATGTTTTAGTACATTGCTAGCATGAATGAGCACATTGCTAGTATTTTATCATTATCATGAACTAGCATGTTTTAGCACGTACGTTGCTACCCTGAATGAGAATGTTTTAGCACATTGCTAGCATAATTTATTAAACAAATAAAACAAGATTTATTAAATAAATATTGTAGTTAATTAATAGTATTTTAAAGATGCTTTCAGCAACCAATAAGAGTGTCATCCTCTCAGCTGTGGTTTTAAATGTATTTTGCATTTAAATAAACTCTGAAAACACATCTGTCTCAGGCTACTTGTATAATAACACTATACTGACTCTTTTTACAGATGTTTTTGATTTCAGTTTTTGCTTTGGGATTGTTTTGTCTTCCATTTTAGGTTTCTCTTCTGTTCTTTCAGCCACATCCATTTATTCCCTTGATTTGTCTGTTTTGTTTGTAGGTGACGGGCCTTCAGGAAGGGAGTTTTTACCAGTTCCGTGCCTTCGCGGCCAACATTATTGGACTGGGCGGCCCTTCTGAAGCCAGCGAACTGTTTCTGTGTGAGCGCTGGACGATGCCTGAGCCTGGTAAGATCACGCACAACTACGAATGGGAATTTTCTTTCATTGTGCTGGTTCACTTGTTTGCCATTTTTGAGGGTTATTTCGCTTGCAGCACATTCATTTAACAAGAGCGAGTGGAGATGGCACACTACATTTTTCCTTGGTTTATCTGGCATGTTGTGAGCTAGATGATTGATTTTATTGTGTCTATGTTCAAGAGGATAAACACAGCTCTTATAAAGTGAATATAAGAGAAATGAATGCATGGAATCTAGTGTCATTTCAGTTTTCCTGAACACAATTAAAATGAGTTGTGAATGAGAACGAATGTGTTGATGTTCTTCATTAATTTCTTGCAGGTTGTCCATATGATCTGGAATTTAGAGAAGTGAGGTGCAACTCTCTAGTGCTGCTGTGGGCGGAGCCTCTGTACAAGGGCAAATCAGAGATTAGTGGCTATATAGTGGGGATCAGTAAGGGGGCGGAGTCTGAGGATTGGACCCCTGTGACAAATGAGCCGGTGACAGAAACTCACTATAAGGTCAGTTTAGTTTCTCTTTTGATTGCAGTACATTTACCAGGGTTGGGTCAATCTAATTCTACATCTTTAATTTCATATTGGTATTACAAGTGTGTATCAGGAATAACAATTTATGTAACTGAAAAATATCACTATACCTACCCACATTAATCATTAAGACAACTGACCGTTCGCAAAGACCCGCCCCCTTTAGTTACTGTTGCTATGTCCGACAAGCCATGGTGGTCTCACGCCACACACACACGTGTTCTCACGTAGAGAAAATACATCGCGGAGCAAAGAGGACACTGACAACACGCCGCCAGACAGGACAGAGAACGTTACTTTAGATATGAAACAAAGTGCTTTGTTGGACAAAACGGCAGACTTGATTGGTCAGATCACCTGTCAATCAAACTTGCGTCGAAAGGTGAATTGTCTTGTATTACAAGTTTTCTAAAAGGTTATGTTTAAATATGTATTTATAAATAATGCATTCTAATACGCAATTTTTTTTTTTTTAACTGAGGGAAAAACTATAAACTATAAAAATACCTGTGTACGTGTAAACTAGGACTAATTTTTGTTTTTTTTGTTTACTTTTTAATAATTTTAATTTAATTTTTAACAACGTTATGTGCTTTTGGCATTTTATTTGTTTTTTGTTTTTATATTTAATAATAATTGAATAATAATGTGGTAATTTAAAAAAATAGCTGCTTAGGTTTAATTTATTTTTATTTCAGTTTTAGTTCTTTTTAGTTTCATTTATTTCCCGTTAATATTTTTAATGCTTCAACTTAAAATTATTTAATCTTATTGTCAGGGCAACATTTCTAATTTCTAAACTAATATTTATATTTTATTTCAGCTTTATTTCAATGAACAGAAATGCGTTTAATAGTTCTAGTTTTAATTAATGATAATAACCCTGTTTTGGATATCCCTGTTTATTACTCCATAAATCAAAAAATACTATCAACAGCTGGAAAATAAATACATTTATGACCATATGGGAATAAAATGACATCAGGTGAATGATATATATATGAATAAAATTGTAAAGCTGCTTAAGTGGAGATTTCTGACAAACTCAATGCCTTTTAAAGGGTCATGAAACCCTAAACCAAAATTTCTGAGATTTTTTCAGAATTATGTGTGTTGAACATCATGGAAGACAATCTTACCATCTGTTAGTTTTGAATGCGGGATAAAACTTGTTAATTTGAAACCTTTTTGCTCTATTTTCAACTTCCTGGTTTAAAGCTGCAGTAGGGAGTTTTTAGAAAACGTTGACTTAGCCTGAAAATTTGAACAAGCACAACTCGCAGGTCACTCCCTCTTGCTCTCTGCTGCACTACAGCCCTCCCTCCACAGCTCCTCCCCCATCACAACGGAGCCTGCCGTGAACGCGCAGGCTAGTTAGAAAGCAGGGCCACCGATGACTAGACTTGTAGTCAAGACCGCCTAAACCGAGACCAAGACACTACCAAGACCAGAGGGTATCGAGACCAAGACCAAGACCAAGACAGACCAACTCAAGACCAAGACCAAGTCGAGATCAAGACCGAGACCAAGTCGAGACCGGAGGGGGGAAATTTACTTCAGCATATGAAATAGGTGAATTATCCCCAATTTAGGATACAGTATTATTACAGTATATATCACAGAATCCTGAATTAAGTTTTATGTCGAAAACCAGCAAATAACAAATTAAATTAGCATCAATATGCACTTTTTATTTACATAAACATTAAATTAATAACATAAAAAATGATGGCCAGATTGTAAAGGAGTGTCTTGCAACATGTTATCTAACATACACAAGTTCAAATAAAGTTGACAAAAGGTTTTATAAAAAAATAAACCTCACATATTTCAGCCTTTAAATATTTTTTATAAAAAATATACATTACTGACATTTACAATGCACGTTAGCCTATCTTTTATTATAGTAAAATTCGGTCTGATTTTCCTGTGGCGTCTGTCGTTGCTATGCAACCATGCACTGCGCTCCTCAATGGCAAATACATTTTTTAGTAGCTAATGGATTTCCACCACCGAAAAACGATTGATGTTGCTCTGCTAACGACGTTACAAGATTTATTAACGGAGTAGAAAAAAACACACGTAGTGTTTGGGTGATTTTTTCACCTCACGGCGCCTGGAAAAAATGAGAGGCGCGAAATAATATTAATGGTGCATTATTGAACGTTGTGTTGTCGTAAAAAAAAAAAAATATTGTCGTGGATATTGTATTGCTAAATCGTTCTGAGACAGCGAGACTTAGACAAGACCGAGAGGTCCGAGACCAAGACAAGACCAAGACCAAGACCGTCAAGGCCGTGACAAGACCGAGACCACGTAAAAGTGGTCTCGAGACCGGTCTCGAGACATACATCACTACCGATGACGGCGGTTAAACGACGGTTATGGCACATTCACTGGTACGGACGAAACATCAACATGATTTACATTGACTATGGCCTGCCCATACTTTGACTACAAACTTGGTCCTCAAAACATTACGTATTTTGCAATACATGTGATGTAACTATATGACGTTGCACTATTTCTATAAGTAATAAATAGCTAGTAAGATAATATAACGGTAACTAACGTTACAGTATGCAAGTAATTATTCTATCGATATGTAATGCTAAATAAGGTTTGCTAGTACATTACTTCAGCAACATGACAAGCCAGTGAATTGGTAGGTTTCAATAGTTGCTTTGCACAGTGCGTGACATTTCATGTTGTCATGTGGCTAGAGTTTTGACAGAGTCAATGGGCTCCGACGAGGAATTCACACCCACAGCGACTTCGAAGAGTCAACGGGCGGGGAGAAGAGGAAGCCGTGGTGTGCGCGGAGCATCAGGCAGGGGACGTGGGAGACGGGGCAGAGGTCGCCGAGTGGGTCCAACTCTGGCTAATTCTGCATTGGTTTTTAATCCTTTCAGGACACGTAGCTCCCTCCACCTCGGAAAAGCCGCTCCGATATTTACCCTCGTTTTATTATGGGCTCTATCTGATTCTTTCTTTTTGTCTTTTTTATCATCGTCATCTGTCTTTTTCCGTTTACCCGTCTTTATTTTATGAGCAGGTGCCATTCGAGGAATTGGCAGTTTGGATTGTTTGTCCACCATTAAGCAAAGCTGCGGCACACCGGTAATCTTGAATTTGAATGCCGGCCTGTACGCGCTGTGCATGAGAGGTGTGTGATCAGCGCGCACACAAGCTTGATTGACACTGCTAAGACACTCCTCCTGGCTCTGATTGGTTGTTTCTTACCGGGAGCGGTGTATTTCTGCAAATGGCAATAGGACCACTGGGAGGAGCCAGAGGAGCTTGATTTTTTTTTCCCACCAATTATCTGTCTCATATTCTACTGTCAGGACATAATGACAGGTTTAACTAATATGGGAAAAATACATTTTTACAAAAGTTACCTACTGCAGCTTTAAATTCGTCTTCATGTCAACGTCATAGGATGTGACAAACTCCACAAAAAAACAAAATAAGCCCAAAAGTTAACAAAGTTCATATATATATATATATATATATATATATATATATATATATATATATATATATATATATATATATATATATATATATATATATATTCGATGCAAAGAACAAATTGCGAATGGCTGTGCATTTAATTGTCCATTGAATTATAGTGTCACAGGATGTATTTGTGTAACGGTGAGCTTACAAATCCATGTGTATATTGTGTTGCTTGTAACTTAATGGTAATTTGCAGCATGCATTTGTGGGAAGCTTTGATGCTTTTAATGAGAGCGAAATAAAATTTTCTGAATCAGAAGCCATTGATGTGCTGTCAGTCTCCCCTCGTCCACCTGCACTCAGCCGCTAAACCACGCCCACTTTTATAGCATTTTCCGAAACTGTGGTGAGAACTGACGGCTGCTGAAATGGGCAGCCCTTTAAACATGACCCTTTAAACATGACCCTTTAAACATGACCCTTTAAACATGACCCTTTAAACATGACCCTTTAAAGATATGTATTATAATTGAAATCTACAGATGCAAATAGATAAAATGCAGTAAACACTTAAAAGTGTATTTTGGATGTTTTCTTTCCACTGGTCTGAAAGAAAACATGTTATGGAAGCAAAATCTTAAAATTCACCAGTGCATGAAAAACATTTGCCCGCAGTGTCTTGCAATAAAACGCGTCTCAATGTAGTTACATTTGCATCTAGTCCCACAAAAGCTTTTGAAAGAGGAGTGACCTGTTTTTGGATGATTGTTGATCAGGTTTCAGGTCTGCAAGCAGGTCAGACGTACCGCCTCCGTGTGTCTGCCGTCAATGACGCTGGTGTCGGCATGTCTTCTGTGCCGTCTGAGCCAGTCAAAGCGCAGACTAAAGCAGGTCAGCTCTCTGGAAATCTGCATAATGATTTCATTCTCATTTTACACAGTTGTGTTTAACTCTATCCCACGGTTGCCACCAGGAACCAAAGAGATTGAGATCGGAGTTGATACTGACGGATTCATCTTCCTGAGCTTTGAAGCTGCTGACATGGCTGATGGAGACGTCTTTAAGTGGAATAAGAACTATGGAAAAGCTATTGATGCTGGACGAGCCCGCTTGGAGAACAAAAACAACAGGTTTTTTGCCAGTTTGTCATAATAATATGAGATATAATATTGCCATAGGCATTTCCAACAGTTTGTTGAGTTCTAAACTATGAATCAAATCAACCAACATATATACAAACTTGGATTTAACAAAAAGACAGAAGACTGAATTTAAATGATTTTATGAGCAAATGATACTCATCCCATGAAGCAATCAAAAAATGCTACAGTATTAAACTATTAACTTAATATAAATATAAAACGGCATATATTAGGTAAATTAACATATATATTAATTATCTTAATGTATGCCCGCTTTATATATATATATATATATATATATATATATATATATATATATATATATATATATATATATATATATATATATATATATATGTGTATATATATATACACACACACACACTCACCTAAAGGATTATTAGGAACACCATACTAATACTGTGTTTGACCCCCTTTCATTTACATTTATGCATTTGGCAGACGCTTTTATCCAAAGCGACTTACAGTGCCCTTATTACAGGGACAATCCCCCTGGAGCAACATGGAGTAAAGTGCCTTGCTCAAGGACACACTGGTGGTGACCGCTGGGATCGAACCAGCAACCTTCTGCATATCAGTTCAGTGGTTTAACCCACTGGACCACCATCTCACACCCTTTCGCCTTCAGAACTGCCTTAATTCTACGTGGCATTGATTCAACAAGGTGCTGAAAGCATTCTTTAGAAATGTTGGCCCATATTGATAGGATAGCATCTTGCAGTTGATGGAGATTTGTGGGATGCACATCCAGGGCACGAAGCTCCCGTTCCACCACATCCCAAAGATGCTCTATTGGGTTGAGATCTGGTGACTGTGGGGGCCATTTTAGTACAGTGAACTCATTGTCATGTTCAAGAAACCAATTTGAAATGATTCAAGCTTTGTGACATGGTGCATTATCCTGCTGGAAGTAGCCATCAGAGGATGGGTACATGGTGGTCATAAAGGGATGGACATGGTCAGAAACAATGCTCAGGTAGGCCGTGGCATTTAAACAATGCCAAATTGGCACTAAGGGGCCTAAAGCGTGCCAAGAAAACATCCCCCACACCATTACACCACCACCACCAGCCTGCACAGTGGTAACAAGGCATGATGGATCCATGTTCTCATTCTGTTTACACCAAATTCTGACTCTACCATCTGAATGTCTCAACAGAAATCGAGACTCATCAGACCAGGCAACATTTTTCCAGTCTTCAACTGTCCAATTTTGGTGAGCTCATGCAAATTGTAGCCTCTTTTTCCTATTTGTAGTGAAGATGAGTAGTACCCGGTGGGGTCTTCTGCTGTTGTAGCCCATCCGCCTCAAGGTTGTGCGTGTTGTGGCTTCACAAATGCTTTGCTGCATACCTCGGTTGTAACGAGTGGTTATTTCAGTCAAAGTTGCTCTTCTATCAGCTTGAATCAGTCGGCCCATTCTCCTCTGACCTCTAGCATCAACAAGGCATTTTGGCCCACAGGACTGCCGCATACTGGATGTTTTTCCCTTTTCACACCATTCTTTGTAAACCCTAGAAATGGTTGTGCGTGAAAATCCCAGTAACTGAGCAGATTGTGAAATACTCAGACCGGCCCGTCTGGCACCAACAACCATGCCACGCTCAAAATTGCTTAAATCACCTTTCTTTCCCATTCTGACATTCAGTTTGGAGTTCAGGAGATTGTCTTGACCAGGACCACACCCCTAAATGCATTGAAGCAACTGCCATGTGATTGGTTGATTAGATAATTGCATGAGAAATTCAACAGGTGTTCCTAATAATCCTTTAGGTGAGTGTGTGTATGTATGTATGTATGTGTATATATATATATATATATATATATATATATATATATATATATATATATATATATATATATATATATATATATATATATATATACACACACACACACACACTAGAGTTGTTCCGATTATCGGAAATATCACCGATACCACAACAAATTCTGGCATCGGTATCGGCGAGTACTTGGACCCATGTACCGATCCGATACCATTTTCTTAAACAAGACCTAGTTATTATGACCGCTAGCTTGCCTAACCACTGCACGGTTGTTCTTCGCTGCTCAGAATGCATTGCAAACAGGAAGTTGTGCTGTGTTGCCACAAGCAACCACTGTTTACACTGTGTTGTTAGCAGTATGTCCACTGTTTAGCAGTATTTTGTCTCTGTGTGGATGTCGGGCGCCCGCGCGCACACACACACGCGTGACACTTGCTCGCTGTCTTTGTCCTCCGCCAGTTTCTCTACCTCTACATGCGTTTTTACAGTCAATGGTCACTATATGAGGACACAAATGCATAAACCGTCACTTCGTGAGAATTTACTGTCATATAATGAACACAGACACTCGAAGGTCACGGCAACCCGTCAAAATAAAAGTTTGGTTTAACGTGAAGAAATTTTCAAAATAAATTAGGCTACTGTTGTAGCCTAGAGTAGATTTAGCTGCGTCTCTATGTAATAATAATACATCTCTACTAATAATAATAATTATGCCTAGAAGGTTGTAAAGAGATTATTTTCTGATTAATACATACTTTTTTATATCCCTACATTTATTTGTTGCACTGTTTTTATAGTTATATTGTAAAACTAAAATACCTTTTTCAGTTTGCAGTGTTAGATTTGTGGCTGCATTTGAAGTTCTTTTTCGCTTAAGAAAAATAAATAATATTACTGTCAAATGCATGTCAGATAATAAAAATACTGTAATAAATACAGTAGTTCACTGTATGTATTTGTTCATGTTTTATTAAGGGACAAGTCTGAAGCACACCATAAAATAATTCTAGCAATTCATACAGGGCTAGTAGTGTATACAGCTGTATATACAGATACACACCCAGGTATCGGATCAGTACTCGGTATCGGCCGATACCCTGATCCCAGATATCGGAATCGGTATCGGGAAGGGAAAAAGGGTATCGGAACATCTCTAATACACACTGGTCAGGCATAACATGAATAACACTGATTATCTCTTCATCAAGGCACCTGTTAGTGGGTGGGATATATTAGGCAGCAAGTGAACATTTTGTCTTCAAAGTTGATGTGTTAGAAGCAGGAAAAATGGGCAAGCGTAAGGATTTGAGCGAGTTTGCCACATTATTTAAGCAAAAACATTTATGTTAGATGTGATTTAATCGATTTGTAAGCACTTATATGTATATGTGTGTATATATATATATGCATGTATATATGTGTGTGTGTGTGTGTGTGTGTGTGTGTGTGTGTGTGTGTGTGTGTGTGTGTGTGTGTGTGTGTGTGTGTGTGTGTGTGTGTGTGTGTGTGTGTATATATATCTTTAAGGAACATCCTGGTTATTCTTTTCCACATTATGAAAGTAAATGTGAACCAAAAATTATTATAAAATGTCCCATAAAAGTATGTGTTGTGCTGAATATACCAAGTCTTCTGTCACAGAAGAAATAAATTCATAGGTTTGTGTATGGCGATGATTTGTTTTGGGTAAGCTGGTCTATAAACCTGATTGAAATGTTGGTCATGTTTGTCTCCCAGGTCTGTTCTTACCTTCACGGACTCCTCAGAGCAGGATTTGGGCCTTTACACAGTGGAGCTGAGCGGAAACCCTGACGTCTCCTCTAGCTTCACCTTCACTGCGGAGGGTAGATGTTCATTTCTATCTCTGCATAATGCATTACCTGAACACGGTGGCATAAGACCTTGTACATCTGTTCAGCATGAAAACTTGATGCATAACTCGTCTTTTCTTAGTGTGACCCCAGTATTTTATCATCATTTGGCCGTTGATTAATGTTTTGTCAAGCCCCTTTGCCCTAAACAATGTTGTACAAGATCTGTATATTTTCACCCTACACAATGTGTGACTGTTTGTGTCAGATATCAACTATATAACAAACACAATCTTTAAACTTGAAATCTTGTTTGCAAAGATGTCAGATGATTCTGACAGCAGCCGGTATGTAGTGTGTGGACTGCTGCAAGTGATTGAATTTGACTTTGCAATTTTGCCGTTTTCTTTCTCAGATCTGGAGAGGCTGACAGAACTCAGCTGGCATGTCAGGAACCCGTGTAAGTCCATCAAATGCACTTCAGAAACTGTGTAAATGTTCAGAGAATCTAAACTGTAAAGTCTGAGATACACTAGCATTCAAGGTTTGGGGTGTTCAAGATGTTCACCAAAGCGTTGTTTATTTGATCACAGATATAGTAGAAACAGTGTTATTGTGAAATATTACAATTTATAAGAACTGTTTTCTCTTGTAATATGTTTTAAAGTGTAATTCCTTTGCTCAAAGCATCATTACGCCAGTCTCCAGTGTCACATGATCCTTCAGAAATCATTCTAATATGAGGATTCAATTCAATTCACACTTATTTGCATATTTCACAATACACAGCATGTCAAAGCAGCTTTACAGAAAATGCATGTTTCATCATAACAATTTTGAGTGATCTGTTATCAGAGGTGACTGTCCCAAGTAATCTCCATATTTCAGAAATGTACAGTTTTAACAATACAAATCATGTGGTTAGCTAACATCGTGTATTAATTCAGGCATAAACAGTGATCTCATTAAAGCAGTTATTACAAGTAGTGACCGTAATAAATGAGCCTGACAAGCCAGATCCACATCAAGATGTTGGGTCTGGGAACACACCATTGGCAGGGCTCAATCCGAGGGGCGGGATAAACGGTTGTCTTTCAAATTCCCTCTGCACGCAATAGGATGGCGCTACAACCAACCAGAGCAACGAAGAAGGTGAAGCGGAGCTAGTTGATAGATTAAACTTTCGCCGTATCCGGCCGTCAAACCTCCAAACACATCTTCCTTTCTTAAGAATGACTTCAGTGCCGTTCTTTGTTCTTTTTTCAAAGAAAAGCTTAACTCCAAGCCTTCCAGAGTCGCGGCCAAAACCGATTCCCGCTGTTCGCCAGCTTCTTTGTTTACAAGTAGCACGCAGAGCCGCCACAACTCTGCCGTCATTATGTTAAGCCCGCCCACTGACTCTATACACGATGTGATTGGCCTGACCAGAGTTTGGTTTTTCCAGCTCGCAATCCAACATAGAGTTGCTAGACGACCCTGGCAGCAAATTAGATTGGCTGCCGCTAGGGTGAGTCTAGATTTCTAGGCTAGTAATAAATACAATATATTGAAATGTATATTTCTGTATAAAAACATATAGGCCCTGTTTACACCTGGTATTAAGATGCGTTTTGGTCGATCAGATCACAAGTGGACGAGGGAGACACATTCGTGTTTACACCTGGTGTTTTAATCCGTCTCTTTTGTCCACTTTTAACCACTTCTGTCCTTATTTCTTCGAGGAGACTGTCTATGGGCGGGTAAATATATGGGCTTTTTCAGATCTTTCGATCTAATGGGCATAATGGCAGCTTACACAGTTATACAGTGAGGAAAATAAGTATTTGAACACCCTGAGAGACATAATCTAAAAAAAAAAATCCAGAAATCACAATGTATGATTTTTTAACTATTTATTTGTATGATACAGCTGCAAATAAGTATTTGAACACCTGAGAAAATCAATGTTAATATTTGGTACAGTAGCCTTTGTTTGCAATTACAGAGGTCAAATGTTTCCTGTAGTTTTTCACCAGGTTTGCACACACTGCAGGAGGGATTTTGGCCCACTCCTCCACACAGATCTTCTCTAGATCAGTCAGGTTTCTGGCCTGTCGCTGAGAAACACGGAGTTTGAGCTCCCTCCAAAGATTCTCTATTGGGTTTAGGTCTGGAGACTGGCTAGGCCACGCCAGAACCTTGATATGCTTCTTACAGAGCCACTCCTTGGTTATCCTGGCTGTGTGCTTCGGGTCATTGTCATGTTGGAAGACCCAGCCTCGACCCATCTTCAATGCTCTAACTGAGGGAAGGAGGTTGTTCCCCAAAATCCTGCAATACAATGGCCCCGGTCATCTTCTCCTTAATACAGTGCAGTCGCCCTGTCCCATGTGCAGAAAAACACCCCCAAAGCATGATGCTACCACCCCCATGCTTCACAGTAGGGATGGTGTTCTTGGGATGGTACTCATCATTCTTCTTCCTCCAAACACGTTTAGTGGAATTATGACCAAAAAGTTATATTTTGGTCTCATCTGACCACATGACTTTCTCCCATGACTCCTCTGGATCATCCAAATGGTCATTGGCAAACTTAAGACGGGCCTTGACATGTGCTGGTTTAAGCAGGGGAACCTTCCGTGCCATGCATGATTTCAAACCATGATGTCTTAGTGTATTACCAACAGTAACCTTGGAAACGGTGGTCCAGCTCTTTTCAGGTCATTGATCAGCTCCTCCCGTGTAGTTCTGGGCTGATTTCTCACCTTTCTTAGGATCATTGAGACCCTATGAGGTGAGATCTTGCATGGAGCCCCAGTCCGAGGGAGATTGACAGTCATGTTTAGCTTCTTCCATTTTCTAATGATTGCTCCAACAGTGGACCTTTTTTCACCAAGTTGCTTGGCAATTTCCCCGTAGCCCTGTGTCTTTGGACAGCTCTTTGGTCTTGGCCATGTTAGTAGTTGGATTCTTACTGATTGTATGGGGTGGACAGGTGTCTTTATGCAGCTAACGACCTCAAACAGGTGCATCTAATTTAGGATAATAAATGGAGGTGGACATTTTAAAGGCAGACTAACAGGTCTTTGAGGGTCAGAATTCTAGCTGCTAGACAGGTGTTCAAATACTTATTTGCAGCTGTATCATACAAAATAAATAGTTAAAAAATCATATATTGTGATTTCTGGATTTTTTTTTTTGTCTCTCACAGTGGACATGCACCTACGATGACAATTTCAGACCCCTCTATGATTTCCAAGTGGGAAAACTTGCAAAATAGCAGGGTGTTCAAATACTTATTTTCCTCACTGTATATGAACATAACCAGACACAGTTTTCTTTTGTGCTCTGACAGCCACACGCAGTGAGAGTGTGTTAAAAATCAGGAATGGTGAGTGAACATTGTGCTTTAAGTTTTTCATCTTCAAACCAAACTTGGGTCACCAGCCAAAGTTTAAAGCCCTGTTTACACCTGGTATTAAGATGCATTTTGGTTGATCAGATCACAAGTGGACAGCGCTAAATACAGGTGTAAACGGGGTCTAAAACGTTTTGAGCTTGTCCACTTTTGACCACTTCCAAAGGTCGTCGAAAATGCATTCGGCCGGATTGCTTTCGTAGTGTAAATGCTCATGTGGTCGAATGTGTTTCAACAGCCACTAAAGACCCCCTACTCTCCGCCTACTGATCTAATGCGTAAACATTATGGAAAGCGCGCTAGCCAGACGGGATTTAAAGTTTGGCTGGAGACCCAGGTTTGGTTTGAAGATGAAAAACTTAAATCACAATGTTCTCTCACCATTCCTGATTTCTCACAGCATTCGGCTGGTCTTGCGGCTGTCAGAGCAGAAAGGAAAGCTGATGCTCTCTGTGTGTTTTTCTGTTGTCTCCGAACCATTCATATGTAAATTGTGTGAGCTTAATTCGTCCATTACATTAAAAGATCTTACAAAGCCTTTACATTTACCCGCCCATAGACCCTCCCCTCGAAGAAATCAGGACAGAAATGGTTGAAAGTGGACAAAAGAGACGGATTAAAACACCAGGTGTAAACGGCCTTAGTTTGAGAGTGTAGGAAGACTGTCATCAGACTTCATTCACAATGCTTCAGAAAGATCTATAGTTTGTAGACACTTTAAATATTCTTAAAGGGATAGTTTCCACATATAAAAAGTGAATGGGTGTGATGGCTTTTTGTGACAGTGAAATTGTGGAAAGACAGAATGCAGATTTTTGCGTAAACTATAGTTTTGAATCTCTTCCTCATCTGGCAGTGATCGCTCTGAAGTCTGAAGGCTGGCAGGTGGACGTGTCCGAGCAGGGTTGTGTCCGTCTGTGGCTGCAGACAGAAGCTCTCAGCAGTGCTGCGGTGCTTCGGCTCATCCTCAATGACGCAGAGATCTCCAGCACACCGGTAACCGGCTCGGATCACATCTTGTGCCGCTGGCACTATTTGCTCAATGACTTGTAAAGAGCTGTGTGCATGTGTGTCCTGCAGGCCCGTAAGATAAACTTCGATAAGGCACAAGGTCTGGTGGAGATCCTGTTTGATCAAATCTCAAAAGAAGATGAGGGCTCGTACACCGCGCAGCTCAAAGACGGCCGGGCCAAAAACCAGTGCACTCTGGTGTTTGTGGACAGGAGTATGTTTACAATGTTACTGTAATATTAAACTACAAAGCACTGATAATAATTTCTTGAGAAGCAAATCATCATATTTGAATGATTTCTGAAGGATCATGTGACACTCAAGACTGGAAAAATTCAGCTTTGATCACAGGAATACATTACATTTTAAATATATTCACATAGAAAACACTTATTTTAAATCACACTAATATTTCACAATATTACTGATTTTACTGTATTTGTGAAACTTTTGAATAGTAGCATATGTATGATTTTATATACACTACAATTCAAAAGTTTAGAGACTCTTATGCTCACCAAAACTTAAGTTTTTTCAATTTGTAATATATAATGCAAAGCTGAATTTTCAACATCATTACTCCAGTCTTCAGTGTCACATGATCCTTCAGAAATCACTCTAATATGATGATTTCCTGCTCAAGAAACATGTATGATTATTATCAATGTTGAAACAGTTGTGCTGCTTCATATTTTTGTGGAAACCATGATATATTTTTTCAGAATTCTTCAATGAATAGAAAGTTCCAGATAACAGCATTTGGTTGAAATAGAAATGCTTTTAGAAATGTCTTTACTGTCACATTTGTACAGTTTTGGGTTACAGTTTTAATGTATTTATCTGGGGCTTTTCCCCTATACCCAGATTAACTGTCTGGGTACAGTTCTTATACCCAGAATTAAAACAAAAAAAGATATATTTCTTTTTTTGAATGAAATATGATTCTATAAAGTTCATTGTCATTTTTCAATCACCACTTAATGATGCAGCAAAACTCATTCAAATGATTTTTTTCTGATATATCTGGTGACAGACCAAAGGTCATACTGAATATTTCTCCAGATTTAATCTGAATTCTTCTGTTTCATTGTTTGTCAGAGTTTAAGGACACACTGGCCAAATCTGTGGCCAACAGAAGAAACTGGAAGAGAAAGTCAGGTGAGCCGACAAAACAGATCTAGAGACCAATAACAGATGCACAGAGAAACTCATGTCAACTGATGCACAAACGTGAATAAAGACAATTACGAGACACTCTCATGTAACTGATGAAGAGCTAAAACATTATAGTTAATGGCTGACTTTTAAAATTTAATCTATCAGAATTGAAGTTAAAATCGACTTTACAATAGTTAACACTTTACAACAAGGTCTCATTTGTTAATGCATTAGCTAACATGAACTAACAATAAACAATATTTTCAGTCACACTTTAGTTTGGGGTACAATTTTCACTATTAACTATGACTTTGCCTCTGCCTCAGTAAACTCCTAATTACTGATTATTAAAAGTTAGTAAGGTCATTAAGTTTAGGTATGGGGTTGGTAGGATTAAGGGATGTAGAATATGGTCATGCAGAATAAGGCATTAATATGTGCTTTATAAGTACTAATAAACAGCCAATATCTGAGTAATATGCATGCTAATAAGCAACTAGTTAATAATGAGAACTGGACCCTAAACTAAAGTGTTACCATATTTAAGCATAAATTAATCTTTATTAATGCTATTTAGTAAAAGTTGATCATCATGTTACTTCATAGTGCATTAAATAATGTTAAAGGAACACGCTGACTTTTTGGGACTTTATCTTATTCACCGTATCCCCCAGAGTTAGATAAGTCCATACATACCATTCTCATCTCCGTGCGTGCCATAACTCTGTCTGACGCACCCACCGCTAGCCTAGCTTAGCACAAAGACTGGAGGTAAATGGCTCCAGCTAGCCTACTGCTCAATAAGTGACAAAATAACGCCAACATTTTCCTACTTACATGTTGTGATGTGTATAGTTACATTGTGTACTAAGACCGACGGAAAATTAAAAGTTGTGATTTTCTAGACCGATATGTCTAGGAACTATACTCTCATTCCTGCGTAATGATCAAGGAACTTTGTGTCGTACCATGTGCAGCGGCGCAATGATATTACACAGCGCCCGAAAATAGGCTAAATTCCATCAACATAACCAACGTGACAACCTGCTTGCACAGAGAGGGGACTATTTTCCAGCGCTGTGTAATATCATTGTGCTGCTGCACCCATGGTTCGACAGTAAAGTTCCTTGATCATTACGCAGGAATGAGAGTATAGTTCCAAGACATATCGACCTAGAAAATCGTAACTTTTCATTTTCCGTCGGACTTAGTACACGATGTAACTATACACATCACAACATGTAAATAGGAAAATGTTGGCGTTATTTTGTCACTTATTGAGCAGTAGGCTAGCTGGAGCCGTTTACCTCCAGTCTTTGTGCTAAGCTAGGCTAGCGGTGGGTGCGGTCAGACAGAGTTATGGCACGCACAGAGATGAGAATGGTAAGTATAGACTTTGGGGTATACTGTTAAAAAGATAGTGTCAAATTCGGCGTGTTCTTTTAAAAGATACAACTTTTGATTTAAAAAATGTATTTGAAAATTAAAAGTTAATAAATGCGTTAGAAGTATTTGTCATTGTTAGTTCATGTTAACTAATGGAAGCTTGTTGTAAAGTGTCACCATGTTAGTCAAAGTAGTTTTAAAAGCAGAACAGCATCTCAAACTACTGAGAGTCAAATGACTCAATCTCTGTGTTTTGTTTTCCAAGGTCCCCATTTCGAGGAGTTTTTGTCATGGACAGTAACCTCTGATTGTGAAATGATTATAAAGTGCAAGGTAATGATATTTATTCAACAATGATGGCAATACATCGGCATTTAAACAATATGACAACCCTGTGTGTGTACGGCTACAGGTCACTAACGTCAACAAAGACACGCGTCTGGTGTGGTTTAAGGACGGAGTGGAGCTTCCTCAGGCTGTGTACGAGTCCTCGGGTGTCAGTACGTTCACTGTGCCGCAGGTACCACCCTCCATCACATTCACACTCAAACCTATATGAGAGCAGAGACAGGACATGAAGGAAAACATCAGGAAAAATGGCCACCAAATTTGTGGCATGACGTCAGAAAACCAGAATAATAAGCGTGACTTAAGCCCTATTCTGACGGTAATTGTTTTTCACGTGGACGTCCATAAAAATAAATTTGCATGCCACCTAGGGTTGTTTCATTGGCCAAAAGCCAATTTATCCTGTTAATGTATACTTTCATTTTTTTATTGTGAAAAAAAAAAAAATCAGAAATCGGAATCTGCCAGTTTTCTTGAAAAAAAATCGGAATCGGCCATGTAAAATCATGATCGGTGCATCACTACTTTTAAGGGCACTGACCGAATTACGTCGGTACTACCGAGTACCGATTCACATTAAATCAATCGGTACCAAATTCCGGTACCTGAGAATGTATCTGGTGATATAGACTAGTGTCTGTGAATATTAAACCGCAAAAAGACAATTTAAATACGAATCATGCGTGTCTCTGTACGAATGAATGCGTAGACGCGCGGTTTACATATGGGTCTACCTCACACACACTCTAACTCCGAATCGCGCATGACGGTCGCATGTTTCCATCTCTACATTTACATTTACATTTACATTTGTGCATTTAGCAGACGCTTTTATCCAAAGCGACTTACAACTTGGGGGTACATGAAGCGATAGGTCATGAAGAGTCGAGAAGCGCAATAAGAGCCTGAAATCCTGAGACCGTGTACATTGCTCAGTGTAGCACTGACTAGAGTAGGGAGGGAAGAAGGAAGAGAAAGAGGAAAGGAAAGGGTTTTTTTTTTTTTTATGAGGTTAAGTGCTCACGGAAGAGCTGAGTTTTAAGTTGACTTTTGAATGATGTCAATGATTCTGCGTTTCGGATGGTGTTGGGAAGATCGTTCCACCAGCTGGGAACGTTGAATGAAAATGTTCTGGAAAGGGATTTTTTCCCCCTCTGTGATGGTACCACAAGCCGTCGTTCCTTTGATGAGCGAAGGCTTCTGGTGGGGGTGTGGATTCGTAGAATGGAGTCAAAGTAAGCAGGAGCTGAGCGTGTGGTGGCTCTGTATGCAAGCGTCAGCGCCTTAAACTTGATGCGAGCAGCGAGTGGTAGCCAGTGCAGGGAGATGAAGAGAGGTGTGACGTGGGTCCTTTTGGGCTCGTTGAAGACAAGACGTGCTGCTGCATTCTGGATCATTCGAAGTGTTTGGATCGCACAAGAGGGGAGTCCAACCAGAAGCGCATTACAGTAGTCAAGTCTCTACCATCTCATATGAGGACATGAACGCACGAACGTCATCTCCAGAGCCACTGAGTCACTTCCATAGACAGTAAAAGAAATGGACACAGCGACCCCTTAGGCTTTGACAGGTAAAAGTGAAGTCAGGTAGAAGCACTCACTTCCTGATGGCTGAGCGTAGGCTACTGTGCAGCCTCAGAATGAGCTTGATGACGTAGATGTGATGTGAGCAACCTGTCTGACAGTCTGACAAGTCTTCAAGTAGTTGTGCAAACTGAAATCTGAATCACGTTGTTGAAATATTTTGGCTCTCTGTGGGCTTCTCCCCATGCTTCTCCCTTAACTTTATCTGACTTTATGCCTCCACATCCCCCCGATTGCCTCATAGACAGCAAAAGATTGCCTGCGAGCTTCTCCTCCAGTCTATACGGTCATTTCTCTACTATGCGACAGAGTCTAGTCTATGAGTCTAAGACACAATCGTTAGCCTATTTTTTTTTACAAAAACAGCTTCTACGGGGCGATAGTGTAAGATACAAGGTAATGGAGCCTTTTATACATTGTCGTGTTTCTTTAGAAATAAACAATGGACAAATGGAGTCTTTAAACGCCTCAGATGTAAAGATATTCGCTGTCAAAGTGACGCCAAAATGAATGGGAGTCAATGGGATGCTAACAACAGGTGATGGCTTGGTTAGCAATGGCTGCCCCTATGAAAGGTACACTTTCTGGGTGCTGGATTTCCCCCTTGGTCGCTTCATGAGCATTTTGACGTTTCATTTGATAAAAACTACCGTCATGTCATAAACACACAGAAACTCAAATTCACAGCAACCCGTCAAAATAAAAGTTCAGCTAACCTGACAAATGCATCACTGTTGTACAGTAGAATTTAGATACGTCTCAATGTAATAATAATAATCAAAAGTTTATTTTTTTAAAGTTTTTATTTTTATAAATTAAAATTTTTCTTCATGTTTTAATTTTAACCATATAAAGCTCAGTTGTGCAGCACTTTGTTTGACAAAAATAGTTTTAATTAATTAAAAGATAAATTAAATTAATGTCTTCATTTTAGTACCGGAAAATACATAACACATCATTTGTGGGAAATCTTTTCATAGAAATGAAATTAAGAAGAAAAAAAATATAATATGGTTGTTTTTATGAATTAAATTAAGTAGCTAGTAGCCTACTATTTACTAGTAAATATTACAGTGAACAAACATCACAGACAGCGACCAGGGCAGCTCTGGCATAATGTCAATAACACTTTTATAAATGACTTCTTTACAGTTATTTATGTAAATATCCCAAAAGTACAGATAAAAGGTACCGATACCGGTTAAAATTTGAAAGGTACCCAACCCTAATGCCAACTCAGTGATAAAACTTGTGCATTATTATTTCATTATTTAAATCTCCTGCTTAAAAAATAGGAAGATAGGATGTAATTTTAAAAATGTGGAAATGAGCGGAAATAATTTAATTCAGCCTCTTATTTACATGAGGTAAACATAATACTGCTAATTTAACGTATATAACATTTAACTACTGCCGTAATAACGGCCCATTTCAAATGTATACGCGTTTTTCTTCTCTTTCTCTTTTGAGCGGTAATAAAAGATTATTCTTGTAAATACTTTCTAGCATTTGAGTAATAAAAGTGTAGGCTAGATCTTTAAAATGCATCCAAATTACAGCGAAGCGCAACCGTACGGTGCTCTGCAGGGGTCAAAAAGGATATAAACAGTGAATTTTGAAGTGATATATATTCTTGAAAGCTCAATGTGGATTCGGACACGAATTCAATTACCACACGACCTTGGTGTTTGTCTAAAAACAGTAGGTAACTCAGCCGGGGACTTTTACGTGGGTGGTGGGAGAAAAACACAGACATTCTGGATTCGGACGGCAATAAAATCACAGACTAGCCCCTGTCAATGATGAACATACCTTATGACCCCACGAGAAACAATTACCATCTGAATAGGGCTTTGGAATTACTGCTGCAACTACAAACTGATTTCTACTGAAAACTTCATGGTGTTGCTTTCGGCTTTTACACAAATAAGTTGAAATAATTTTCTGTGGCAATCAATGTTCTGCCACGAATTGTGTCAATAAATGTTGACCTGTAGTGAACCCGGAACATTCCTTTAACTCTGCGTCTAATCGCCTGATAGAGGAGAGTTCCTGCCACCACTCTTCCTGGCACTTGCCGATTACAGGGCTATTAGTGTGTAATTGAGCCTGGAATAAGACTGACCCGTGTTATTTGTCATAATGGCTCAGGTGACGAGGAAAGAGTTGGGTGTGTACAGGGCTGTGGTGAGCGACAGCAGAGGAGAAGATGACAGTGTGCTGGAACTGATAGATGATGGTGAGAACATCATTTCTACTCTGTCACCTCATTCTCACATCATTGTGTGCGAGTAAGAGGTATCATACAGATAATGTATACTATTATTTATTTATATTATAATGTATATTAACAATAACAATTCCGGTTCCGATTCCGGCTCCGGCTCCATTAAAATTATTAAACAAATAGTGGTAAAGGAAAAAGGCACAATACGCAACTCAAACAATCATTTTTGTGTTTATTACTTGCTCTCTAATTAATTTACAGGTTGGCAATGTCAAAAAAAGTCCTGTATTGAACATATATTACAGTATGAAGCCATTCTTGCAAAAGAAAAAAATGTATTTATGGACATAGCGCTTCACACACACATTGCACCAGAACCGTCTTCGAAACCGAAACTTAGGAATTTTGCGCGGTTCTGGTATTTTTCAAAAATGGTTCCCAACCCTACTTAAAATATATATTTTTTATGTTAGTTAATATTAATTTCAACATTTACTAATACATATTAAAATAAAAATACTTCTAAAGAATTTATTAATATTAATTTCAACATTTACGAATACGTTATTAAAATACAAAATACTCCTAAAGAATTTATTAATATTAATTTTTATATTTAAGAATACGTTATTAAAATAAGAAATACTCCTAAAGAATTTATTAATATATTAATTTCCACATTTATGAATATGTTATTAAAATAAAAAATACTCCTAAAGAATGTATTAATATTAATTTCCACATTTACTAATATGTTATTAAAATAAAAAATACTCCTAAAGAATGTATTAATATTAATTTCCACATTTACGAATACGTTATTAAAATACAAAATACTCCTAAATCTATTAATATTAATTTCAACATTTATTTATACTTTTTTTTTTTAAATACTCCTAAAGAATTTATTAATATTAATTTCAACATTTACTAATACATTATTAAATTCAAAACTTGTATATTTAATGGACCTGAGCTGACACAAACTAACAATGAACAGTTGTTTTTTTAATGAACTAATGTTAACAAAGATGATAAAATACTGTAATAACTGTATTGCTCATTGTTAAAGTCCCAGTGAACCAGAAGTTGCAACTGATTTTATTTCAGTGCTGTGACGTATTTCCAAGCGAAACGGAATATTGAATAGAGGGCAGGGTTTCACTTCAGCGCTCCTCCTCTCCCTCTCACGCTCATAGCAGACTAACGGTTGGAGGGGAGTGGTTAAGGATATTCAAACCCAAGCCGTCACACAGTCGTCATTGGAAAGGGACCGTCATTTAAGACCGGAAGTTACTTTTCAGAATTTGATTAAAGATTACCACAGCAAACATTTGTTTTATGTGTATTAACTTGCACGGATTAATTGTTCACCCTAAGACCTGTAATGTGGTTAACAAAGTAAATAAGATCGAATTTGATTTCATGAGAATTTTGATTTAATGTTAGTTCATGCATTAACCGATGGGATCTTGTGTTGTACAGAGAATGATATTAATATGATGTTTTGTTTTTATTTTGCTCAGAGTTCGAGCGTCTCCTGCAGCAGCTCAGTAAACAGTGTGGTAGGTTGATGTCATGATGTTTCAGACGCTCATGTTGATATGAAGTGGTTGTTAGTAATGGTGTGTTTGTGACCCACAGCGCTCTCTGCTGGTCCGGTGTGGATCCAGTGCACTGCTCAGGGCTTCAAGCTCTACTGCTCCCTCAAATACTACCTGAGCTTCATCAAGACCAGCTGGTACTTCAAGTGAGTTTTTAAAGATGACGCAGCCATACGGTAAAGGATGAATGGGGGAGTTCTGCTTCAGATTTCACATTATCACATTTTTTAGTGCTTGAAATGAAGCTGTTGTGAACTTTTATCTTATAAGTGTAGGAAACTCAGAAGTGAAGACCAGGAGACTTCGGGATTCAAACAGAAGTTATTCTTTTAATGAGAACACTCTGTGCTGCAGGTCGTCCGAAACAGTCTGACTCAAACTGTCTAACTGATAGGTTATATACATTTCAAGGGGGAGGGATTACATAGAGATTTAAACAAAGCATGTAAATTAAATACACAGGTTTTGGGAAATCTGAATAAAGCATGCAAATGAAGTGGGAACACACCCTACTCTGAGAGCACGACCAGTCCCATTGAATCAGCATAACTATTCACATGCTGATACTGGCCAGGAACTCCAATTCCAAGAGCCATCCCAGAGCCATTAAAGACCAAAGGTGAAAGTCAATCAACCTAACGATTCAACGTCTGGGCTCCGAAAAGTGAAAATCTCAGTGATCTGATTAAAACAGGTCTGGCAGGAAAAGAGACTCTTTCTGGAGACTACAATAATCATCTGATATCATAATTCTTTGCCTTAAATGTTAAATACAATGTACTTTCTTAAATTTGTAATCTTACAAAGCCAAATAAGTGATGATCCTAACTAACAGAGCCAATCTCTCGATTCAAACACCCACATGATCTTATACTTAAATGACAATGATTCATCTATTAAAGCTTTGACAAGTACGATCACAGCAAACATTCAGGTCTGAGCCAGAGAGAGCAGTTGTCATGAAACAGCTGCACAGGATTATTATTTCTGTGTTGCAATAATTCAAATGATCACAGAAGTAGAGTTGTTCCGATTCCGATACTAGTATCGGAAATATCACCGATACCACAAAAAATTCTGGCATCGGTATCGGCGAGTACTTGAACCCATGTACCGATCCGATACCATTTTCTTAAACAAGACCTAGTAATTAGCCTGACGTCGTCATACTCAATTCTAGTCAGAATATGAGTCTGATACTGCTCCGTTGGGCTGTGATTATGGGGCGTGTTTCAACCGAACCAGGAAAGACCTCAATTGGACAGACCTACAACCAATCAGAGCAACGGAGCGACGCATAACGTTAGTTGTCAAATGTCAACAGAACTCAACTGCACTGTGTTGCCAAGTCCGCGGGTTGAAGCGACCCCAATTATGTGATATACAGACACAGGAATGCGAAATTTAGCAGCCGTGCCAAAATAACACATATTTTACCCCCCAAATGCCATTTTTCCCAGAGAACCCCCCCCCACCCACCCCCCCCCCCCTCCCGGAAAGCTATTGGGCTTGTTTTTGGCTAGTTTTTAGTAGCAATCGGTATTGAGCGGGTTTTGCTGTAAAAACTTGGCAACCCTGTCTGCACGCACGCCCGGAATAAGTAGCCTAACGTTAGAAGAAAAAGATGAGTGTAAACGATCTTTGCCGGTGTTGTAAAAAAAGAATTTAAGGATACACAGAGTACTCACCAACACGATCATCATTTCTGAGAGAAATAGTGAAGGTGAACGCATATACGAACAAGTTCTCCGTTTAGAATTAGAACAAATTCAACCCAAGCGCCTTTGATGACGTGGATGATTACGTTACTGTTTATCGTCTGTCCATCATCGTCTAAAGCCCGCCCTGACAATTTCATTGGTCCGAACAGTTTCTGTTCGGGCATAATTACTTCTCTATGGATCAAGTCCAGACCGAACTGCCCGTGCAAATTTTTTTGTGGGCGGGGCTAAGTTTGTCTGGCATCCAAGCTACCTAGTAATGACCGCGAGCTTTGCCTAACCACTGCGCCGTTCTTCTTCGGTGCTCAGAATGCATTGCAAGCACAGGAAGTTGTGCTGTTTTGCCACAAGGAACCACTGTTTAGAGCAGCGAAGAAGAAATGAAAACACGTTAGCAGTAGGCTATGTCCGCTGTTTACTGGCTGTTTAGCAGTATTTCGTCTCTGTGTGGATGGCGGGTGCCCACGCGCACACACACGCGCGTTACGCTCGCTGTCTTTGTAATCTCTGCCGTCTGTCACTATCAAGCGGCAACCTCCCCCAGTTTCTCAACGTCCATATTCACAGTCTATGGTCACTATGAGGACACGAACGCATACACTGTCACTTCATGAGAATTTACCGTTTCATTTGGGAAAACTGTCATATAAGGAACACAGACACTAAAATATCTTCTTGGCAACCATGTACAACTAAAATACCTTTTTCAGTTTGCAGTGTTAGATTTGTGGCTGCATTTGAAGTTCTTTTTCGCTTAAGAAAAATAAATAATATTACTGTCAAATGCATGTCAGTTAATAAAAATACTGTAATAAATACTGTAGTTCACCATGTATTTGTTCATGTTTTATTAAGTGTCATTAAGTCTGAAGCACACCATAAAATAATTCTAGCAATTCATACAGGGCTAGTAGTGTATACAGCTGTATATACAGATACACACCCAGGAATCGGATCAGTACTCGGTATCGGCCGATACCCTGAGCCCAGGTATCGGAATTGGTATCGGGAAGGGAAAAATGGTATCGGAACATCTCTACACAGAAGTGTCTGGGATAATAGTTTATAGTTGGGATATAAACACTGATGTCCACGGTAGTGCTAGAGTAATCACCTTTTTAAAGTTACTTGACGTATTTCAAATAAACGTTTCAAAAAATGATATTGTTACACCAGTAGGTGGCGACAAGAGACTGATAAAAAATTTATTTACCATTGAATCATTTAAAAGAATTTTAAATTAAATATTTTTTTAAGTTATTTTGTTTAGTTGGCATTCAGAATCACGGGAGAATCATGATCTCTATTTGAAGCAGGGCTTAAAAACGGAAACAAATATCAATCGGTTCACTCCGAGCAGAATCAATATTTTAGCCCGCTTTTGCGTTCCTCATTAAACATTTCTGTTCCGAAAAACATTTTGATTTGAAAAAATACCGGTTAATAACGTTATTTTAATTTAGCCTATACTTTAAACAAATATGTATAAAGACTTATTTACACTCCAAAATAAGATAACACATGACAATTAAAGCTGCACTCTGTAACTTTTCCGTCTGCTAGAGGTCACCTGGTCAAAACAAAGGCGTAGTTTGATGACGCCACGTTTGAAAAATAAAGCAGCAGGACTTTCCAATTCACTTAAAGGGTTAGTTCACCCAAAATTGAAAATTCTGTCAGTAATTACTCACCCTCATGTTGTTCCAACCATGTAAGACCTTCGTTCATCTTCGGAACATAATTTAGTATATTTTTGATGAAATCTGAGAGCTGTCTCACTCCTCCATAGGCTTTCAGAGGGACTGGAACTTGATGGCCCAGAATAGTAAGTAAAAACGTCATTTAAGGAGTCCAAATGACTACAGTGGCTCTGTATTAAGTCTATCATGCGACGAAAATACTTTTTGAGCGGAAAAACAACAAAAATAACGACTTTATCCCACTATTTATCCCACTATATACTCTCTGACGAGAGTTCGCGGGAGTGCCACGACGCATGCGCGAGTTCGCGGGAGTGCCACGACGCATGCGCGAGAACTCGCGCATGCGTCGTGGCACTCCCGCGAACTCTCGTCAGAGGCTCAAATTGAACAATAATAGTGGGATAAAGTCGTTATTTTTGTTGTTTTTCCGCTCAACAAGTATTTTCGTCGCATGATAGACTTAATACAGAGCCACTGTAGTCATTTGGACTCCTTAAATGACGTTTTTACTTACTATTCTGGGCCATCAAGTTTCAGTCCCTCTGAAAGCCTATGGAGGAGTGAGACAGCTCTCAGATTTCATCAAAAATATACTAAATTATGTTCCGAAGATGAACGAAGGTCTTACATGGTTGGAACAACATGAGGGTGAGTAATTACTGACTTTATTTTCAATTTTGGGTGAACTAACCCTTTAAGTGGCCCAACAGCCGAACACTTACTAGGCTAGCTCTTTTATATTGCATTTTAAAAAAGGTTGTTTAAGTTTAGCCTAATTAATAGTTCATTATTAATATTTACAATTTAATATTAATGTTAATTTGCTGTGTTAATAATAAAGAAAACTGCTTTATAATTATTAATTCATATTGTTATTTACAAGCAACATGCGTTCTTGATCGCGTGTTTAGTTGTTTGGAGGGCGGGGGGGCGGGGGTCTGGTCGGGGATGTGCGGTTAACCGCCAAACCACAAGATTATTTGCTTCACCGCGGTAAGAAAAAATTCCATACCGTCACAGCCCTGATGCGTGGGCATTTCACTCACGCTTGATACGTCAACGTCACATGCTGTACTACTCAATTCACGATTGGTCACTGCCAAATTAAAATATTAAAGAGAACGATAAAATAATGTTATTAACCGGTTAATGGTCATTTCAAATAAACGTTTCAGTTCAGAACGATTAAAATTGATTTTGCTTTCGTATTTGTTCCTGTTTCATTAGTTTCCGGTTGAGAGCCCTGATTTGAAGCCAAAATAAATGTGATTCTCAATTTATTAACTTTATTAACCACATTCATTTTATGGCATATTTTTTATTCATCTACCAAAATTATAGGAAAAAATATAAAAAGTTTGTCAGTTAGCTCAGTTCAGGGTTAATATGGTTAACTAGAACTAAAACCATGAAAATGATTTAAGACTAAAATTAATAAAAAGGATATAGCTAGAGAAATAAAAAAACTACTAAAAATGACAAAAGCACACAACAAATTATGTCCAATTCAAATGGAAAATATAAAAATAGAAAACTCATTCAAAATAGTAAGGGTGTGACGAGACACTTATCTCACGAGAACGAGACGAGAATTTTACATAGTATTTTTAAGAAATCCTCAATGATGACTAGAAAAAAATTTTGCAGGTGCATTTGAAATGATTTAACTCATCATCTTGTAATGAATGTCATTTCAGTTCTACTTTCAGAGTATGATTTATCATATGCAGTAAAAGACAACAATACTCAAGCACTGTAACGGTTTTGCCAAAAACTCAACTGACCGGCTTCTCTCCTGTATGATTGTCTCTTCAGACCTTAGAACTGCACATGAGCTTCTTTTGACCTCCTAGCTGAACTCCTTCCCACAAACTGATCATAGATATTAATTGCAAACAATAACCATTATCAAAGTACTCAATATTCAAAGTGCAAATAGAGACCAAATTTATCTTCAAGCACGATACAGAGCTAAGAGATGGTTACAACGGGATAGCTTTTATATTGGGAGATACTCGCGTCCCTCAGGGAGCCGCTTTCAAACAGCGGTAACGCATTGAAACGCATTGGTTGAATGCGCGCTCGCGTTTACTTTGAATTTCGCGATCGTGTGTACTCTGGGAATAGGAGCGGTGGTGCTGAACGCGCATTTTAAAATATAAACTCACCACGGTCGAGTCCACTAACATGTAACACACACTCGTACAATGCGAGCGCTTCATTAAGATCGTTTTTATTTATATAAAAAGCAAAACTCGAGGCGTAATGTAAACGTAGCGTTGGCCTATTCTATCCTTACTTCACCCTCACGCCCTGTCATGACATTATGACACGAGACAGCTTTTCACCTCGACGAGAAATCTCGTCACACACCTACAAAATAGTAATAAAAACTATAGTAATATCCCAATGATCCTAAAATAACTCTTGCTCAGGTGGGATTTACTGTCACGCCTTTGATCATTTCATTTTCTCCCTGTGACAGAGACAAGAGAATTGACTTGGAGGAGCGGAGCAAGCCTGGCAGCAGCATGCAGAAGCTTTGGATTGAGATATTTGGCCCCACTGAAAGTGATAAAGGGAAGTACACCCTGGAGATGTTCGACGGCCAGGAAACACACAAGCGTTCTCTGGATCTGTCTGGACAAGGTACAGCCGCACAAAACATGCAACTCACGCAGGAAGATGAATTCTCCTGAAGCCTAAAACATCTCTCTCTCTCTTCTCTGTAGCTTTTGCAGATGCTTTGCTGGAGCACCAGAGGCTAAAGTAAGTGAAGATGCTTTTGAATATTCATCAACTGAATTTAACCTTTGACCCTTCGCAAAGCGCCACCCTCTTTGGTTACTGTTGACAAGCTTTACAAAATATTCCATAGGAATGAATGGAGATTTGTGCTCACAGTTGGTCAAAACTGATTGGATCTTATTCCTAATATATGTATTAGTAATAAGATCCAGTCAGATTTAACAGCTATTCATATTCATTTTATGGCTTTTTTTTATTCCTCTACCAAAATTGTAAGGAAAAATATAAAAGTTGTCAGTTAGTTTTGTTACTTTAGCTTGATGTACTCAAATAACTTGTCCACAAGTAGTATATTATATAAATGTATAATAAAATATGGTCAAAATGTGTTAATTTTGTCAAAATATTTATTTTTTATATTTTCTTTCATAAATACAATATATAATTTACCACTTATTTACAAAAAAAATAATCATTACATATTTTTCTTTATATTTATTGTAAAGTTATAACATTACTTAACATCTGTCACTAAAACAATTCGGGTGAATATAGCATAATATAATTAATTACACAAAAAAAGTATTGAATTGCAAAGGAATTGTGACATTGCAAAACTTTATCTACGTTTATTCTCTTTTTTTAATAAGTTAGTCAGTCCCTCCAGAAAAACGTGATTATGCGATCGCGTGATTTAACGCATAATCAGCCAAAGTCCGCATATTTATTCGGGGGCCGCATTTTTTCAAATACGCCGCACTTTCGCCGCATAAATTGCCTATTTCCGCGTGCAAAATATGCGGGGCTAGCATGATTTCATAATCCCTGCATTTTCGTTGCAAAAAAAGTCATATATATATTAGCAGAAAGTTGAAAAATGTTTATTTACTTCACACAAGAGCCGCCATTTCCCCCTATTGCCATGGGAACGTTTTGAAGTGACGTAATTACCCGACGTGAACGTCATCGAAAAGCTACAAACCCCCGTGGTGAAACCATAGATATCGGTGAAACCATGATGAAGCACGCAAATTCCCAATTGCCAACAAAAATAACAGCAAAAGACGCGCAAAGCAGTTTCCCGGTGTGTTGACCGATTTCAAAACACTGCATCATGAAGCTTTGAAGCGTTATGAATCAATGAGTCGATTCAGTGGTTTGGATCGCCAAAGTCACGTATTTCAGCAGTTTGACACGCGATCCGAATCATCAATCGACTCACTGATTCATAACGCTTCGAAGCTTCATGATGCAGTGTTTTGAAATCGGTCATCACTATATAAGTCGTTATTTCGGGTTTTTTTGCGCACAATAACTATTATCGTCGCTTCATAAAGTTATTGTAGAACCACTGTAGTGAGATGGATTTTGTAACAACGTCTTTAGTGCCTTTTATGGGTCTTGAGAGTGTACATTGTGCCAATGGAGGCCTTTCTGAGCCATCGAAATTCAACTAAAATATCTTTATTTGTGTTCCGAAGACGAACGGAGGTCTGACGGGTGTCCAGCGACATGAGGGGACGTCATTAATGACAGAATTAAAATTTTTGGATGAACTAACCCTTTAAGAGATTGCACTTTGTGCATTGGAAGCACTCAAATGTCTGTTTTGTAAAGCTACCTCTGTAAAACAGGAAGTTATTTATTCATTTTTCAAGTTGTAGCATATTCCTTTTGTAAAGCTACAGAACTTGTTTGACTCAATGTTTTGTAAATTTGAGCCATGTGTTTATTAAGGTCTTCAATAAAACAAGATGGGAACTTAAATATTCCCAGCACTTTCTGTGATGTAGTGCTTTTTTTCTCTTTTTCATCAAACCGCAGTTTTTGCAAGTTCCCGCAATTTCATCGCATAAAATTGCATAAATATCCCGCATTTTTCATCGCATTTTTTAAGAAAACATGCCGCATAATCAAGGATTTTTGCCCGCAACAATCACAAAAAAAAGCCAAATTTTTCTGGAAGGACTGGTTAGTAATGTAAGTAACAATGAGTAGCAATATATATCGTTTAAAATTAAATCTTGACATTTTACCCCCCCCCAAAAAAAGAAAGATTATCGAAAATATAAAATCTTTTTCTTTATATTTATTGAAAGGTTAGAACAGGGTTTTCAAACTTTATGATGCCAAGGACCCCCAAATATGATGAACCTTTTATGAGGGACCCCCTTCCTAAAATCCATCTATATATTTTTATGTATGAAAAAAAAGTGAGACATTATAAATACAACATATTGTTCCCAAACTTAAATCGGCTATGCTTAATGTTGGATGTATTAACTCGAAGAAGAAACTTTTCAATTAAAAATTATTTGTATAAGCAACTTTCACAATAACTGTACGTAAGCAGCTTACCCACTATGTTAAGAATACTGCCCTACAACCCCAGTGAGCAAGATAAAGGGGACTATAGTGAGAAAAACTCACTAGAAAGATTCAAAGCAAACATATACAATTCTGTAAAATATGTATACAGAAACATTTAGAAATGAAACCTTTAGAATGCTTGGTAGACTTTATCCATTTTTGCTTTGTCTTTTAATTCTCTGAAATGTTCTGGGGACCCCTTAGAACCTTCTGGAGGACCCCAGTTTGAAAACCCTTGGGTTAGAACACTAGTTGAAATTTTGCACTATATATTGGTTACAATTAAATCTAACATTTTACCAGTTATTTACCAAAAACATATTTTTCTTTATATTTATTGAAAGGTTAGAACATTAGTTGAAATGGTGGTGTTCAGGTGAAAGTTTGCAAACTCATTCTCTATATAATTGTATTGGTTTGTACTCATTCACAGGCAAGTGGAGTTTGCTGAGAAAAGTAAGTAAAGGTTTGTCATGATTCTAGTTGTGTTTCTGTAAAGCAGTTACACACTTCATCATCTTAACTGTCCATATCTGACAGATCGAGCCAGAGTCACAAAGGGCCTTCCTGATGTGGTGGCCATAATGGAGGATAAGGTACGTCCCTCCTTCACTTCTGAGTTTCATTGACTCTCTAAATCAGCTCACACAATCATTCTGTCTTTCTCTTTAGTCTCTGTGTCTGACGTGTTTTGTCGATGGCGACCCAGTGCCGGAAATGTTCTGGCTGAGGAACGACAGGGAAATCATCTCCAGCGGCCAGTATAACATTAAAAACGAGAATAAATCTTCCACTCTCACTATAAGCCAAGTGACCATGGAGGACTCGGGCAACTATAGCATCTTTGTACGCAATAAGTACGGATCGCAGACGGTTCCCGTGACCGTCAGTGTGTATAAACGAGGAGAAAAGCCTCCATCAGATGCAGTGCAGATGTAGATGACAAACTCATCAGCCACACGAGTGATGGGTCAATCATATTTCATTAAAGTCAACAGTGATTTGTAAGCTGAAAGCTTGTTTCCGCCACAGAATAAAACAATTTAAAACTGGGATCTTTTTATCGCACAATTTTGACTTGAACAATAACATGCGTCACAAGTCGGACTTTAAATCTTTCGATTCTGAGAAATAAAGTCAGATATGAGAGATATAAACTTGCAGTTATGACTTTTATTGTATTGCGAGTTTAAATCTCACAATTCAGACTTTTATCTCCCATTTTTGAGAGAAACTCACAATTGCGAGAAAAAACATAGCAGTCATTAAGTGGCCAAGCACAAAGAAGGCACAAGAAGATTTTTTTTTTTCTCAAAATCTGGCATTTCCATCACTCGTTTCCGATGCGATTCTTCAAAATGCCAAGTGAAAATACGGCCAATGGAAAACGTCAATTTTTCAAAAACTCCCATATATCGCAACAAAGGTTTTTACGCTCACATGATTTGGTTTTTCAGGCAATTCGAAAAAGAAATATTACGCATGGCTGCAATGGAAAAATTTCCCCCCGCATTTACAGGTCACATGGCATATGTAAAAGTCACATGATCATTCAAGGCTCCTGAAATTTAATCTGTGCGACCTCAAAATATATTTGGGAGCATTTGTGCAAGTGCAAATAAATGTTGAGGTGCAACCTGTTGTCATTTCTCTACAAAACGTTGGCTAATTACTGCACAGTATGTGCCCGCTGTGAGCTGATCCACCGTTCTATCACACAACCAATTAAACTTCATCTTCAAGCTCTTAACTTCACAGACTTTAGGTTGGTTAATATTAGCGTCACGTGAAAGGGAGCTGACTAGCATCCAAAATATAAATAGCTGAAGAGAGAAAGGGGCAAGGGTTTTACTTGCCCAACCGGACAAGTAGCCTGATTAAAACGCCAATACCAAAAAACCAGGGAATCACCAAAACGCAGGATTCTGATTTTCAGCAGCAAACATAGTTCCAAACAAAGATCACAGCAGAACCAACAGCGCGTCTCACAGCAACAACACTCAACCGTATTTCATTACTGAATGACTCAGTAAAGAGGGTACGGTATGTTTGGACAGAATTCTTTATTAAACTAAAATGGAGAAATGCCACAATGTATCAAGACTTTGAAGCAAATATGCGGGAAAAACACCCAGAAACACCTCATATGTGGCCGCTCCCAAGTATAAAGGCTGTTACATACTCCACAAGAAAGTTCTCGCTCCCAGGGCTCCAAGAACAAAATGACATCATTTTGTTCTCGGAGCCCTGGTTTGGGAGTTCTCGCAGCTTGTTCTTGACACATCGTCTGAGCAGAACTTTTTTCTTGTTGGTGTCCGAGAACTATTGTGTGATTGGTCAGAATTTTAAAGTGGGCGGGGTTAATGCGGAGAAACGGAGATGTTCGGCACCTGCTTCTCTCGTGATGTGTGGAATGTACTGGCCAGAACGAACTTTGTTCTTGTTCTTGCCACCTCGAGAAAATTAACAAATGTATTTGTTCTTGCAGAGTATGTACCAAGCTTAAGTCAAGTGCATTTTTATTGTCATTCCTCTATATAACATGTATACATTGGAACGAGATGGCGTTTCTTTACGACCATGGTGCAACATGGAGCAATAAATACTCTGGAAAAACATAGAAAATCATAGGAAATAGATACACTAAATATGAACTCTAAATTGTAAGCTTCGACTCTGTAAACATGGTCACATTTTAGCATAGCAGCAATACTGGCAAAAGTGACTAATGCAGCTACTGTACGCGAGTTCTGCTTGCAGTAGTACAGAGTCTTACAGAGTTAGTGTGTGTGCAGTAATATCTTTACTGGATTAGGTGTTCAACTAAACCAGGGGCTTTCCTTGCCATTAATGCTTGGATAACACGTCTACGTCTCCTTCCATTAATAATAAGGGCTAGTGCCCTATTAATGACATAAAGGCTAGTGACACCTACCAACCTTAGAGGAGTTCGCAAAAGTATTGAACCAAGGAATCAGTTTCTAGCCCTTATGGTTCAAGAGTTATTAGCATAAACGTGCTGGCGCTAGAGGGATTTAGCCAGAATTGCTGTGGTTAATGTTTACACTGTCCTCTATCTGTGTGCCAAATTTCACAACTTTCCTGCAAGCGGTTCAATGGGCTGCCATAGACTCAAGAGCGGAGGCACCTTCAGTGCTTGGCCCCTAAAAAGTCAGAATTGTGGGGGGAAAAGTTGCAATTACAATTTGTATTATGTGGCAGAAACAAGCTTGCCTTATTTATATAGCGCGTGTTCATTTTGGACCCTGTATGACAGTGTTAATGACAGTGTCCGAAGAGGCATTGAAGCCTGAACTGATTTAATGTGTGGTTTGTTTCCTCTGATTTATCCTGTGCCACTTACAGAATAAAGTGCAAGTTAAACCGGTTTCTCTCTCTCTCTCTCTCTGTTTTAAATGAAGAAAAACATCAGGGGAATAAAAGTGGACAGCAAACTTTGATCACAGACTGTGAACACTTTCCAGCTGCATTACAGTAGTCCCCATTGATTTTTGTTTTCTTGTACATGGATGGATGGATGTTTCATCTACTGATATTTCATAATCGAGAGATCGAGGCCTTATGCAACCCCGGGGTGAATCTTTTGAACAGATAAAAAAAGCAAATTCCACAGTCCACAGGGTCATTCACCCTTCGTGTTTAAACTAACTAGTATTTCAAACGGTTCATTTTGTAAAAAAATAAACAGAGGAGGATCTAGACCAACGCTCTGCAACCTTTTTGACTTTTTTTTAAAAACTTTGCTGGACACATGCATGCACACGGCATGATTTGTGCATTATTTGCACTGGTGTTGTTCTTTTTGAGTTTGTCATGTGGTGACAACAGTGCATCTTCTCTTACATTAAGTATGGAGTGACATGCATTATTAATGCTTTATTACATCTCATTCTGCAGAGATGCTCATTTTAAAAATGCTTGTGGTGGCTTCTCATTTAGTAGTTTAGTGCAGTTCATCCATTTGGCTTCTCGTACAGCTCATGTTCAAGCCAGCTCGAACCCTATTCCTGTTCATTTATGAAATATTTTGGTTAATCGTATACGCATTCAGCTACAGTATTAGCAAGAGTTGTGCTTTCAGCTGTTGAAATCCATGCCACAGAATCGCCAACTAAAGATAAACGGTTACACTATATTTAAGTACCGAGTAACATTCATTAACAACATGCACTTGTTAGGGTTTGGTTGAGGATTAGTTGCATGTAATTATGCATAATTTACTTTTATTACTATGGTAAGTACATGTAACATATGTAACAATGACACTGTAAAATAAAGTGTTACCGATAAAACTAAATTAACCTCCCAAGTTATTTGAATTTAGTAGATTTTCCATGGCATTACATTGTTTAGAGCCTTAGAAACAAATGGAGAAAAAAAAAAACATTTAGAAAAATTAAATTTGACTCATATGTTAGGCTGTCCAGGAAAATAAAATGACGTGTAGGCAAAAACAATGGGATTTTTTTTTCCAACCACCTTTGTTTAAAGGTGATTCTCAATAATGTTATGAAAGATATAATTGAAAGAATTGATATACCATTTTACTTTATGCAATATGTGGGTAAAATGGCCGTACATGGGTTTTCCCATTCCAAAAAACCAGGGATATGTAATGCAATATGTTATGGTTAATGTACATTATCCCGCTTATTACACAGCTACTTGTCTCAAGTAAATTAGACACTAAATATTGTCTTGAGTTATATTTTTAACTCTAGCTCTTTTAACTCTAGCTCTTTTAACTCTAGGCTTTATAATAGCAGTAGTTGTTGTTCTGTTTTTGAAGTCCATAAATATGTGTCCACCTGTCCGTCAAATAACGTGCTCCACACGGCTCTGGGGTGTTAATAAAGGCCTTCTGAAGCGAATTGATGCGTTTGTGTAAGAAAAATATCCATATTTAAAACTTTATAAAGTAACGTTCCAGCCGTGAAACCCTTGAAGTCTTCCATTGTAACCCGCGGTGGTTAAGTGTTTTTCAGTCACAAGATGGCGCCAGACAGTCAACGACCAGTGTTGTGCAAGTTACTTCAAAACTGTAATACATTACTGTTACTGTTATTTAAAATTAATTATTTTCATTACAATATTACTGTCTCAGAATTGTAATGCGTTACATTACTCATGTATTTTCTTTTGAGTTACTTTCGCCAAAATAACTACAGAAGTAGAACTTAACATTCTTAAATAACAAAATGTAGGCTACTACAGAGCATTTTACATCCAAGGCGATATGATGTAGCATAATGACTGTGGGCTATTCAGGCCATCACAATATAGCATATAATTGGAAAAGTGAAGGCTCAAGACAATGCAAGAAAGTTAACAGACTGAATCACAAACGATCCAAGTCTGATAAAAGTATGGTAGAGGTAAAGTGATTATCTGGCAATATCTGGGTCTATTCATATTAGACACAACAGAACTGTATGTAAACTCTAATGCCATGACAAGATGCACATTTGTTATTTTATTATTATTGTCATTATTTTATTCTCTTTGAATTCAAGAGTTTCACAACACAAAAACTTAATTGCCAGTGAAAAAAGTGCAAGAGATGTTTTTTTGTTTTTTTATTGCTAGTGCTATTTCGCGACGTTGATCGTTCTTTCGTTTTTAGACAAAGGTTGCATTTGCATTTGACTATTACGTTCTTCTCGTCCTTATCTCTGACAAACTCGAAGTAATATGCATACGTCCATCTCGCGACTGTACAGTCTTCTTCTGCCGCATTAAGCCTTGTTTATTTTCATTTAGCCTCAACTGGCGCTGACTGCGCACGCCTCGTCCTTTTGGGGAGGTATACTCGACACGCTCGCCGATGTGCTATTCTTTGAAAGGACAGAGCCTTTAAGCCTTCTTTAGCCGCTTTTCCACTGGCCAGCGCAACAATTCTTAACAATGTAGATTGTTTCAAAGCAGCTTTACAGTGTTAAACAGGAAAAGATGTCATCAGTTCATTTCAATTTCCATACGGTGACAGTGTGGGCTTTAGATCAATAATTAGATCAGTAATTTAGTTTATATGGTTAATTTAGTTTATTAATTAGATTTATTAGGCAACAGTGGCAAGGAAACCAAAACCCCATCAGGTGACCTAATGGAGAAAAATAAACCTTGGGAGAAACCAGGCTCAGTCGGGGTGCCAGTTCTCCTCTGGCCAATTAGCAAACAGCGTATGATTATTATTATTCTGGCAACTTTACAGGTCAGAGGTCATAATAGATCGGAATATTCGAAGGACTGGAGGCAACACGCTGGAGACGGGTTTATTGAGGATGACGTTGATTAAATAATTATTAAAGTGCAATATTCGAATGATCGGAGGCAACACGCTGGAGACGGGTTTATTGAGGATTACATATCGATTTAAGTATTATTTAATTGTAATATTCGAACAATCGAATAATTTAGTCTGTATTTACAAACTTGGACACCGCACGTGTATTGACTGACCACGAAAAGGTAACGTACTTGCATTTGTCATTCATTAATGTCTCACGAGCTCGCATTATTTATTTATTTTATAATTAAATTTTGGGCTAAAGGTGTATTGTAAAGCAAGCGTTACTGAAAATTTACAGAGTAAATATTACTGAAAATTGATAAGTAATACCTTACACTACTGAGTTACAGCAAAAAGTACTGTAATGCATTACTTTTGTAACGCGCTACTCCCAACACTGACAGCGTTAAGCATATAAGTAGTACCAGTCAAGATAACTTGCAGTACCCGGATGAACGGTGTGTTATTCACTTTGGCAGTTGTTATCTGGGAATAACATACCGCTGGAATGTGCGATTGACTAATCAGAATCAAGTTTTCCACAGAGCCATGTAATAAATATGAAGCGACAAAGGACCATCTTGTCACTTTGGCTAGAGGAATTGTAGGGTTATCTGACGCGTGGGATCCAAAACATGACGCTTCCAGTCCAGTACTGCAATTATCACCTTTATTTGTCACAGTTATGATGCTAGTACTCCTCATACCCACTCATGACACGGTCCAAAATTGTTTGCTTCCCTCATTACACCTGACCTCACTTCCTCTCTGGCTACCTATATCCATTAAACCCACACTCCACCCAGTGTCTAACAGTGGAACTACAACAGACATATTACAAAATATATATACTTGCTCTAATTTGCATTTTAATCTGTTCTTGGAGCAACATGCAATGAAAAATAAGTGTAATAATGGGAGTAATAGTTGGCAACATTTCCATAATAATACCTAATATTTTATAGGAACATTGATATGCAATTTCTTTCCCTAATGACTTGTTGTGTCTCCCAGAATGCCTTATAAACATGATTTAAGTGCTGGTGTCCTCTACAGTGGATAAGTATGAAATCAATGCCCTGATTTGTAGGGTTGGGTACCAAACTCAGTACTTTTAAGGGCACCGACCGAATTACATCGGTACTACCGATTCACATTAAATCAATCGGTACCAAATTTCGGTGCCTGAGAACACATCTGGTGATGTAGAGTCTGTGAAAATTAAACAACAAAAAGCCTATTTAAATACAAATCCTGCATGTCCTGTGTGTCTGAATGGCGCTGATCCGCAGTTTATTTACCTCACACACAAAATTGCGTGTGACGGTTGCGTGTTTCCATCTCATATGAGGACATGAATGCATGAACGTCATCTCCAGAGCCACTGAGAGTCACTTCATGAGCATTTTACTGTTTCATTTGAGAAAAACTACCGTCATATCATAAACACAGAAACTCAAAAGGTCTTCACGGCAACCCATCAAAATAAAAGTTTGGTTTAACTTGACAAATGCATCACTGTTGTACAGTAGAATTTAGATACGTCTCAATGTAATAATAATAATAATAACACTAATGTAATACTAAATGATCAAAACTTTATCGTTTTAAGTAATAAATCACAATTTTTCCTCCATGTTTTAATTTAAATAGTATAAAGCTCAGGTGTGCAGCTGTGTTTGTCAAAAAAGTTGAATTAAATTAAGACTAATTAATGTTTTATGGCTTTATTTGCTTACCAGAAAATAAACAACACAGAATTTGTGGGAAATCTTTTCATAGAGATTGAATTAAAAAGAGAAAGAATAATATGTTTGTTTTTATGAATTAAGTAGATAGTAGCCTTCAATTTACTGGTAAATATTACAGTGAACAAAAAACACAGACAATGGCAGACAGCGACCAGGGCAGCTCTGGCATAATGTCAATAACACTTCTATAAATGACTTACAGTTTCTTTGCAGTTATTACATCGAATTATAAATCAAAATTATAAATGTCCCTAAGGAACCGAATTTCAGGTTAAAATGTGAACGGTACCCAACCCTACTGATTTGTAACAAAGTCATATTTTGATTAGAAACCCCATAACATTTTCCTGAGATGTTGATTTATAACAAACAATTAGAAAATGTCAGATTTAAATGATAGTTACAAAATATCATATTTCCATAAGAGTGCTAAATTTGATCATTCAGTCATTTTTAAAGACAGAGGAGAAGTTGTTGTCCTGGTGAAATGGAATCTGTCATATGCTGTCAGAGAAATTCCTCGTAGTCGTACATGGACAGTGACACCCAGGGGGTTAAAACAAGCTTGCACAATGTCAAATAACTGATTTCTATTTTAGTATACTTTAAAGTATAATGTATTCCTGTGATCAAAGCTGAATTTTCAGCATCATTACTGCAGTCTTCAATGTCACATGATCCTTCAGAAATCATTCTGATATGAGGATTTGCTGCTCAAGACACATTTATGATTCTCAGTGCTGAAAACAGATTATATTTTTGTTTAAACTACGATACTTTAATGAATAGGATCACTTTTTGCATAACCATCAGATCCCCACAGAAAGCATCCCATATTTCTAAATCCATAGATGAATGGATGCAAGTCAAGGCTCTGTAATATTCCATCAAACTAACATGTCTTGTTAAAAAGATTGGACCACATTTAGGGGGGCATTACCCCACAAGCGGTGTAAGTGAACTCTGGGTTGTTCAAACAGAAGGGAAGAAAATGTCAGAACGTCAATGATTAAACTCCTCTGTGAATATAAATACTGGAGTGGAATGAACGTCCTCCTCACATTGTGTTGAGCTTCTCAAAGCGGTCTAAGGCTCTTGCCCATCCGATCAGATCAGCAGCAGACATGGCCTTCAGCGGAACATGGCAGGTGTACGTTCAGGAGAACTACGAGGAGTTTCTTAGGGCCATTCGTGAGTATTTGCGTCCCATTTACCAGAGCCTTTAAAATAATCAGGGTTGTGTTTCCACAAGCAGCTAATGCACGTGACGCTGTTGGGAAATTGTCCGTTACTATATTCATAAAGTCAAATGGAACGAAAAAAAGCCAAAATTTTATGTTAAAATATACTTGGAAACAATAAGTAAAAACTTAAAAGCAATGAAAACTATAATAAGCACTTTTTTCTCATGTATTTATTTACTTATCCCTGACATGTATGGTTCGGCTATATGTACTCTTGTATATGTTCTTATTAAAGGTGCCCTGCCACACGCATTTCATTACTTTTGTGGTAATGTCTGAAGTTTTACTCTGTGACATTTTTTGTGGAAAAAGTTTCCTTGGTTACCTTGGGTCAAGCCATACTAGCGTGCTATGGAAAGCCTGCAGAAAGACTCAGCTCCAGGGTTGCCAGGTTTTCACAACAAAACCGGCCCAATTGAACCGTAGACTTGGCAACACTGCTCAGCTCGATTTGCGCCAGTTCTCATTAATATTCAACGAGCTAAGCTGCTTGACTCTGATTGGCTATTGCTAACAGCTAGCCAATGAGAGCCAGGCTATCAGCATCCTTTACCCAGCGCAACAAGTAGAGGAACGTTGTTTACTATCGTCTGGAGTCGCTGCATAAATGGCTTCTTCAGGTATATTGCCACATGGCGTTCAGCCATCCTTGCTGTATGCGAAAACTGTCACTAAGCTAGATGAATTCTGTGGGCGGGGTCTCAACTGGGCGAGCTCATGAATAGTAATGAGCTCAGGCAACACGTCAGACCTACCCGCTTTTGTAAATGGCCTGATATCTCCGCTTATTTCTTTTCAGTGGCTAGAGCTGACAGAGGAGGTAGCAGATCGTTTTCACATTCACGACATAACACAAACACATATGGACCTAACTTTTTTTTCTTTTTTTTTTAGTAAAAACGGTTTTGTGTGGCAGGGCACCTTTAACATTCAATAATAATAATTAAAAAAAAGAAAAAAAGGTAAATACTAAGGTTTTGGGAAACTTTTTGGAAAATAGTATGTTTGTTTTCACAATTCTGACTTTATTCCTCGAGATATAAACTCGAAATTGCGATAAAGAAAGTCTGTGAGGTATAAACTTCGAGAAATTTCAAGAAAAAAGTCAGAATTGTGAGATAAAAAGTCACAATTACCTTGTTTTTATTTATTTTATTCCGTGGAGGAAACAAGCTTCCATAGAAACCATAAGGGATGTAATAGGCTAATCATTTCATAATCATCTCATTTGAATAGTCTTTGTATGTGGAGGACAAAACCTACAAAATCAATAAATAAATAAATACGCAAAATTCAACATTAATATATATATAAATAAATAAATTAGAAAAAAATACATAAATCTACATATTCCTGCATAAATAAAAAATATTAATAATTAAATGTGCGAGGAGATAAATAATTAAACAAATGTTAAAAGAAATGCTAAACTGAAGGTTGACTTTTTTCATTTTAACCGTTTATTCATTTTTTTATATAGCTCGGTATTTATTTTTCCTTGGCCTAACATGCTAATGAGGTGTCAATCAAACATCAGAAGGTGGTCTGATGCCACCATTGGCTGATGTTTGATTGATACCTCCTCATTAGCATGTTAGGCCAAGGAAAAATAAATACCTACATTGAACATTTGTGGAATTATTTATTTATTTATTGTTTTTGCAGGTTTCGTCCTCCATATTTGTGGCGATTGTAGTAGGTCACTCAGGTCATCTGTGTGTTTCTGTTCCTTCAGCTCTGCCAGAAGATATTATTAAACTGGCCAAGGATGTTAAACCAGTGACAGAAATCCAACAAAACGGCAACGACTTCACCATCACATCCAAGACCCCCGGGAAAACCGTCACCAACTCTTTCACCATCGGCAAGGAAGCTGAAATCACCACCATGGACGGCAAGAAGCTCAAGGTAGAAGAATATGTATAATTAATTTACACCTTATTATGAAGTCGATTGTCTGTTGATATTATTAATAAGACCAGGAGTATATTGAAGGAAGGGTCGGCCATTTTGGAGAGGCTAGCAATAGCGAGCTAGCTTTGAAAGCATAAGATCCCCACCCTCCCTTTAGAGCGTCTACAAAGCGTCACGAGATGTCGCAAAGCACATAACATTACAATAATATGAACATAAACAACTTAAAGAGCACTGACCTGTACCACCTGACTGCTGCAGATTCATTTCGCCGTTGATAGTGTTGCCAACCGCGTCCGCTCCATAGACAGTAAAAGGTCCGCTCCGAGTATAGCTCACAGCGAGTCTTGAAAAGTGAAGCTAAGCGTCTCGATCGTGGCTGGATGCAGTATAGGTCATAAACCCCACCCTCTCCATGAAATGTAATGGGACTAGACAAACTAACCAGGGTTTCTAACTCTCTCTCTATTTTTGGTAAACATTACAGTATAGTCTGCATTAATTATTATGTCGAAAGCATTTACAGTATCGTTTTATTATGGAGGGGGATGGAAAGAGTGATGTCTTTCTTGTATTTACCCCTCAGGTATTCCTTATTTATTGCTCACACCTGTACTCCTTGGTGGTCAAATGTGACCATACGCCGTAACTATTTTTCAATTAAATAAATGTTCTATATTTTAGTTCAATAATATTTATTTAATATTTTGAGGAGATCTTTTGCTACTAAATACTAGTGATGATGGCCAAATGACGCATTTCGAAGCATTATTGCTTTCTGATACAATTGTGTCGAAAATGGTTCATTACTCGAAGCTTCATTCAGATAGAAATTGCAGCACCATCTCCTGGTGAAGTAAATGTAATGCAACAAAGCTGACAACCATAAAATGCAACTAGGCTTATATGTTAACGCCCCGTTTATTACGTGTTTACCGAGGCGATCAAAGCTGAAGCAGTGTTAGTGCTGCGAAACTCATTTATGTAGGTGAATTTTACAGATACTGATGAATTTCATGTGTTCACCTTGATAATAAAACATTAAGCATGTGTGGGTGTGTGTGTGTGTGTGTGTGTGTGTGTGTGTGTGTGTGTGTGTGTGTGTGTGTGTGTGTGTGTGTGTGTGTGTGTGTGTGTGTGTGTGTGTGTAATTATTTCTTTAGACAAGGACAGAAGATCAGACCAGCTTAAAAAAAAAGTTGGAAACAGAAATTCTAATGGTTTCTATTAAATATTACCAATAGGAACCATTGGCTTTTACCATTTAAACCACTACAGATTTATATTTATATTCCATTAGGATTTATTGCCCCCACCAATAGAACCCAGCACATATCAGTAGAGACCCACAGAGACCACTATAATTCCCATTACAACCAATAAAATTCCCATGAAAACCATTAAATCCAACAGAATTTCTGTAATGGTTTCTATAGTTTTTTTTAGCAGGGCAGTATCATGCGTGAAAGCTTTATCTTGTTTAGCTGTGGGAAGCAGAACTCTATAACTTGTTAACTGGTGGGACTGATATTTTTGTATGTTGAAAAGGATGTGCTTGTGTAACTGGTTGTACTTGTATAATGTAGCAGAGGGTTTTTGAAGTTTCTGTCTTTGATGCATGTTTTTATGTAACAATGTCCATATGTTCTCTAATTAATTATAAAAAAATAAAAATAAAATGTGGCAGAGGGTGACACTGAAACAAACTCAATCCACTCTCCTCAACAATAACGCCAATCCAAACACCGACTACTACAACCCAAGGTGTTGCCAAAGTTTGGCTTCACTTTTATAAGAAATTCAGCCGCCAGGTTTCAAACCTGTCAACACTGGATTGGGCTGTCAAAGTAGTCAGGTGATTCACTACAGGAGTGAACCAGTGTGTTTGCTTCAGAAGTCATTTTCACGTGACTAGTGGCGTAATGATACAAGCTCCGAAGCAGTGGTTCATTGCAAGGACCGTTCGAGTTTGAAGCAAGCTTCGGAGCATCTGTGTCAGACGTAACATCACTACTAAATACTATTTGTGTAATAATCATGGTCCATTAGTAACCACCTAAAATAATATTTGTATTATTTATATTACAATTAGTGTAGTAATTAAGGTTAAAATAGAAAATTTAGATGCAAAGAGGCAAATTATATTCAATTTGTGGATGGAAAAATTATAATTTTCATTTGTAATGCCATGGTTTACCCACTAGGTGCCTGTATGGCACTTTAATCAATATACCTGTATCCACTAGACTAGTCTGGCCATGAGTATTGCAGGTCATAACTGCCTACTTATTTTTAGGTTTTGCATTTTAATAAATATTTAGACATGATCAAACACTAGATTTTTAAAATGTGAAGTTTAAGAAAGTTAATAACTTGCATCCTAATATTTTTTTTAATGACACTTTCAAATAAAGCTAAAAAAAAGGCACTGCATATGAACTGATACTGAATCAAGATCGAAATCTCAATCCAACTTGAACTTAAAAGTTGGCAACCCTGACTAAACAATAAAATTACACTTCAAATAAATTTTTTCCAAAGATGGTTTCTGTCATTTTAGACCGTTTTTATCACGCTGTTGTTGTTTTTTTTTTTTTTCAGTAAAATATCCAAAAAAACACTAGGCTAGTGTTGTATATTTTTTTCAGTTGAGTACTTACAATATCCCAAATGTTTCAAACTATTTGTAAATCGTGAGAAATTGCTATTTTAACCAAGGAACCAGGACATGTAAGGGAGTCGCCTGTCAGTGGCATCATATCTGCGTTCCCCTCGGTTTCCGGTTTTATTTTGCAGAAACGCTTTACTCTCACTGCAGTGTCATAGCAGCCGCCGAGAGAACGCACGTCATAACATCATTTTCAACACACTCAGATGTATCTAATATGATACACAGAGCTACCTCATACTCATGACCGGAAAAGCGAAAATGGCGCCGGCGACTGTGGCATAATAAAAGTCCCGCCAGAGACTATGCCATAATAAAAGTCCCGTTGCTCGTGTGGTGTGTGTTGCCTTCATCTTATTAACAATCGCTCCTGCGGTCTTGCTCAGCTCCTGCTCTGCTTGATACTACAGTAACATTAATAATCACATCCATGAACATGATTTCTGCCCGAGTCCTATCCCGATTCTTTTCCACCGACTGTGAGGTGAAGATGACATCTCCCATGAATCCGTGCTCAAACGTGGCGTCATCAAACTACTCCTTTGTTTTGAATAGGCGACCTCTAGTGGACGGAAAAGTTACATAGTGCAGCTTTAATTAGTTAGATAACATGGAAATAGACTATCTAGCATAGCCTAATATATAGTAAGTCAAACAGCAACAGTCACTAAAATAACTACTCAATGGTAGGCTGAGGCTCTTTTAAAAATGATGGTAGTAGACTAGCGCTACATCTACTAGACCAGGGTTAGGCATTTCATGTATTGCTATCTCCTGAATTAGTTAATCAGTCCCTCAATGATCATGTTAACTATGTCTGAATTTCCACCACGTCTGTTTTTGAATCATCTTACCTGTTGAAATGTAGATTAGGTTACTGCCGAGTATTTACCATATCAATTTACTAGCGTTACCATAGGAACGCTTAGGCTTTTGCCACCCGGAAGAACGTCTATTATTGTTGTGATTATAGAAATGACTGTACTAATCAACAATTGGCTGTTTCATTCAGAAGGCGGGGCTTATTCGCCATATTGGGCGTTGCACTTTCTCCCATTCATAAGCAATCGGAGTGCACTGTCTTCATGTATATGAAGTCTCCGGTTTCAATCTCTTCCAAATGTAGAAAAAAATAATTGGACCACTTAACTTACTCTGGTGTGTTTCTCTCTTCCAGTGCATTGTCAAACTAGAGGGAGGGAAGCTGGTCTGTCAGACGGATCGATTCTCTCACATCCAGGAGATCAAGGGAGGAGAGATGGTTGAGGTTTGTACTGGTGCTCTAATATATGCATTGCTCAGATTTCACAACTGTCTACATCTGTTAAATATGAACATATGTCATATTATTTTAATTTTCTCTGGGTACGTATTTATTTTCCAGACCCTGACAGTAGGAGGAACCACCATGGTCAGGAAGAGCAAAAAGATCTGAAGAGTTTAATAATCACTGGCTATTTAAATAAAGCTCTGATTTATCATAATAGTTTGAGTTTTTTGTGTTTTGTTTAATAACACTAGCTTTCAATAACAGACGCTTCCAGCAATGGGATGGTTTATGAATGTGGGTTTATATTTTTGAAAATTAGTTTTTGTATAGAAATAAACCATAAAGTTGATCAAATATAAAACTACTCAACATTTCCACTGTTATAGTACAGAAATAGAAGATGCAATTCATCAGCATTAATGTATTGTGGCATGTTTTCACATTCTATGGTTTATGCTAATTAAAAAAAAAACACAACAATTATAAAATTCAAAATAATTAATGAAACAGCTAAATGTAAACGGTAACAGAAATAGTAAACTGTTTGGCCAGCATGTAAATAAAGTGTATATGAAATTGAACCAATCTGACATTTAATTAAAATACTTTTGTCCTGAAAAACAGTTCAAATTTAAAATACAAAAGAAAAGAAAAAACACATTTATGGAGCTTTCTACACTGTACCAAATTTCAGGTCTCCAATTCTGCTCGCATCTTAATTTTTTAATTGGCCAAATTGAATTTCTGTGAATGAAATTGTATCAATTCACAGAAATTTAATTTGGCCAACTGAAATATTTCGATGTGACCAGTCACTAGAAAACTTTTAATTGGAGAGGCCTGACATTTTTTACAGCATAAAAATACATTTTATTGGTTTTAAAGATGTACAAAAACAGCCAGCAGGATAAACAAACTAACATACAAATATACAAATTAACATTAAACAATGCTTTTTTTTTTTACAGCTTTCTTATTTTTCAAACCTAATATTGTTTTTAGGTATTTTTGAACTTATGCCTTCAAAACAAAGGCTCATCTATTATTATTAAATTATTAATATTATTGAAAAATGAAGAAAAACAGCACTGCATTTTAAATATATTTTTTTTACATTAGCTCTCAATTTTTTTTATCAAAAAAAGAGTGTTATAAATATTAGAGAACATAAGAGAATACATCATAAATGTAAAAAACAGTTGTACATGGGGGCATTAGACATTTAACAATTTCCAAACATTTTAAAAGCTTTTTGCTTAATTGAATATCGAATTGCGTCAATATAATGCTCCATTTCTTTCTTTTATTTACAAGAAAACTTACATTTGTGAACATGGAATTTTACCGTTAAAAGAATAAAATGTTTTTTTTTTACTAACCTCTTTTTTTATTAACCAGAGAAACTTATAGTACACAGAAATGTGCATATTAATACACAAAAAAACATCCATTGATCCATTAATCAAAAAACTGTGTATAAATATTTTTATATAAATAATATGACAGTTTTTTTTTCTCTTTTTATTGACAACGTTCTCCAAAAATAATAAAATGTCTTAATAAAATAAATATTTAGCTTGACGCGGCGGTGACGTTATGGCGAGCTCGTTTGCGCATGCGCATACAGTCTGTGTACGTGTGCACACATCGAGCTGGACCGCGGCCTGAGAGTCCATCTGTCTGTGTGTCTGTGGACCTGAAGGTTGCAGTTTTGTTGTTATGGCGAGATACATGCGACCTCCAAACACCTCTCTGTTCATCAGAAACATCTCCGATGACAGCAGGTTAGTGCGCATGAGTACTAGTTACCGCAGCGGTTTGTAGGCTACACTGCGCGAGAGCTGCTCACGGCCGCGCGCGTTTGTGTTTTATTCTCACTAACTATAATAAATGTGTCACGTGCATGAATATACATCATGATTAGACCCTCATCTAAAGTTATATTCATAAACTTACCTACTAGTGAGTGATTTTGCTCTACTTCCTACTAATCAGTGGATTAAAGGGTAAATGAAAACGTTATTGGTCCGTTTGAATGTTATTCATAATGAGTGACAGTCCGGTTGAGTCTCCACATTTCAAATCAAAATGTTATAATATGCTATTATTTTCACTGATTGTATATGCTGGCTATTGCATCTTTAACCCCTTAACTGTCACCCCCCTAAAGTGAAAAGCAATTCAAAATAGGAAAGTATGAAAAAGTTATGGAAGTTTAAATTTACTGTAAATAAAAAATACTGTACTAAATATTTTTTATTTTATATAAAATATTTATTTTACAAAAATATTTTAATCTAAAATTACTATAAAATCAAAGCCATATGTCTAACCAAGTTGTGTTCTAAATTTGAAGTTGATATCACAAAAATTGAAGTTCCCATGAGATTTTGTTTAGGCGCTATACCAAAAATAGCCACCGGGTGTCATTTCAAATTCCATTTATTGTTTTTTTGATGCATTTTCCTGTAATTTTCTGTGCAAATGTCACTTCCATCACAAAACGGTCACCAAATATGGACCCTTGAGACTCAGACCTTTCCGACGATATGTGTTTTGTCAAGATTGGAAAAGATTTTGATTATAAAGTAGTTAAAATAAATGTTGTAATATGAAACATGACGCCGCCCACTAGGGGAGGAGCCTGCTAAAATAATTTAAAGTACCATTTCCATGGTAACGCAACGTCCAATTTCAAAACGGTTTTCACAGATGAATTTTGAGTTTGTAAGCTTTCGAATGATACCTAATTTATGATAATTACTAAAATATATGATACAAAAAAAAGGTGATCAAAAAAAGTGCCAGGTGTCCCGCCAGCGGGACGGTGACAGTTAAGAGGTTAAGCCAGTGTTAACGTTAGTTTGAAATGTTTCAACTAATCGATTTCTCACCCAGCATTATTTTATTCTTTCATAATGTTTATTTATATCTTTAATTAGCGTTTTTTTATTGTATTTATTTTTTAAATAATTATTTTGGACTTGTAACTAGCAACGTATACGATAATATAAAACTTAAGTGAGATTAGAGGGAGATTCATTTGCATCATTTTGCAAATTGGGGTAACATTAGTTTAGATTTTGTTTTACCATGAATTCTGCATTTAAGCATGTTTTTCTTCACAAAACTAGCTATGTTTCCATCCAACTATTATGGCAGCTTGTTTCCACCACAGAAAAAATAAAAAAGGTATTTGCGACTTTTTTTATCTCGCAGTTCTGACTCAAAATTGCGAGATAAAAACTTGCAATTGCTTGTTAAAGCTACACTGTGTGATATTTTCCCCCATCTAGCGGTGAAAGGATATGACCATCCAGTAAATATTAGTTTCTGTTCCTCCCGATTTCGTTTTAACTCCTACGGTGGCCGATTTAGTCCAAGATTAACATGGCTTCCAGTTCGATCCAGCAATCCCCCTCTTCACATTCGTCATCGAGTTGTAACGTGTGTGTCCGGGTGAAATATACGGATAGCTCACTCAACGCAACTGGAGTCGATGCAAACACGGAGGCGATTGACATCAAACAGCCCGCAAAACAAAAATAAATGAATGTTAGCAACAGAAGACAGAAAATAATCCGCACACATGGGAGCTCGAGGCGCAGTGCACACACACACACACAGAACGCAGGCGCTCCAACCGGGGCGAACACTCTTAAAGGGGCCACACTGTTTTCCTACTCGTTACAGAGTGTTAAAACGCGAAAGGCGAAGCTTGAATTTACGGGTATGTCCCTCTTTGGCTAATGTACTTTCAAGATGGAGGGGCAACATGGCGACCCCCATTCGAACCCCTTACCCGTATGTATTTTCAATGGCATATTATAAACTTACGAGAATACTTTATTACTTGAAAGAAGTAAATATACATTAATGAGCACATATATTTTTATAAGAACTAAGTGTTTTTAGCTAAGAATAAACTAAAAAAGTTACACAGTGTAGCTTTAAAAAGTCAGAATTGCACATTTACTTCACAAAAGTCACAATCGCGAGGTTTAAACCCGCAATTGTGAGATAAAAAGTCACGATTATCTTTAAGTAAATGTTATTCTGTGGCGGAAACAACCCTCCATAACCTGTTTTTAATGCACATTTTAGGATATATACATTTACCATAAATCCCTCGATGCGCAACACAAAAAAACTCGGGAGACTTTGCCTCCGCAGAGGATGTGATTGGAGGACTGGACTAACCAGCGGAGTGATTTCATCGCATCGCGTCTCAAATGTTGGTTTGATTATTCTGAAATGCCTGAGCCGAAGTCTGCCGTCAATGATTTGGTGTAATTCCCACCCAGAAGCGTCTCACATGATTGCGTTCCCAAACACCAAGCATTCGAACGCAAGATAACATGACAGTGTTTCAAGCAACAGATTGCAGAAACTTCATTGTGTGCGTAACTTTGGATGGAAACATAGCTAATGACTTGTGTCTTCTTGAAAAGCGAATATCAGAGCTTGAGTAGCGCTTCAATGGCACATTATTATCCTCAAAGCACTCTGGGAGAGGCTCTCAGACAGAGAAGTAAATGTCCTGTCGTTTCATGGTACTTTAGGCCAGAGGATTTGCGTCGTGAGTTTGGTCGTTACGGACCTATAGTAGATGTCTACATTCCTGTTGACTTCTATTCACGGCGACCAAGAGGATTTGCATACGTACAATATCCTTTGTAGGCAAATGTGTAAAAGAAAGAAAATATTGCGAGTTTTTAAAGGGATGGTTCATCCAAAAATAAACAAGCTGTCATCATTTACTCATCCTTTGCTTTCCTTTTGTGGAACACGGAAATAGATATTAAGCTGAATGCCCAAGCTGCACTTTTCTGTATAATGAAAGTGAATGGGGAGCTGCATAAAAGTTAATCCACGTTATTTAGGGTGTGTTCACACTCTTGGCATGTTTGGTTGGATTAATTCGGACCCTGGTGCGCACCAAACAAGCGGAATGAGATGCTGAAAAGATGGGTCTCGGTCCGCTTCCAAACAAACCCTGGTTCAGTTCGACTGAAATATGAACACAACACAGACCAAAGACATGTAAACAAACCAAAAACAGGACATGATGTCACATAAAAAGGACAGAATGCTCAAGCGTATACTTGAAAAGTTTTAATGCAAAGAGTTGCTCCTAGTGACTAGGGCTGGGTATCGATTCAGATGTTCCAGATCGATTCGATTTCGATTCACAAGCTCTCAAATCGATTCGATTTCGATTCTCGGTCTGATTTTCGATTTCGATTTTCGATTTCGATTTTCGATTCAACTCAATGAATATAGATTTAATACATATACTATATTTGTAAAAAAGAACAGTGAACATAAGTTTAAAAGTGGGTAATTAATAAAAAGAAATTAAGCCACAAACCTGTATATTAAACTCTCTTTTATTTTTAGGTACACTTGGGTACATTAAAACAGAACCCAGCTTTAATTTTCAAATTCATACAATTATGCTAAATAAAAACAATACAATTTTGATGCAAGATGAAAAATGTATGCTGAAAAAAGTCAGAACAGTCGCATTCCTTGATCAAACAGGATCAGGTTATTTCATTTTTAAGATAAAATAATCATAAAATCTTACAAAATTAGCTGTAACATGGATGCTGCAAGCCTATGAACATTTTAAGCACTGAATGAATGAATGACAGGTTCGCGGCGCCTCTCGCTCCTTGGTAACATCGCGCAAGGCAAATAAGCGGGTGACATCTAGTGGAGAAGACTAGTAATTAGATTAACGTTAATCTTACCAGAGAATGTCTAATTACGTTCAATGTTTGCGGAAATAAATATGGAAAAAAATCGATTCGTGGCATTTGAGAATCGATTTTGAATCGACCACGTTATAAAAAACGATTAATCGAAAAATCGTTTTTTTTTGCCCAGCCCTACTAGTGACAATTTTCCTCTTAGAATTAAAGGAAAATCCTAGTAAAGAATAAAGTAATTCAGAAAGCATCTTAACTGAGGTCTTATGTTGCGTTCACACCGGACGCGATTCGCGCGAGTGATTTACATGTTAAGTCAATGCAGAGACGCGAAATGGCATTCTGCGGCGCGATTCGCGCGATTGAGGCGGCGAGATTCGAATCGCTCAAGTTGAAAAATCTGAACTCTGGCGGATATTTCGCGCCGGGTTAACCAATCACGAGCTTGCTCTAGTAGTGACGCATTTACAAGCGGAGGCAGAAATCCCAACAACAATGGAGGACAAGATAATGGTGGCCGTATGTGGAGACCCGGAGCTGTACAATACATCATCCTATCACTACAGGAACAGGAATAAAAGGAATAAAAAGGATCTTGCTTGGAAGAAAGTGAGTTATTGTGAGCCATTGTGAGCCAAGTGAGCCATTTCACAACGAGACAGGAGCAGAAAAAAAGAGCCAGAGCCAGCGGCAAATGTGAGAAGGACTAGCCGAGGGAAGGCGGGTCTCCCCGGGTACACGAGCGCTGAGCGCCGCCGATCCCCTGGATCTCACAACTCCGAAAACGCCAGATAAAATGCTCAAATAGGCACTCTTTTTATAAATTCACCACAGATTTGAGCTTTACACAACTATATTATCGCCTGAAAAAGTCTTTAAACTACGTTTTGTCGCACATTAATAGTAGTAATTTTTACAAAAAAACTCATATAGGCTCATATAGAGCAGAAGCCCCGCCCATGACGCGAATTCGCGTCTGGTGTGTAGTTGTCACACGCGTTTTTCACGCGCGATTCGCGCGAATTACACGCGCGAATGAAGCGAGTGAACTCAAAATGTTCAAGCGTCCACCTTCGCGCGATTAGCGCGAATTATTCGCGCGAATCGCGTCCGGTGTGAACGCCACATAAAGGTGCAAAATTGTTAGGAGTACAGACTTAAGAGTTTCTTTAGCAGAGGAGAAAATGGACGAAATGTGAAGAGGGAGAAGAAATGTGTTGCACGCAATGCATGAGTTAATAAGACACTACACATTAGATCGAGCAGGGATCATGTTTGTGACCGATCTTATTAGAGACTAGGGATGCAACAATACAGTTAGTCCACGGTTCAATACATACCTCAGTTTTTTTAACCACGTTTTTCGGTTCGGTTCTGATGGCTTGTCACATTCGTTTTTGCTATTTATTCTTAGGCGACAGGAACAGCAAGAGGATAAGGAGAAAAAATAAAATGTTTTAATTGCAATTCTCTTTATTTTACTTTTGATTTTCTCTTTGTCTTTTGTTGTTTTATTAACATTAAAGGGATAGCATAGTTGTAAATGCTTTCATCGATTACTCAAGCTCAAGTTGTTTTAAACCTTTTCTTCCGTTGGACATCAAATATATTTTGAAGGATGTTGGAAACCAAACATTTGCTGGTCCCATTGAAATAATAATATGGAAGTCAATGGCTACCATCAGCTGTCTGGTATTCAACTGTCTGTGTTCAGCAGGAGAAATTAATACAGGTTCGGAGTAAGTTATGACATAATTTTAGAGGTGAACTGTCCCTTTAAGGACAAGCGTGTTCACTAGGCTGCGCTGCTGTCAATTTAAGACCTGCACGCATCTAATATACAGACACACGCCGATTTTTCTTTCTCTTTATACATAACCGACTGTGTTTATGTAAACCTTGTGTGTATTTGACAGTATTAGCACAGTAAGACGACTACTTAGTCCAGTAATCACGTGTTTGACAGGCTTTTAGTGCTCACACTCAGAAAAGCGCATGTTAAATGAAATGTTTAACCGGCAAGGCTTTAAAACGCATGCAAATAATGAACTTTGGTGATTGTGAATAACTATAGTGTTCCGTGAGTTTAACTCTACCATTAATGTGTGATGTGAATGCATGTCGCGTTGTTCAGCATTAGGGCTGGGCAAAACAGTTGATTTTTCGATTAATCGTTTTTTATAACGTGGTCGATTCAAAATCGATTCTCAAATGCCACGAATCGATTTTTTTTCCATATTTATTTCCGCAAACATTGAACGTAATTAGACATTCTCTGGTAAGATTAACGTTAATCTAATTACTAGTCTTCTCCACTAGATGTCACCCGCTTATTTGCCTTGCGCAATGTTACCAAGGAGCGAGAGGCGCCGCGAACCTGTCATTCATTCATTCATTCAGTGCTTAAAATGGCGGTTTCAGGTGCGTTGTCGACGTTGATGCCACCACCTTCACATAAAAAGTCAGAGGTATGGAAGTGTGGCTTAATTTCTTTTTATTAATTACCCACTTTTAAACTTATGTTCACTGTTCTTTTTTATAAATATAGTATATGTATTAAATCTATATTCATTGAGTTGAATCGAGAATCGAATAAAGAAAATCAAATCGAAAATCGAATCGAGAATCGAAATCGAATCGATTTGAGAGCTTGTGAATCGAAATCGAATCGATCTGGAACATCTGAATCGATACCCAGCCCTATTCAGCATATATTGGGATGGAGGCAAATGATGAAAAATAATTATTTAAATGCAAAACTGAAAAAACGCAGTTCACAAGCGCGTATTGAACCATGAATGCGCTTTTTCTTTTTTTTCCCTTCTTGGACAACCAACCAATCACAGTCTTCAAAAGACTGTGTCATACGTAGCAACAGGGTCAGCCCCGCCTCTTCACTAAGATAAAAAATTTTGTCGTTTCCTCGCTCAGAGTTGCTCTCAGATCAGTCCTGAATCACTCTTAAGCTAAGACTAGGGATGGGGAAATGAAGCCTCATGAAGCACTGACGCTGCGTCCAAATTTGCATACTATCCGTACTAAATAGTATTCGAAAATAGAATTAGTGTGTCCCAAATCGTAGTATGTTGAAAAGAGTATTCCCGGATGGTCTACTATTTCCAGTCATAATTCGAAGTGCAGATCAATGTGCACTCTAACGGCTGATATTGCCCACAACCCATTGCGAGATGGACGAGGATTCGATTAGAACTACAAACACGGATAAAAAGTGTTAAACTAAAACATGACGGTTACGCGAGTCTGACGGTTAAGTAGAGAGGATTAGATAAAGGGGTTTGAGTGAGCAATTATCAGTATTTAACCTGACAAAAAGATATTTATTCAATGTTAGCCACATTATATTTCAGCTGCAGCAGCATTGAGAACTTTTGTAATGATACGTTTGGCCATTAACTTTGCAAACACATGAGAGGAGTCTCTGCATTAAAGACCCACGAATGGCAGATGAACGTGCTACTACATTTCTCTCTGATACTTGAATGTGGAGGATTTGAACTGTAATGATGATTGACAGGGCAGTTTAAACAGTGATGGGCTGTTACTAAGCAACAGAGTCCGTTAAAGATGACAAAGTAGTATGTCCCAAAGCTTGCATACTCTTTTGCTACACACACAAAAGTATGTACTTTTTCTTCACAAAAAGAGTACATACTTTTAGGTCGTAGTAAAAGTAGGCGAATTGGGACGCAGCATGAGGCTTTCCCCTGACTGTCCGGGAAAAGATTTGAAGCTTCAAGAGTGTCGAGAACAGCGCCATCTGGTGCTTATTTAAAATAAAGCAGCCAGAAGCCTGTGGAAGAAGCTCTGTCTGATGAAACAACCATAAAGGGTCCTGCACACTGTGCGATTTTTCTAAATCCTCTGCGAATGTTGCTTGTCAGACTGTACGAACATGATCCCCGATGTAATGCATGTCACACTGTAGGATCTCAGTTGTCATTATGTCAGACTGTACGACAGACAGACGCGAAAAACGGACTTAAGCAAGAGACTCGTACGGACTGAGTTTTTCGTCATCAATCCGTGACACGTTCGGTAACGGTGAGCCGCATTCACAGACACAATGGTAGCGTTCAGCAAACAACAAAAACAAGCGGTGGCATTTTTCATTCACCTGACTCTTTTCTACATGTTCCCTGTTGTGATTTGATGTTGTCGCACTAAATGCATCATCAGGTTCTGCGCTCCTATTGGTTCTTGATTTGACGGTCGCACTGCAGGATTGCGCCTCTAATCTTCTGACACTGCCAGAATTTTGTCCGAGGTAAAATTTGATCACAACGGTCATTAATCGGTTGTCGGTGCACATGTCAAACTAAGGATCAAAGACTTCAGATTTTAGCCAAGGATCAGAGAAATCTTTTTAGGATTTCAAAATTTGTCTCAGACGGCCAAATCGTGGCCAAAATCGCACCGTGTGCACCCGACTTAACTCCCATCATTTCAATGTTATGTGTACAAATAAAAGCCTTACACATTTGTGTTTAATTTGTCCATTAAATAAATTAATTTACTCATTAAAGTGTGACAATAAAATATAATATGAGCTTATATGAATAAGGACATTGTGTGATAGGATCATTAAATGTGCTTTGACACTTGGCAGTGATGGTGCTTGTGTGGGAATGACAGAAAAGTGATAAAGTTTTTAAGTATTTTTATCAAGGAAAAAAAAAATGTTTTGCAGTGTTGAGGCCTGTTCACACGGGACGATTTTCGCGTGCGTTTATCGCCGACGTTTAACGCCTCGTGACTAAACAAAGGGCGCCAATGTGAGTGTGCACATCGACGCGCAAAACGTCAGGCATAAAAGCGTCATTTAAAAAATTAAAAAACGCTTCGGGTACGTTTTTTTATTTTAACGTGGCGTGTTGTTAACTGGCCGACCAATGAGATCCGCGCTTTTGTTCACGTGGCTGGAGCTGTTGAAGTTACAGCAAAACACGACTTTTTGGCGCTCAAGCACAAAACGGTCTTGTTTGTTTCCCAAACAAGAAAAAGTTTGTGATGTTTCCCATCACAGTTTGGTACAGGCGTCAGAACCGCGTCTTCGCAGCAGGTCTTCGTTTGTGTGCAATTCCTGGCATTTCCTTTACACATTTTTTAAGCTCTTCATGAGTTCTCAGCTGGTCAAAATACCATCATATGTAGCTACGCACATACAACGAGCGCATTTAGCCGCGCGCAGCATTGCTTTGGATGTTCCGTCGCGAAATATGTCACAAAAGCTTTTTTTTTTTTAGGTTTGGTGTTAAAAAGAACGAGTGTGAACTATCAAATCAGGACTAAATGTATAATTTTTCTTATTTTTTCCATTCATATAGTCTTTTTGCTTTTGTTTCCCAAAATATTTCTAATAATATCTAGCCCTTTAAATGGTATAGCTGATATACAAAAAATGAAGTTCAGTAAAAATGAATTGATTTGGAACATGACTCTTTGCTTCTGGAACTGATTTTTCCATTTATTTTCCCCAAATTGCACTCAATGTCCTCATCCAGTGTAATGTATTTCTTCAATTCTTGGAACACAAAAATATAATGGACATTTACTTTATAAATGGACTATTTTTACTCCAAAATATTTTGAAGAACTAATGACTAATGTTATGCAATGTTTATGGTGGGGTTTTTTTTGTCGTTTTTCTGAGCTCCACATTCACTTTCATTGTATGTGGAGAATAATGACAAAATTGTAATTTTTGGGTGTACCATCCCTTAAAAGCTTGACTGTGAATGGCCGTGAACATGTCAGATGTTTGTCTCCTAACTGATATTTCCTCTGTTGTTGTCTCAGCAAATGTAAAGACATACAGTTCTGGAGACCTTCCCTACAAAGAATATTTAAAAGGGCCGATGTAGAGTAGATTCAAGACAAAGAAAATAAAGAGAAAGTTAAAGCTTGAAGATTCAAAGGGGACCAAAATCAAGTCAAGGCCTCGGTCTGACCAAAGAAAGAGGAAAAGACTAAAGGTTATTGGGCACAGACATCCCCAAGTCCTTCTCGGAGGTGGTTAAAGACAATAAAGGTCAAGCTGAAGGTCAAAGGTCAAGCATGTTAAAGGTAACCCGTTTTAATGTTGTATCCTACCATTACAGAGCACATGATTTCTGTACGTAATCAAAGGCAGTTTTCCAATCCATAATTCCTCTCCCTTTGATTCGCCTACAGATGCATTTATTTGTGTGTTCTCTTTAACTTCGGGCACTAACTCAATTGTCACATAGTTTTGTCTGTTTATGATACCTGTTTTTTTCCCAGCTCATCTCATCCTTCATTTTGTGGTGAAAATGACAAGATAAAATATGTTAAATAAATACATCTTTTTTTGCATCATTTGATTGGAATTGACACCATATTCTTGTTCATAACACGTCGTGTCACATACTGTAGAAGTGCCTGAAGTTGGAGAACACACTTGTGCATTTTTCATCAACACATTCCCCTGTTGCCGTTTATCACAGTTAATTCAGATGATTTTTTATGTTTTGCTTTATAATCTTTCATATTTTTGGTGAATATTAAGATCGTATTGATGGAGAGTTCAGTGTCTATTATATAAATGACTCTTTAAAAAAAATGCAAAGCCTTAACCGCAGCTGCATGTTCGAGGACGTTCGCGACGCGGAGGACGCGCTGCATAACCTGGACAGGAAGTGGATCTGTGGACGGCAGATCGAGATCCAGTTCGCTCAAGGAGACAGGAAGAGTATGACTGCGGTTCAACAACACATGATATTAATTTTCAACATGGAGAAAAACAGAGATCGGAATCCTCCAGTTTAAAAGCATAACAATTGAATGTTATTTAATTGCGTGTGTTTGTTTTGTGGTGTGCAGCTCCCGGTCAGATGAAATCCAAAGAGAAGAGCTCTCCTCGCAGCGACTCGCGGTACGACGACTACGACCGAGACGGGCGGCGCAGACGCTCCCGCAGCCGCAGTTACTGCAGAAGCAGATCTCGCAGTCCGTCCTACGAACGCCGCGCTCGCCGATCAGGAAGCCCTAGAGAGTGAGTACAAACCCATTCATAGTTTTAGTTTTGAGTACATCCCAGTCACGGAGCCCTGGAGGGCGAAACAGCCATAGAACAAGCCTGTCCATTTTCCATCTTAAAAACAAAAAAATGTGAACAAGATGCAAGTTTTGGGCACTTATGATCCATATACAGCAGCTGCTGCAGTATTTCTATCACTTAAAAACAGAGGGACGTTTTTAAAACACTGAACGTGAAAAACACTGGTGAAAAGGCACTGGTGCTCGCCTACAAAGCAACCACTGGCTCTGCACCAGTATACCTAAACTCGCTTGTTCAGACTTACACACCCTCCAGGAGCTTACGTTCTGTAAATGAACGACGCCTTGTGGTGCCATCCCAAAGAGGCATGAAATCACTCTCACGGACCTTTTCCTGGACCGTTCCCACCTGGTGGAATGACCTGCCTATCTCAATTCGAGCGGCCGAGTCTGTAGACATTTTCAAGAAACATCTAAAAGCACATCTTTTCCAGCAGCACCTGACCAATCAAGAATAGCACTTATCACCCTATTCATTTTCTGTTTGTCTATTTAATAAAAAATAAAGTGCTATGTGTTCTGTTCTAGATTAACTGAGACTTGTTACAGCACTTGCATATTGTTGCCCTTGTCTGTTCTAGTTGCTTCTATTGCACTCATTTGTAAGTTGCTTTGGATAAAAGCGTCTGCTAAATGACTAAATGTAAACACAGGGTGAGTTGCACCAATAAGGATTAAATTAAAGGGGTGGTAAAACACATTCTTTCAAAGGCTTGATTGTGTTTTGTGGGGGGCACTGTAACATGTGTTCATGCTTCGTTTTTAAAGAATTGCATTGTTTTTCATATATTTTACCTTTATTCTACACTGCTCTGTCCCTCCTTGTAAAAACGGTCTGATGGTTTACGGGTTGTATGAAGCCAGTCCCTCAAAAATACGCAATGGGCTCAGATTGGTTAGCTGGCCCAGTGTGTTGTGATTCGCTAACCGTCTAGTGCACGTTTGTCGGAAACGTCACGCCCCTTACCTTTACCGGTAGACTGTGCTTTGGGTAGTATTAGAAACAATGGCGTCAATAAAACCATATCAATTTGAGGCCGAATCAGACCCAGACAATTTTAGTGAAGATGATCGAGCAGAGCCTGTTCAGTCCTCAAGAGTAAAGACTGCGGATTGTTGGGGTAACAGTTTTGGACCCAGGACCAGTAGTGAAAAATGAAGACCAAGAGTCAGGAGTTAGATTAATTAAAGAAAAATTTACTGAAGAATAGTTTGCAGTTTCATCAGCAGAAGCCAGCTTCAAGTCTCACAAGGAGTTCGTAGGCTGCGCTTCCTCTAACAGTCTCCCCGCCTCCGCCTAACATACATACAATTTCTGAACAGTTATACTGTTTTCAAGGTCCAACCACGTCATTAGTGTCATGAATGATTCTGATTGGTTCTAGCAACATGCACGTAAGCAACTTTCCACACGTAAACAGATAGGAGCACATATCACTAAAAGTGCGTAGACTAGTTGTCGCCCAGGCCAAGATTTAGATCGTCATGGCCTCGGAGGTCGCAGAATGGCGTCTCCACGTCTCGTATCGTCTGCAGAAACCCCATCTCCAATACTGAACCTGCACAGATCATGCAACGCACATACACACAAAAGCTCCAAAGAATATCAGCTTCCTCGAGGTTGAGAACATCTTAACTAACTATCAACAAGCACTTCCAAAACATGCTGATACTACATTTTAATACAGAAGTGAATTTATTCTTTTTAGTAAGAAAAAAATAAAAGAGGTACATTTCTCTGAGTCCCCAAAAAGTCACGTAGACCTGTGACCTATGTAGACATGAGGTCACTTTAGGATGACATATAGCTCAACACGTGCAGAGAGAGGTTCTCCCGGGGTGTTGATACACACACACACCAAGGACATTCGCCTGTCAGCACAGTTAACAGACATCAGAGCAGCACCTAAAGAAATGTGTTTCCACAAGCACACAGCAAATATAATACTAAAATCACTCATTGAATATAGAGGTTATAGGTGAACTGATTTATCAAATGTAGAAAAATGGTTATAACTCAATTATTCAGGTTATGGAAATAATAAAAAGAAACATTGAGAAGGATAGGTGTATAAAAGAAGAGACACAGGTATCTGACCTGCCCCAATAGGATCTATAGTGATCGCTACTGAATGGCACCGTTACTTTTGTATTTTTAGAACGATTATAGCCAAATATCTGTCGCAAGAACGAACACTAAACATTGGCTTTACTAGTATCCAAATCAAACACAGAACCATGTTTAGCATGCCTGTAGATAAACAATACATAAAAGCTCTAATCAAAGAATAATTTACACTAATGCCAAGTTCGCTGTTGAGATTTAAAAAAAGTTTGTAACGTTAGGTGTTTGTCGGATAACGTTAAGTATGAATGAGCATTTAACAAACTGGTTTGCAGAACAGCGTTGTCATGTTTACTTCCTTGCTACAACGTACAATTAACAATACAAACTATTACAGGAAAACACATCGACGTGTGTAAACAGCTTCTGTTTTTAAATCCATCTTTCAGGACAAGCCGTTGTGCGAATCCTGCATTGAACTCGCAAAGATTGTGGAAGCTTTCCTCCGTGAAATGTGCAGCGGGAGCCGCGCGCGCCCGTCTCACATTTTGTCACATTTTCCGGTCTTCTCCTCCGACCCCTGTCTGTCTCGTGCTTTGATTTATGATGGGCACTGCTGCAAATGCGACCGTGTTCCCCTCTGTCTCATACACACATGCATATAACATGTTGTATGTTAAACGCACTGCAACGCACCCCCGTCCCTAGGAAGGCTGAACAAAGTGGACCTGCAATCCGGATGAAAATAACAGCGTTTCGTCGGCATTGGCAACAACACTCCAGCCTACTAACTAGCCTACCACAACAACTATTCCCTGCGGCGATACAAAATGGCCTCGCCCCCCTTATTTCATATTCTCGGAGGAGGGGTTTATGTAAATATTGGGGCTGGTGATGTCAGAGACCCTGGAGGAATGTCTGTAGTCCCTAGCGGCCGTTTGCTGTAGTCCTTAGAAATTGATTTCTTTAAAAGCAAATATCTCCCTTTGCTTTAAACTTTGAACGTTGTAACTTTGCAGATGTTGTTTATGCTCAAACAGCAACATTACACACTAGCTAAAGTTAGAAAAGTGAAATCGTGGTTTACCACCCCTTTAAGCAGAGTTTAATGCTAATCAAGTATTTGTTGATCTGGGTTTTATTTTAAATCGAGTTGTTCCACCACTTCATTTTAAACACAGATTAACTATGTAGAAAGACCGTTAGAATTAAAGAGCTGATCGGGATGAACCGACGCCAGGCTAAAGAATCCTTATTAGTGCAATAAGGATCTTACACATACTCATCCTCCTCTCCTTTTCAGATTTTTCCATCTGTTGTTCATATATTTACAATGCAAAACAATTCAAATTATCAAGTTTTTTTCACTTTGGCCTGATTTCACAGACAGGGCTTAAATGAAGGGAACATGCCACTTTTTTTGAAAATAGGCTCATTTTCCAACTCCGCTAGAGTTAAACAGTAGAGTTTTACCATTTTCGAATTCATTCAGCCGATCTCCGGATCTAGTGGTAGCACTTTTAGCATAGCTTAGCATAGATCATTGAATCTGATTAGACCGTTAGCATCTCGCTCAATGATGACCAAAGAGTTTCAATTTAAAACGTGACTTCTGTAGTTACATCGTGTACTAAGACCAACAGAAAATGAAAAGCTGTGATTTTCTAGGCCGATATGTCTAGGAATTATACTCTCATTCCTGCGTAATGATCAAGGAACTTTGAGCCGTACTATGAGTGCAGCGGCGCAATATTACACAGCGCCTTTTTTTTCTTTCAAAAAAAGTGTAGTGTTCCTTTAAGCCAGGATTAGGCCTTAATTCAATTAGGGCATTTGAGACAAAACAATGACACCTACACATTTTTATGACATGTCATGAGCAAATTTGGCTTTCAGTTAAAACTGCTCAAACGTGCATTTTAGTCTGGGACCATAGGCTTAAAGGGATAGTTCACCCAAAAATGGAAATCATCCCATGATTTACTCAACCTCAAGCCATCCGATTATGTTCGTCTGAAAGTAGAAAGTCATATACACCTAGTAGTTATATTAAAAAATATCCTGGCTTTTCCAAGGCTCTATAATGGCAGTGAATGGTACCTTCGATTTTGAAGGCCAAAAAAGTGCATCAATCCATACAGCTCTACGGGTTAATAAAAGCCTAACTTTATAAACTAAAATAACTAGCTTTTGGCAGATGGGACACCAAAAGAATGACCTCTGACCTGACGTATGATGAAGGAGTAGTGTAAGCTCAGGTGAGTCTTGCGCATCAAACAGACTGAAGCTCCTCCCACATTTCTCTTTAAAAATTCTCGTTTTAGAATCGAATTCATGACCGGTGTTTCGCTATATCCTCTGCACTCCAGTGTTTGTCAACTCGTGGCACAAGTCAACTTGTGTAGGCCGTCTGCCGGAAGCTAGTTGTTTTAGTTTATAAAGATTTAAATATGGGTATTTTTCTTACACAAACGCATGGCTTCTCTTCACAAGGCCTTTATTAAGCCCTAGAGCCGTATGGATTCCTTTTATGATGGATGGATGCACTTTTTTGGGCTTCAAGGTAACATCCCATTATAGAGCTTGGAAGAGCCAGGATATTGTTTTTTTTTTATTAATATAACTGATTGTGTGAAAGTCATATACACTTAGGATGGCTTGAGGGTGAGTAAATTATGGGATAAATTACATTTTTGGGTGAACTAAGCCTTTAAGTTCTACCTGTGAAACCAGGCATACATTTAATGTTTTTTTTATTACTCCGACTTTTTGACCAATATGTTGTTCTGCATTGATCCATTGAATGTTTACTTTTGTTGAACAGCTCTCGGTCACACGGCAGACACCGGAGAAGCAGAAGTCGTGAGAATGACAGGTAAAGTCACTGGACCTTCATTTCTTCTCTTTTTAAAGGTTTATTATGCATTGTGCAAAAAATAATGCATTAACGTCTTCCACTATGGAAACTGTAAATCAAGAGTTTTCTGCTCAGACACAGGTCGCGTGAGCACGGACGCAGACGCCGCCGATCTGTCTCGCATTCTCCTTCCCAGGACTCCAAGTACAAGTCCAAGAGCCGCAGGTCTCAGTCCAGATCGGCCAGCCGCTCGGCTTCCCGCTCACCGTCACGCTCCAGGTCCTGGGCCGGCCGCAAGTCTGGAGGCCGCTAGTGATCCTTATATAAATACAGTATTGTGCAGCTTTTCATCTTTGTGTTCAATCATGACACCGCAAGTTTGTTCTTATCAGATCCACAAACAAATGATGCTTGACTGAAAGTTCACATCGAAGGCAGTTTCCGATTGTTCTTTTGTAATAAATGTGCCCATCATTTTGATGCCAGTGTTAAGATGGCTTTATTTTTATAGTCAAAGATGGTCAGAAAACCAGCTGCTTTTTTTTCCCTCCCTTATTTGAGCATCAAAATAGAAATTGAGCAGAAAAAAGAAACAATTTAAAGACTTTGGTGTTTGCTCTGAAAGGTCAGTTTGTTTTAAGTTTGTCTTAAGGTTATAATGTATCTGAATCTCAACTTGTATTTAAGTTTTGATGGTAGCATCTGTTTATATTAAAGACGTAGTATTTTTGTCATTGCTAAATAAACATGATTGAAACATCACCTGTTTTATTCTTATAACCAACAGTATTTCTACAGCAATTCATCTTTTTCAACATGTCAGTTTTAAAATCAAAAGTTGTTAACATTAACACAAACTACTGCTCATTCATTTACTAATGTTATCAACGAGACCTTATTGTAAAGGATTAGATATTTAAATTAGAAAATTGTTGGTAAACAATTATATTGATAAAAAAATATTAGATATTTTGGTAACTTTACAAAATCCCCTTTACATGGACTAATGAACAATACTTCTACAGTATTCAATGAGCGTCATTAATGTTAATTTCAACATTAATTACTGCTAACAAATACAATTTGATTTTTATAATGTATTAATGCACTCTGAACATGAACAGCTTTTTATTAGAGATTAATAAATACTGTAACAAATGATTATTTGTAAAAATAATTTCTGCAGTTGTTTAAAATAATCTCAGACATGCTAAGCCTACAATATACTAAATTGGGATAAAAATACAAAGCATGCAGATTTACCACAGGAATTGAATGCAAATGACCCGATTTTATTTCCAACATTGAGAACTGACACTACTAAAGTGATGAGAGAACAGCTTCCTAGTTTATCACTGCATAATGCATTGCTCCACATACCATATTAAAAGGTATACGAGTGGTGTTTGAAAATGCATCCTTTCAGAGATGAACTGGTAAAACCCTAAAACAGCAGAGAAGAGGACAGGGTGCAACTGAAGTCTGACAGGGACATTCAAACACTGAATACTTGCACGTTTGTGTAACAAAACCCTTTAGATGAAAAGAACCACAACACTCGTTTGCATCCAAGTTTATTTTTGAAATTCCCTACTCCCTCTATACAAGAAAAAATGACTTTCCACAAAGGCAGCAGTGAACTCTCAGTGATAGTAATATTTATGATTAGGGCAGGAAAAAAATAATAAATCAAATCACAGTGTAATCTTCCTTTTTCTTTAAATACTCCTGCTGTCATCTTTGGCTGGGGTTTGGCGGACAGTTTACCGTCAGGCCAAAGTCACGGGAAGTTACAGTTCAAGCCAATGGAGCTGCAGGCTTCAACTTTACAAAAGCCAATGCAGGAATGTTGCGTTATACTCGGATAACGGAAATAAAAAAACAAAACAAAAAATAAGAACAAGCCGCCCACGTTTGCAACGCAGACCCCAAAAAAAACAAAAGACTGCCGGGGATGCGACAGCACTTCTTAAACTTCATAAAATTGTATAGACAAAAAATAAATCTACAAAAATGGAACTAGAATATTACACAACAATTAAACGAGTTTCGTTTAACTACACAAAACCGAAATTCTTGGTCTTGATGGCTAGTAAAAGTTTCTGTTTGAGAATCTGTTTGGAAGAGTAAAGTGGCACGTAAAGGCGAGAGATGCAGGTGTTGGCGGTGGGCAGGTGCTGGTCATCTGGCGGGCGGATGGTGATGGAGGGCATGGGCTGGAAACCTTCTTCACTGGCCGGTAGAGACGGGCTGGACGTCCAGAAATATACCTGTGGGCGTCACACACACACAAACGCGTTACCATCCGTCATACATTTACATGAATTCCTACTCGGAGTAAAGAAATGCAGAAACGTCCTACCAGGTCCTGCCTCTCAGTCATGCTCATCTTCTCAACGATGGACCAAAACCAGCGTTTGAACTGCAGCAGCTTCTCCGCATTCTCGCCTGGAGGTTTAAACAAAACAACACAACTGAGGTAGAACATACAAACCACTGATCCCTTAGTTACAAGCCCTTGAATAATTGGATGTCATAAGCAGAAAATGTTTTCATGGCAAACTCTTTTGAGTATAATAATCATAAATATAGCTGCAAGCCGCAATTAAGTGGCCAAGCACAGTCATGCCATCATGGCTGGGGGGCATCAGACCAACTGCAACAATGAGCAATTTAAGACATATTAAGATGATTTTAGGCAAAATGGCTGAAAAATCATGAATACAGTCACTAGTAATGTGATTTAATGGTTTAGCACTTTTGACCAATATGTGGCGCTGTGAACAAATTGATGTTATTGTCACCTCACTCTGACCACATTGAGGGTCAATGAGGCTGAATCTGTGCAATGCTTTGACAGAGTCGCTTTGGCATCACGCCATCAAAATTAGATGATGCGTTCTTTAAAAAACGTTTTTATCCATCGACATGAAATGCATTCCTTTTTGCCGGCATTGACTGAAGATAAGATTCGATTTTGGTGAAAATTGGATTAACGGTCTAGGAAGAGTTTGAAAAAGTAGGTTTTTAAATAAAATCTAAATGGCGTACAGGAAGTTTGGCCGACTATGGCCAAATTATTATGCATAAGCCAAGGAATCCATTAAGAACGGTTTCATTACAATAGGCTAATTTAATCGAAAGTTATTAGCATTTTTTGAAAACAACTTTTCAAGGTGGTGCAGCACAATCTTTTTGAGAACCTTCAGGGCACGGTGTCGCAGACACAGTTTCGTAACGATATGCCAATGCATTTGTAAAATATAGCATTTTACGACAAAATGGCTGATATGGGAAAGTTGGGTATCGTTTGACTGCATGCTGCACTGAATGTAAAGAGACCGGTTTTGTACATTTAAAATTTTTCACATCCCCTGACCACTAGGTAGCATTTCGCCACTACGCCAAAACTGTGCAGGTAGCCTTAGGTCAAGGTTGTCATAGCATGTACCATGTTTGGTCAGTATACGCTAAAGCGCAGTGGAGATCTAGCCTCAAGTCCATTTTGGCGTGCTCTTCATCATTCGTTTGAGTGTTATTTGAGAACGGTTTGAAGAATCAACTTGAATTCCATACATTTTTGTTGATCTGGTTCAATGTTCATAAAAATCTGATACAGATTTAGGCTTTGAACAGTCTAGGCTTTGTGGAAAATTCAATGTGGTGGAAGAATATTTTCATGATGGAAAATTACACTTTCAATCGCGTCGTCTTGAGACAAGAATAAGAGGAAAGTAGAAGTTGAAAATTTGGACAGTTGGTGGTGCTAGAGTGATTGATTAATGTTCAGACTGTCCTCTATCTATCTCACAGCAATTTTGGAGTCTGTGTGCCAAATTTCATAAATTTCCCACAAGGAGAAAGCCTTTGGTGCTTGGCCTGTAATAAAACTACATACACAATTATAAAAAACAATTAAACCTTCATTCAGTTTGATTTTTGATGGAACGTTTTCTAAAAATGTTCTTTCAAACTAAATTTCTGAATAAAATTGTTGCATAACATCATAAAAACAGGATATTTCATGCTTTGGATGGGAACAGCTATAAAGTTGCAAATTAAACTTGCAAAAAAGTTTCTCATAAAACATTTGCAGGGGGAAAAAAAGCATAATTTCCAACCCGTGTCCGAGAGCAAAACACTTCATGGTCACTGGCACATATTGTGGATTTTAAAAATGGGGAACCCTGTGACTTTTTTTCCTACAAAAAATGGCTTGCTCATCAGAGCACAGATCAAATGCAATTAACACTCATGATTCTTACAACAACAACAAAATATAGCAATTATATAAGACGTTAGATAAGATGCAATTATATAAGATGCGAATTACTGATGTTTGGGAACACAAACAAAATGGTTTGTGAAAAATATTTATATGTAGCATTGCTAACATTGTTCTTCATCAGAGAAATACTAAAGCTTAATAATGAGCCTTAAAATATAAATTAAGTGCTCGTGCGCACAAAGCTTGCCGCAGCTCACTGGCAAAAGTAACGGTTATGAATGTGTCGGAAAAAACAAAGGAGACTGAGCATTTTAATAATTTAATAAACGAGTGTTTTCTGAGTAAGTGTCGGCTGCAAAGATGAAGTTGACGACACTGGCTCGTCATCTCTGGATGTGCCTATAGAGAGAAATGAACGTTAAGTTAAACATGTCGTGCAGTAAGCGCGGTACTTGGCACTTAGCACACACTTAGCTAGTTTGATGTTAGGCTAACGTTAGCCCCTTTCCATGACCGCCCGTTCTACTAACATCTCAAATAAGCCATGTTTGAGGTAGGCTTGCAGCGGTAGATGTGGTCTTATTTACAATGTGTAGCCACCACACTGACCACTACGTCCTCTGAGGCATCATATTGTAATTTTCTACTCGACCGGCACTTTGCAACAACACAACCTTGTTTCTGCAGCGACTTTCAGCATGTTTCCTATAACAACATCTAACATGTTTACATTTTACGTGGCATGAGGAGGTGACAAACCACACGAAATCAGATTACAGGGTTCCTACACATTTTCCATTTCAGAATTCCATACTTTTCCAGACTCAAATTTCCAACCCTCTCTCGCATTATTTTCCGCTTTATATTTGGTGTATAGCACGGTCATCTGTAAATATTTGTGTTTTTTCTCAGGGCTTTTCTTATTGATTTTGTTGGTGACAACATACAGAGCCCTTAAAATAAAATTTTAAAAAATATATCGACTTTTGCATGCACACAAGAAACTTTGTGCCCTCGAGAAAGTATTCACATGCATAGGGGTTGAACGGGGGTGATGAAAGTCGAGTCGACTAGTCGCTGATGGCTCAACCTGCGCCCCTATTTTTGAGAATTTTTTGAAAACGACACAACTGAAAATGTCTGCAGCTCTTAAACCCTATGGTCTATAGTCATAAATCTGGTCTTATTTTAAACTAGACACTTGAAAAATTTTGCTATCGAAGAGTCATAATAACTCAAAGTAATATGGGAACAGAGAAATATACATGTAAATATACATGTAAGTGACTCACTTTTATTTAATTTTTATTTATTTTTTTATCATTTAGGAAAAAATAAAAGAGAATTTAATGTTAAGAGCCTGAAAATAACTTAAATATAAAACTGAATGTCTAATGTCATGATTCAAATATGAGGATGATTCTCTCAGTAATGTAGCTTCTGTAAGCTTTTATGTCAAGAAAAGACTAGGCGTCCTTTCAAAAAGGCCATTTATTTCAGAACATTTGCAATTGTAAAGAGTAGTTTTTCATTCAAATAAATAAGATAAACAGTTACTGAAAAACTAAAGTAACTATTTACAGAAATTAAAAAGTGTAAAAAACTCATTTAGCTGATAAGTGTCAGTCAGAGTCTGCGCCCTCCACTGTAGTTTCTGCCTAAACACTGGCAGGCACCATGGCAGGCGCGTGCTGGTGTTATGAAAGCCTAAGCACTAGTAGTATTCACCAAATCCTACTTGCATAAACTGCGCTATAATGCCTTTTGATTGGTTACTAAGTCCATCAATCAAACCTTTGTTGGAAAGGCATTGGCTAGGCACCAAGTGCCTTTATCCAACGAAAACCATGGGCGCAATGATTGACAGCTCACCAAGCCTGTAAGGCGCTTCCTCTATATGATGCATCACAGGAGAGACTCTGATTGAAGGAGAGGGACGAGGGAGGGTTTATGTCACGGAGAAGAGACTATTCTTGCAGGGGGAGTTTGCCAGAAATGGATTGGAATCGATATTTCATTGAAAATGGACATGATTGATTACGATAACTCAAAACTCTCTTGCAAACAACGGAGGATTTTTTGTTTTTTCCCTATTTTTTCGTTGTTTTGGTTTAAAAAGTGGGATGCATTTTTAAGAGTGGACCCTTACACGGAGATGTATGCGGGTGTTTATTGGATTCGTCCGATCTGATCTGAACGACAGGAGATGAAAGATGAGTACCGCTAATATTATGCTAATGTTTACATGGCCGGTCCTTTAGCATTTCATTTAACCCTTTCCTCTCTGGAGTATTTATTGCACCATAACATATAACAAGTTCAGAACATGAATCTTGAGTGTTTTAGCTTTCAAATGATGCATAGTTTGTGATAGTTGATTGACTATTTTGTATAAAACAAAAGTAAATAAAAGTACAGATACGCCCACTCACGTCAAACGCCCCCGCCCACGAGCCGGTGCATAGATAAGAGGTTAACAAATAAGTCTGAACCTTGAGCTGGTTTTCTTGTGCACAGGACAGCTATGGGATAGGCCATGACATAGCGCTGCCCATAAGGTTATTGCTCTACATAACACAGTGATGTGTGTGTGTGTGTGTGTGTGTGTGTGTGTGTGTGTGTGTGTGTGTGTGTGTGTGTGTGTGTGTGAGAGAGTGAGAGAGTGAGTGAGTGAGTGAGTGAGTGAGTGAGTGAGTGAGTGAGTGAGTGAGTGTGTGAGTGTGTGAGTGAGTGAGTGAGTGAGTGAGTGTGTGGTAGAATTAATTCTCACTCTTACTAATAGTGAAGCTGTGAGTTTTAGTTATCAAGAAATGTGTGCTAGAATTTTTTAGTTTCCATTTTATTGATAAATCAAAGAAACAGTGTTGACAATACAATGAATGATTCTGTGGGCGGTGTGCTCGCGAGCTCGGTCTGTGCGTGCGTTACAACGCAGCACTGCATTGGTTTAGAACTGTGATTAACTTGCCTGTTTAAAATTGCATTGCATTCTCCCAATCCATTTTGAGCATCCAGATGGCATAATCAAACATGTCTTGTGGAGAGCTCTCTGAATATGCATTTATTTGTCATTTTAATAGTTGGAAACGGAGCGTGTATGTCAGGGAATGACTTATCCTGTTGTGCCCTCTATAGGCCAGCGACTAGTCGACGTCGAGCTTAAAGCGTCATGGCAGAGCATTAAAGGGCTCATGAACTGGCTTTTAAAAACTTGTTATACTGTTGTCTGAGGTCAACTAATGACGTTCGCATGGTTTTTACATTCAAAAACATCATAATGAATAAGTAATAGGCTATTTTCTGCCTTGGTTTTTAGGCTCTGAAAAACGCTCGGTTTTGATGGGTGTGCCGCACTGAAGACTTGGAAGTAAATGCCCACGGCTAGGATTGGATAAGATTTGCATATTTAATGAGTTTCAGTTTCCCCAGACGTTTTGAAAGCGTCTGGGGAAATCGCTCACAGGACTTGCAAAATATCTTTATCAAACAAACAATGATTCATCTCACATCCACCCGCGAGTGATTGGAATGTTATTTCTGTATTAATTGGCCGGCCCGATCATTAGTGAATATAACTGCGAACCACACGCACGCACAGGAATGTTATTTCACTATAGGTAGGGACCTATGAAATCCGTTTAATTTTTTCCCAAATTCCGTTTTAATTTTTGCTAATTCCTTTTTTCTGTTAAAATTTTTGGGAATTTGAGTTTTTTTTACCCTTAACTGTTATTTAGGTCGTAAAAAGAGTGTGTTTTTAATGTTAATATAATAGAACGTAAAACATAAAATAGGAATGACCTTAAATTTATTGAGGTAACAAACATCACATTTACTTTTCAGGACAAATACCGCATGATGCAACATAACACTCCACTCTAAGTACTTCAAGTCACAACAAAATATTAGTGCTGTGAATTGATAATAAAAAATAAAAAAAACTAATTAATCAAATTTTTTCTGTAATTAATCATGATTAATTGCAATTAAAAACATTGGAGTTTTTAATATTTTGATATTGTAATAATTTCAGTTACTCTCCAAATTAATTTAGAAACAACTTAAAGACAGCACATTTTAAATGTGTGATGGCGTGTTTTTATGAATGAAGGCCAGTATCACTGATATTAATGTCTATATGAAACATTGATGACGTTACATTACAGTATAACTGAAAGCTACCAATTTCAACATTTATTAGGCTTTAAAAAATAACTTAATTTATTGAACTTAAAACAATCTTTACATAAACCCATTATAATAAATGTTATATTTACCTGTGGCCGACCCTGTCAGACAGTCTATACAGAAATTGAATAAAGTTTTCAACACCTTTCTTAACAGCATAAATAAGTGAAATATAGATGAACAATCAATAAAGCTATAATCTTCTCTGTTCCCGTTGTTCTTTGAACAAAGTGAGAGTAGCACTGATAATGTCTGTCATTAAAGATCTACCTCTGCCGAACATGATGCGGATCAGACGCTCTGTCCCGCGCATCTCATTTCCTCTCAAGTTCATTTAAGACATTATTTTCCATACAGTACATTAAAGTGCATTAAAAACAAGGCAAAATACAGCAAGCACTCCCCGCAAGGGAACTGCTCGGCACTGAGGGCTTAGCGTTGAGTTTCGTAACTTTTTCGCCGACGAAAGCAGAGCGGTGGAGAGCCGCTTCGCCATACTCTCATTTGAAGGGGGAGCTGAAATGACGGGAGGGGTTGTGTTGCCCAGATTTGCTTCCCCCGGTCTGCATTTTCCCCAGACATGCGTTCTTCTCCCACACAAAACCTCATTTCATTCCAAAGATGTAAAATTCCGGGAAATTCCGAGTTAACAATAGATTCCGCGTTAATATGCCAATTCCGCGATTCCGTCCACGATTCCGTGATCGCGGAAATCATAGGGCCCTATATAGGTGATAGCCCGTCTGAAAAGCACATAGCCCCGGGACTTTGTGCTTTGCGAGCACTGGCGTGACAAGTCCAAGTCTGATCACGAATGAACCAATAACAGCTTCTCCAGCCTGTGACCGTGTGCTAAGGTATGTAATCAATAGATATCAAACGATCTGTAACAATGCAATACTAACACATACAAAAAAAACATGTTTTACTCACATAAGTGTGTTGCACCGTTCCTGTCGGATCCAATATAGAAGGCACAGCATTGTGTTTTAATCTCAATATGTCTGCAAATCCAGTCTTGACCTCATTATAATCCAGTCCTAACCCATCTTTTTACATTCGATTCAGCTTTGAAGTGAAGCGAACAAACGCAATGTCTTACGCACATGAGCGTGAACCGCATGTTTATTGTTCGGCAGCGCGATCCGTTTCGCTCCACGAGTCAGTGGGCGGGCTTGAGGCGGTGCTTCTGTATTCTATGACGTCAAGAATTAGCATATTCTGAGATCTCTTGTTTTCTGGGCCTGGTGTCTATAAAAGCTTTTCTTTGACTAACAAGGACATTTTCAGTTCTGAAACTTACAGGATATTCTTATATCACAATAAACGTTTATATATCAAAGGCTCAAGGGAAAGTCGATTTCTCAATTCATCACCCCTTTAAAGTCGACTAGTCTGTGCAACCCCTAATGCATACAGGATTTTTTTTTTTACGTGCTTACACATTGCAATTTCAAATTTTATGTATACTGCAACCCATTACCTTTTTTGTGCGTCGCTGCCATCTTACTATGAAGAAAACGAGCATGGATGCACATGAATTAATGGAGATCTATATGCTCACAATTTGGCTTTACTTAGGGTAGTACCTCTAATATCAAGGCCTAATGTCCAGTTTAACTGGACCATGACACTAAATGGGCTGATGGCACAATACAGCTGTGTGCATTGTCCTATTAGCCAAGTTTAAGGGTCTATAAAAAAAGACTGGTACTGTAAAAAAAATAAAAAGGCCTTAGGTCTGCTTTAATGCATACTCTGTGGTGGCCAAGAAACCACACTGTGAAATGGGCTGATGGCACAATAGGTGGCTCAGTGTGTCCTATATGCTGTTTAATAGTGCACAAACTAAAGTCTGCATATTTTTTTTTATTTCTGCAAAGGATATTCTTGGCACTGTTTTACAGAGCCTCTAAAGGGACCTGAGAAGAAACCCAAAAAGGGTTTTTGCATACTGAAAAATGCACCTTGATTTCATTCAGTCGTGTTTAACAAATCACTAAAGAATCACTAAACAGCTGCCATGAAAACACTTCTTGAATGATACATTTAATTTAATTCTTATTTTTTATCATAGAAAACTAAACATGGGCAATAGTCTGGAAATGCAAATATTCTTTCCATACTCTGCTTTCTTTTTTCCATACTTTTCCATACTGCGTAAGAACCCTGAGATTAGAGCGGTCAGACTGAAAGAGATTTCCAGAAATGTGATTTGATTTCAAACCACATATGAATGCAGCTCAAAACATGTGATTTCATGTGATTTTTTCCCCATTCACATTTGCTAAATTATGATCGGATTCCAATCGAGTATGCACAAAAATATTTGTATGTATTTGGGCTGATATTCTGAACGAGGTTTAAAATGTACCTGATTCATCATTGAAAGAGGTGAAACTAATGAGCATCTGGACATTGACTTCTCCACAGCCGTTGACCAGCAGTCTGAAGTCCTCCGCCGTCAGGTCCTCCAGAGCATTCTTTGGAAGCACATCCAGAAGGCCCTTCCGCATGGCCTGTAAAACAACATCTTCACTTAATATCTGCGTATGGCTTTATTTTTGGCAACATCTCAGCAAGAGCACAGATCTTTGCGTTTCTGTGTAGTTCTGTGTCATAAATGCAGTTTACATAATATGATGCAGGAGCAATTCAAGACGATTTCCCATCCGCTGTAAAATCTGGACTTATTTATTTTTATAAAATTCCTTTAATCTAAATGGCATGAGACTTTGAAGTATGATATAGCAAGAGTAGGAAAAGTCAGTGCAATAAAATTGCAAATATTTTCTATAATAAATCCAAAAGCAAAACGCACAAAAGAACTATAAAAGGGAGTGGAAATGGAAAATGAGCCAATGAGTGCTCCTCTGCAGCCATTCCCTGGTTATAGTGGTTATTTCATGTAATTTTCATGTTAAAAGTGTTTGTTTTCCACCAGTTGACAGAAATCCTCCACTAAAGCTAAAGCATGGCACATTTTTCATGTTATCCCCATTAATGAAAATGAGAAATGTAGATGTAAATTTTACGGCACAAAATTAGTTTAAAAAAGCAGTGCTTAAAAATCACTTTTATCATTTCATTTAAAATCATTTAAAAGATGAAGTCGAATGTTAAGGTTATGCCTTTATTTGATTTCCACTGTTTTGATCAATTTGTATTAAGAGGACAAAAAAAGACAAACCAGAATTTATGCAACAACACAAAAATATTACTAAATATAAATAATTAAATGGTTAATTATGAATTAAATTCAACACATTACATGTTGAAAAAATATTAAAATACATTTAAAAAATGGTCTATATACTTAATGAACATTAGCATTATTTAAATTTAGCGTTATTTAAATTTATTACAAATTCATTCAACTTCACTTGATAGGTAGTGCAGAATCCAACTCTGTTCATGCATACCCGAATATACAACCAATATATACTTTTTTTTAAATGTTTAAATCATACCTTCATTGGGGGCTGGGCCCCCCTATAATTGAAATCCTAGAATCGTAGCATGCAACACTAAGGAATGTATGAATTTAAATTTTTGTAAATGTGCATGCAAAACCCACCAGCTCCAAAATAAGGTCAAGAATAAGCCGTGATATGGACCCGATAATCATGGCTCTTTGACACCTAAAAAGTAGGGTAGATGACTAAAGTCATGTGCACTCACATGCAGAGGCTGTTCTGCCACCACCAGCATCCTGTGCTCTGCATATCTCCTCACATACTCGTACACGTTCAGAGGAGTCACAGGCATGTTGACCCCACCAGCCAGGAGCTCCACCTGCAGAACCAGCAGAAAACATTCAGGCATGTGCAAACACTAAACCTTAATGCAAACACAAAGGGGAAAGCTAGCCATTACCTGTCCTGCTCCTTCCTCTTTACAGAGATCAATAGCAAAGGCGAGGTCCATCGCCGCAAACACAGCCTCCGCCTCCTCGGTTTGAGAGTGCCGTATCAGCTGCCGCAAGCTCTCATACATCACCGGGTCAAAGAAAGCAAAGTCGTGCCAGTTCACCTGCAGCACAAGAGAACACAAGCTTCAGTAGGGCCTTTGGATTTCTGCGATGCAGACAGAATAACGAATTCCAGTCATAAAATGTAGCGAAAGTTGGCAAATTTTGGATGAGTAAAATAAAATAAAGTAGAGCTGTACACATTGTTTAAATGCAAAGTCTGCATGTTCAGTCCCTGTAAATGAGCGCAAGTTTGTCTACTACACATCCTCAAGCATTTGTGACAGTTGCCTGTACTTCTCAAAATGATAAAGAAATTTAAACTTTTCTTCCATGCTTTAATATTATTAGTAAACTTGCTGTGCAGCACTTAGCAAAAAAAAATAAAAAAATTTAATTTGATTTCATTTAAAAGATGAAGTCGAATGTTAATGCCTTTATTTGATTTCCACTGTTTTAGATACTTTGCATTAGATGAAAAAAAAAAGACAAAACAGCATTTATGCAAAAAATATTACTAATTATAAATAAATAAATGGTTAATTTATGAATTCCATTAGACACAATTTGATTATTAAAATGTAATCAAACCATTAAAAAGATGAAAAGTTAAACCGATAAATATGGAATTGATGAAAAATAAGGGGGGGGGGGGGGTATTATGTATTTACAGGGCCCTAATAGTGTTGTTTAGTGATTTTTTTTCTTCATGATTTCAATAAATTTTTCTGGATTCCTTTTTAATGGTTAAATTAAAATTGTATTTGTCAAATTCTGCTTTAATTAGACATACTTTTTGACTGAGCCCTAACTCAGCGATATCCCAAGGTTAAACCTGTCAGTATTACAAAAGTTATTAACATGTAGATATTCACCTTCCTGCCGAGCAACACCTTTATGACGTGTCTGTTGAGTGTGATGGGGCAAAGTTCATTCTGTAACAGACACAACCCAAGTATCCTGGAGGCAGAAGAAAAGAATCAGGATTATTAGTAGGAACTGGTGGTTCATTCTCACACAGATGTTCAAGTGAACATGTGTCTCATACCTGCCGATGTTACGGAAGCAGTTGAGCCTGGCCTCAGTGTTCTTGCCTGGACGGGGCGAGTAAAAGCCCCTCTTGCCGGGTTGGTAAAAGAGAGGTGCATTATCATCCCCATCATCAGGGTCGTCCAGCTCCATGTCAACCACACTGCGGGTGGAACCGTGCCTCTTTCGGTTCTCCTGCTGGTGGAATATGGAAATTACAATTAAAAACAGATCACTGGAGATTCAACGAGTTCTTTGTTACACCTAAGACCTATATAGATCAATTCATTTGTTGTCAAAAATCAGAAGGAAATATGCATGCAAAACCTATATAGCACAAAAGGATCAGAGTACCCTGAACCTAAGCTGAGGCACAGGAAAAGAGCCTTTAGAGTTTTGGACACAACATACTTGTGCTTTTTCAGGAGTGTCGAGGAGGCCGAGGTCCAGTATACTGTCAGCACCATTTTCCCTGTGCAAGAGAGTAAAATAATCCCCTTTCAGTAAAAGAGCCTAGGTGTATTTCACAAGTCACCACAAAATCAAATGGCAAAAAAATTATTAAATAAATGCATATTGAGTTTATTTTTTATAATACTAATAAATAATTTAAGCATTTATGAGATGTATTTAATGAATATGTGTAATGAATATGTAAATAATCATTAAATATGAAATGTAAAATATGTTTAAAATGAAATACATAAATTACATATATTACATACATAATTTACTTTATAGTATTTAAATACTATAATAAAGAATAATTACATGCACACATATATGTATCGTGATCTAAGATTTTGATCATATGTATACAAATAATTGTATTTAACAATAACAATATACGTTACAATATAGTTACTTTTGGTTTAAATAAGGATTTTGCAATATCAAAGTACTATTGAAATTTCATAAATCATGCCACCAATTTCAATAACACAAAAAACTAATACTAGCCTAAGTAAAAAAAAAAGAAAAACTCAAGCTTACAGAAGACAAGTAAACAGTCAGTAATAAAATCAGAACAAAGAAACTAACAACAAGCAATAGGAAAACAAACTAAAATAAAAAACAGAAATACTAGATAAATTGTATAACGTAATCAAATGTTTAAAAAAAACAGTGGGGTCTTCACTGTTACAAAAGGGATTCGGTCAAGAGCGGTGAGCTTTTTTGTTGTTTGATTAACATTAATGACACCAACAACTGAAAGGTTTATTAGGCTGCTGTCACTTTAAGACTGTGCACAGAACTCTTTTAGAGTACTCTCTAAAACACACTCTTGACAGGAGTCGTGAGATTATTCACCTTCCGTGAGTTATGAGGAGCTCCATGGCCTCTTCCACACGAGCTCTGAGTGAGTCTTCACTGGCCAGAAGAAGCAGCAGCTGAGCAGGAGAGAGTTCCAACAGCATCCCAGTGATTTTACTGGCAAATGCCTGTAGAGAAAAGCACACCACATAAATGGACATCACACACTAAATCATCTTTTCAAAAGCCACATTTGCAGATCGTTGTACTGGTTTGTACCGGCTGCATGGCGTGCACTCGTGGGTACAGTCTCTCCCCTAGAGCCTGTCTGTGAGCCGGCAGCGGCTCCGGTTCATCACTGGGATTCCCTTCTGATGCGGGTCTGAATGGCCGTGTGTCAATTGACAGCTGTCTCCTCGAGTCCCTGCAAAACAATAAATATAAATTAAACGTAAAATAAAAACCAACCAAACCATGTTTTATATGCCATTTTATCTTATTAAATAGTAGGGATGCTCATATTGACCGTTAAACCGTTAACAGAAAGTAAGAATTTTGACCGATTAATATTTTCAGTTAACAGGTTTAAAAGGTTTTATTTTTTGGTTTGCTGCATGGTTAAAGAGAAATATGCTATATTTGCTAACTCACGGGGCACGTTCACACATGCCTACACAGACATATTTTGCAAAATTATTATTATTTTTTAAATCTCTGTATTCCCGGGGCATCAGTGCCATCTGAAGCCTTGTTTAAGGCTTTTTGTAGTGTTGTTTTGATGAAGTTTACTAAAGTAATCATTGTCACATACTCGCCGCTGTTTCCTAATGGTTTATAGAACAATTACTCAGAGTTGCCCTCTGTCGTTTCAAAGAATAGCACAACGGCGAGCGCGTCGAGGATAAACACGGAGCCAGATGAAAGTATAAACAAGGCTAGAGAGGGTGTTTTCTGCAACGGGTCTAACTGTCAACAGGCTGCTCTCCAGCCTAACCCCACATCACGTAGACATGTTACCTTAAAAAAATAAAAACCATACAAGGTGTGGATTGAGGTAGGCCTGTTTTTTTTTTTTTTTGGACGGAAAAAAAAAATTTGGTTTTTCAAAACTTCAAACGGATTGAGTGTGTTTTCGTTTTGTCATCTTTATTTGGCAATTATTTAAGTGAAAAATATTTAGTGTAGGCATTTTTATTTTATGCTTTTTATTTATATTTTATTCAGTTTTTCTCTGTTGTCAGAAACGCTGCAGGTGCGTGAACACTTGATAATGTGTGAGCCCAGGTTCTGTTGTTGATCGGTTCTGTATGCTGCTGTTTGCACGGTAAAATAAACCAGTGAAAAAAGCACAGGTCACAGACACTCATCAATTGTATTTTTTATTTAATGCCAATTCAATATTATAATCTTATCAGTTAACGGTTAATAATCAGATAATGAGTGGCGGTTATCGGTCAGGAAAATTAACCGAAATGAAATAAATAGTGATTATTTTTTAGGAATGCACCGATCATGATTTTTCATGGCAGACTGTCGATTTTTTACAAGCAAATGGGCCGATTCCGCTATTGGTTGCAGACAAAAATCTGTAGCCATGTGAAAAAGAGAGGCAACCACTTCATTTTCACGATCACGATCCAAACAAAGATGCATGTAGCATTAGCAGTTGTTTTTTATTTAAATTAAATTGTATAATTTGAAGATTTAAAGCAAAAACAGATTGGTCTGACTTTAGTTTTGTTAAAATTATACAACATAAAACACCTGTACAAAGCAAACAACAGATGTCCATTAAATTAATGATATTGCTTTTACTTATTTTGCCGGCAAATACATCATGAATATTTGATATTTATGGCTCAGCAGAGAGGTTTAGGTAAAGTCACCTGTCACGGTCTCGTCTGGATGCAGCTCTCAGTCCTCCGCTCCTCCTCTCTCGCTCACGGTCTCGGTTCCTCAGCCGCTGCATAAGATCTGCAAACACGCACAGAAAACCTGAGCATTTATCCTTGAAAAACAATCCAATAAAAACAAAAAAGTACTAATGAAAAACATTCACCATCCCATTAAATGGCCTGTCAAAGAAAGGAAAAATCAGAAGGAAATGGATACATACTGCTAGCCTGCATTCCCTTGCTGACGCTCTGTACACAGTCCAGATTGGGCAGCTTGTCATTGGACAGGAAAGCCTGTGCAATAGCCGTATAAAAGCTCCGTGCCACTCCGCTGCCCTCTCCTGGTTCATCCTTGAAAGTCACTTTTACACGATGCACGGCCATGGGCGTAGTGGTGCAGCGACGGCCAAAGTGGGCATTGAGCTGCCGCATAGTCTGCTGGATGAGCTGCTCTCGGTCACGGTCCACCTCCAGGGCCAGATCACGTGACTGCAGGTTCCTCAGCTTTTCCATCTCACGCCGAAACTTGGATTCCTTCACCTCAAAACCACCCAGTTCGGTCAGGATCTGCAACATTCAGAGCAAAGTAGATGTTTAGAACAACTCTTTGATTTTCTTTTTTATTGAACAACTTTTCTGGTGATTATTTTGATCTGATTAAACTATCGCTTTGTGAAAATAATCTGCAAAAAAAATTCGCTGTATTTACAGATCCCGGTTCTGCGCCCACATCCTCCATGAAGACACGGCCAAACAGCTCCAAAGAAAGCCGCCAGCGGCCCAGCAGCATGTCGTGAGAGATCACCATCCCCATAAAACTACAGTGTGGACTGGAGGAAACAAACAAGAATCATTAGTCACATCACTCACAACCCTTAAATGAATCTATAAATGTTATTACTTACATAAATGTTGGAAGGGGTGGGCCATCGCTCTCTGTCAAACCAATCTCTGCAAGGAGGCTGCTCTTTAGCTGGGCCGCCAGATCATGGGGTGAAGGGCCTGGTTTAGATGCATCCATATCCTGCTCCGCAGTCGGCTGCTCCTCGCCACCCCTCTGCCGAGACTCCATACTCATCACGTTCTTCATGTTAGCCGAATACGACATCTTTGTGGGTAGAATCTGGGATGAGAATTACCCATAATACAAATATTGTAAAATATTGCTATATTGCTCATTTTTGAGACCTGATCAGAGAAGCATTTTGACCGCACTGGGAAATTACTTAACTTCAGTTTGTGTTTAAAATGAGGCTGTCAAGCGTTTAAAATGTTTAAATCTAATTACATGATGTGCCAATTAATTAAACGCAAATCAAATTTGGTTGAGAAATTATTCCCTAAAGATCAAGTCATTGTGTTAAATGAGAAAAGCATCAAATAGACATTACAAAAAGTATCTTTATGAAGAAGTATTAATTCAACAGAATTTATTACACAAACTTTTAAGCTACAATGGACTTTTTTTCAGAAGCTGAATTGGTATTTAGATATATTTACAGACTAAAACAGTTTCGTTACCAACATTCTTTCAAATATCTTTAAATGATCCACAAAAGAAAGAAAGTCATAAATGTTTGAAATGACATGAGGGTGAGTAAATATAAATAAAAAAATATTTTAATTGTTGGGCAAACTATGCCCAAAATATGATTTTATTTTATGAAATTAGAGTCTAAATAAGAAACTAAAACTGCCAGTAAGCGGCGGTAAATGTCTAAGTCATTGAGTCAGTCATTCGATTTGTTCAAACAGCTGATTCATTCAGGAATCAAGTAAATGGCTCTTTATGAATGTGCCATTGAATTATTGGTTCACTAGATTGATTCGCTCAAAACACGGATTCATTCAAAAGAAAGGAAAACACCACAGTGTTTCTCGGAGATGTACAACAGTTCTGCTTTAGCTTTATAGGTAATATTTTCGTTGGTAAAATTCAGCAAAAACAGACAATATTGTGTGTAAAATATAACAATATTAACTAACTGATTTTATACAACAGTGTAATAAATAAAATCACATTTGCATTTGTGCTATTCAGGCCAAAAACAGCGAGTTGTTGCCCTGCATCATGTTTGTCACTATTTAATTCTATGAAATGTAAGATGACTTATGTAGGTCTGGGGCGCGTGTTAAATCATTTTAAAACGTTATTATTCATAACCAATTAGTTAAATATTGTGTGTGTGTGTTTATATAAAATGTATAAATTTACTTATTAAGTGTGTAACGATAACATGTCACAATTCGATACAAATCACAATACTGTACTCACGATATGTATCGTGATATTTGAAGCCAAAATAAAGATTTTTTTTTATTTTTACCTTATTATTTAAATTATAATATTTTATCATCATCATCATCAGGACTCACAAATATTCCCCCATTGCATTATTACAGTATATTCAACATTATATATAATCATTTAATGTAGTAATGTCACCGAAAAAAAAAACAGTGTAAACTTGACAGATCTCTTAAGCCACGTGTGCGCACAGACTCTCCCTGTGCTTGCTATGTTCTGTAAAATTTTACTAAATGTTAAGCTCATCCAACTTCATTTACTCACTCTTACTTTACTCACATCCGTATTTACCACAGTATGTGCATCGTTGTAAATCTGTTCATCATATAAAGCCATCGTGTCTTTTCAGAAGACTTGGATTTGGATTAGACACTCGATTAGTAATTTTTATGACGCCTTTATGACATTTTTTGGATCTTTTAAGTTCTAGAGGAATGGACTTCAAATGGAGGGACAGACTCTCAGGTTTCATAAAATATATAATTGTGTTTGGAAGTTAAATGAAACAAAGAGGGTGAGTAGATAACCGAATTTACATTTTGGGTAAATTATACCTTATAAATACAGCAAGTTGAGCCTTGGATAAAACAGCTCTACATCGCAAATCATATATAGTTCACATCAACGATACGTCGGCGCATTTTTTATATTGCGATATATCGATTAACGATGTATCGTTATGCCCCTATTACTTATTTATATTAAATGAATTAAAAAATTTGAATAAAGTAAATATTAGAATAAAACCAAAACTAAAGTTAAAACAGAAATAATAAAAAATGTATATGGGAGTTTTATGGTGAATTTAGCTTGAGATGGTACAAAGCAATACATCATTACTTAAGGGCATTATTTGTCTGACAGTTTAAAAACAGACATTGTAAATTTTTTAAATCAGTTTTTAATACTGAAAAAACTCACCAAGTTTCAGTATTGTGAGAAAGTATGCGGCCATATTTACCTGCAAGCAATTCATGTCCACAGTCAGATCCGTGAGGCCCTTACTGGCCATGTACGAAGATGAATAGAGACCCTGACTTGGTCGTCCAAACAAGTCCTCCTTTCTGGCATTGGGCTGTGAGATGAAGAGGAAAAACAGCAGTGTTGAACTCAACCATCTGCACTGACATCACAAACCACCTCTAATAGAAGTGACAACACCGTTATAGGGCATCACAGACCTGCAGGAGATGCGGCTGGTCAGCCAAAGGAATGGCCTCAGCTAGAGGTACTTCAAAAGGATTAGGAGGGATGCATCCCAGGAAGGTCATGGAGTCAGAGCGTCGGAAAAACGGATGGTGCTGTCCAGTCTCAGCAGGTACTGGCTCCTCGTCCTTATCCTGCAGGGTGGAGCCTGTGCAGTCGAGAGTAACAAAAGCAGTTTGATTTGACAGCAGGAAACCAGCGCTGCAAACACCTGAGAGTTTTGCTTGTTTCTGTTAATGCTGTGCATGTACATCACATTTTCACGCTGAACTCACTCTGATTGGTGTCCTCATCATTCTCATGCTCAGAGTCCTCATTGTCCAGGCCGAGTTCAAGCAGTTCACGATTCCTGAAGAAAAAAAGTACTTCGAAATCTCACACTAGGGCTGGGCAATATCTCCAAAACTCTTGTAAACATAAAATTAATCAACATCAAGAAGTGGGTGTGCTATTTTTATATATATATATATATATAATATTACAATGAATGTTTTCCAGATAAATTCAATTTCACCAGTCAGTTATTGGACAAGTCGACAATTGCACCCCATAGTTAACACTTTTAACCCAGTTTAAAGAAAAACAATTATTAGAAATAGACTGTTATGGTTAGCTTAAAATTAATATTTTGTCAACTAAAATGAAGCTCAAATAAAATAAAATAAACTTTATTGCAAATAAAATTGAAATAAAGTGTAAGATGAAGTACTAAAATTACTAAAAACAAAATTTATTAAACCTCGACAGAAACTACTGAACAATTACTCAAATTAAAGTAATACATTATAAAAAATACAAGCCAATTCAAAATATTAATAAAACTTTAAGAGTACATAAATAATAGTTAAAGAATACTGTCAAATACCATCAACATTTAAGCTTTAAGAGTTTAAAAAAAGTACAGACGCCCACTCACGTCAACCACCCCGCCCACGAACTGGTGCATAGATAAGAGGTTAAAAATACTATGTAGAAATCTTGTTCTCGTGAACCCAATCTCGTGTCTCGTCACACCCCTAATAATCATCCATATTATATATAACTTCCAAAATGATAATATGGGTAATTTACCTCTTCCTATCAATCTGAGTGGTGTCGAGTGTTGTCTGCAGATTCATGGCTTTAATCCAGTAGATGAGGGCTTGGAAGACGTAAGCCACGTGTTTGAGCGAACACACGTCCAGCACAGGCAGAACGTCTGAATGTTCGTCATTATGGGAACGCATCAGAGACAGGGCGTAGTTCAGGAAGTCTCCTCGAGCTGACATCATCCCCTGACGAGCAGTCAAAAGTGTTGCGGCACGCCTGAAGCAAAAAGTATGAAATTATTCGATGACAATAGCGTGCTGCAGGGATAACATTTTTGCAGGCCAAAACCTAGAAACATTTCAAGGCAAGGATTTCAAGGCAAGGATTTCAAGGCAAGGATTTTCAATGTGTTTTTGATAAAATGCCTAAAATGAACACAAGCTCAAGATATATTCATGTTTTATTCTACAACATAAAACACATCAGAAATACCCCCTTGTGATTTTTTTAAAGCTTTTACATGTCTTGAAAAAGGCAGTTGCAAACAAGTGGCTAAATGGGGCTACAGACATTTCTGGGGACATTAAACGGTAAACTCACTAGCTGCTTTTGCAGCCTTGATGCGTTTAAAATCATGCTCTTGCAAACTATTCCGACTTTCAGATTTTAAATGAGTTGTCGGAAGCTTAGTGATGGTGACGTTGAAGTCATGTGACCAATGCAGTTCCATTTATAGTCAACATTTAGCTTTTTACTTCTGCTGATTGTATTTAGGCTTCACAATTCATTAAAGCAGTGTTCATTTGTGAAGACGGTCATGATGAACAAAACATGTATGATTAATAAATGGTCACAGAGCTTATTTTTTGCAAATGGAAAAAAAAATTACGAGAGAACCACAGAAAATACACGTGCAAATTTTCACTTAATGCCGACATGAAAGAAATCATTCAATTTCAACTGCCCACGGGTCTTACCTTCGACCTTCAAGTGTACGAAGACTGGCCTCCTCTCGTGCAGTCATGCGCTCCCTGCGGCCTGTGTGTTGTGAAGCGTGCAGTGGGTGGCTGGGGTGACCAGGATCCCCGGCAGATGACAGAGCCGAGCCATAACGGAGCTGCGCTTCAGTGGAATCCATGATGGACACCATCCAATTCCAGGTGGGGATCAACTTATCCTCCACAAAGTTCTGAAAAATGACACGATTCTGTTATACTTTTCCATTATTGCAGTCCGGGTTTGCTTTGGGTAAAGATCGAACACCTCACCTGCAGATTGACAGCATCCTGATAGGTGAGTTTGACGGCAGCAGGGTACTGCGAGTAGACCAAGTGGTTGTATTTGGGTATGAGGCTCATGAGGTCGGAGATCTGCCGGATGACGATGCTGTAAGCTCTAGCCAGGCTGCTGGCAGACGTCAGGTAGCTGCTGGAATTACTGGCCTCCAAGGCTGCGGCGGCAGCTGCTGCGCTGGTGCTGATGGCACTGCTCCGTCGCAGGTTTGAAGGGTCAATGTAGATGAGGCCAGTGGAGCTCGCTGGAAGATACATTAAAATTACTGTCACTAATAGTATAAATAAAAACAACAAGTAGCATATTTTTTAATTGTTTGATTGCGTTCGTTGTGTTGTACGACGCGAGGGAGCTTCCCCCTCTCTGAATTACGGTTTTGCAAACATTGTTTTGCTCTGCGGTGTTTCCAGTGTGAAGTATTTCCACACAGCTGACATGTTGGCTAGCCACAATGCTGCTATCTGGCTGCAAACTGTGGAATGGATTTCCTGAGCGGGGGTGTGTCTCATAACTGTCTCATTGAGCCACGCCTCCTTTCAGGAAATCCATTCCATAGTTTGCAGCCAGCTAGCAAACAAGCCGGCGGGAATCACTTTTGGAGTAATTTCAGCAGACAACATTAAAGCGCAGACATGGCTCATGGATACCGGATTTCTCCGCAGGTTGGATCGGGAAAATCCAATACCTGAATTACGCTAGTATCGGCCCCGATACCGATACTGGATCGGCCCCATCCTTATTTAGTATAGCGCAATTTCCAACACTTTTGCTTAAAATAACTGTTTAGGCATGGTTTATTAAAAAAAATTATATTTATATATATATATATAAAATGAATGTCACTATAATTTAATGTTTTATACTTATATTTTTCATTCCTGCTCTGTGTTCTGAAAACCGAAAAATTTAACAAAAATACATGCTTGGTGTTTATAATGTTTGTGATAAGGTCTCATTTGTTAACATTAGTTAATGCATTAGCTACCATGAACAATTTATTTTTAAAGCATTTATTAATATTTAGTAAAAAAAGTAGTACAAATACACATTACATTAACTATTAAAATCAAAAGATTTATTTTTTGACAATGTATTAGTACATGTTGAAATTAACTTTACTAAGAATAATAAATGCTGTAGAACTATTGTTCATGGTTAGTTTGTGTTAACCAATATAGTTAATGTAAACAAATGAAACCTTATTGTTGAATGTCTGTAAACTTTGTTTTATTTACCAAGTTTTACATAATTTTTAATAACAATAAAATGTAATTTGTTTGCAATCTGTTTTTTTTCCCCCCTCAACAATGCAATTTGTATATGGTGTGACTTATTTTCTGGAAAAAAACTGTAATGACTTTTTTGGACAGGTGGTGGGAGATGCTGACCAGCAGGTGTGGATGAGCTGGATGGGGCACCGCCAGCGGAGCGCTGGCTGGGTGTAGTACGAACAGCCCACTGCATAGACCGCGGTGCCTGGGCAGCACTGTTGGCGTGTGCTGAGCCCGTTGTCCTCTCCAGAGGCTCATCCAACAGGAAAGTCTCCTGATCCACATCATCACTCTGACTGCTGCTGCTGTCCGAGTCACTGGAGTCATTCGACTGGGAGTCGTCCTCAGAGAAGAAAGCAGGAACACTGCTAGCCCCTTAGGTAAAAAGACATAACATTTCTCAGGTTACTCTAAAGTCAGCATCACAGATATTATGAAATGCATGTACACTTTATTCTAGCCTAATTTTTTATGTTTTAAAGTTGAAGGGTTTTATTTTCCACATAACATTTGCTAAACCAATAGCACGCATTTTGGGCAGGTTTACATGTTTGTTTGATGAACATCAGGCAAAGCATCAGCCAAGAAATATCAACCTTTTGACTACACTCAGGTACATAAATTTTTTTTTAAATAATGCAATTTGATTAATGCACATTGTCCCTTAATTTTTTTTTTTTATAAATGCTAATAAGTTTGGTCTGTAATTTCTGCCTGAAGTAGATAAGCAAGGGCATCTGATGTGATAGAAAAAGAAAAACAGACAAACTCACTAAAATGTAATTCTACAGGTGCCACATGGACAAATTCAAAACAAAAAGCATTTAAAGCTCTTCTCTGAAGCCATTATAGCCTCCTGCACGCTCAGTAGTTCATGTAGGTTAGTTGAGAGCAACAAAAAAAGAGGAGACCATTTTATGGCAATAATTGCGGCAATTATTAGTCAAATTGAAGCACCTGCTTCAGATCCAGCGGTGGCAGCAGTCACAACGCTTCTGCGGCCACTTGCATTGTCCTGGTTGCTATGGTTACTCTCACTGTCGCTCTCAGTCTCAGCAGCAGCCAACAAATCCAGCTCCATGTCACTGCCTGCAAGAAAAAGATTGCTTGTGAATTCAGCCTCATTTACAGAAGAAATGGTTGGCTTCTAGACACAGACAACAAGCAGCACCAGTGTTTTTAACACTGGTCAATCCTTCCCTGATAATATCCATTGGCAATGGCAACTCTGTATAATGGTGCTCATCTGGAAATTTGTAGATGGCTAATTAAACTACTTTATTGACAAATTACTTATGTGGCAAGTAGCCATGTAATAAGCGGGATGTAGTACATCCATCAGTCCACATTGTCACTATCACGGGAGTTATTTTTTCTGGATTCAGTATTTTATGATGAACAGAACTTGTATATGGTATGAATTAAAACATTGTTTTGTGTTTACCATCTTCATCGTGCTCATCATGTTGTCCTTCGGCCTCTGCGTTCTCCTCCCCCTGCTCCTCCTGGTCATCATGGTGATCTTCCTCACCTGCAACTCCCTCCACCACCTCTACCTGAACAGGTGAACAGCCATGTAGCATTTAGAGAACGAGCTTAAAGCCACCATTAAATCAAAATGGACAAGTCTTATTTTATGGAAGTATTTATTATAAATGATTTATCGGTGCACAATTTTAAAAATTTGTGTGCCTTAATCTTTAATGCAAATAACTTCCCCCTCCCTCTTACAGCGACATTTCTTCTCTGATGATGTATTTACTGGCGCAAGGGTGGGACAACCTGTCACTCACATGAGATCGAAAGCAAACCACAACCATCCAAATCAATTCCCCATGGACATAATCAAGTAAAACACCCCTACATTTGTTCGTTCCAGATGTAGTTTCACTCGGATATATGTCACAATAGGGAAAAAAAAGATGATCGCAATATCCGTTTCATGCCAACTTTAAGGCAAACAAACAATATATTGGCCAGGGTAATAAAAAGGCAAATATTTGGCATAGTTGTGCTACATGCAAGTGTAGGGCATCGCACCTCTTCTACGTCAGCAGAAACAATATCATCTTGCTCCTCGTCACGGCCGCGGGCCGTCTGGGACTGGCTGCTGCGGCGGGGCTGGGGGTTCCTGATGATGTACGAAGAGGCTGACTGACTGGAGCTGAGTAGCACAAGACATCATCAGCATTAATGACAACTAGGGTCACTGTAAATTAAAAGGTCCACTCAATTTTAATTGTCATCATTCCAAACCTGCATGCATTTCTTTCTTCTGCTGAAAACAAAAGATGTTTTAAAGAAGGGTAATGACCAAACAGTTTCAGTTCCCGTTGACTGGCATTGTATGGACAAACCTTACAATGGAAGTCTGTGGGAACCTAAACTGTTTAGTTACCAACTAAAATATATATTTTTTTGTGTTCCATAGAAGAAACTCATACAGGTTTGGAATGACATGAGAGTGAGTAAATTATGACAGGATTTACATTTCTGGGTTCAATGTGCGGGGCAAAACATATAATGCAATGCAATTCAATGACGATTGAGAGATGTAAAAATAAACATTACCGAAAAGCATGTTTCATATTTGATATTCAGATTTAAAAATGCTGTATGGAAAAATCTCAAGCATTTTTACAAATATATTTTAATTCTAATTAATTTAGTTACTTTTTTAATCCATGAACACTAGTTTCTGTAAATAAAAAAAACAGTCGACTAAAGCATCCCTCACCTGCTGGACTGATCCGGGGATGGTCGTGGTGGCAGAGGCTCCACAGAGAAGAGCTCCTCACTGCCCTGTACAGCATCGATGCTGGTACTGGCCAGAGTAAAGGGCGCTGTAGGGCGAGCAATACCCATGCGCACCGGCACAATAAGGGACTCCGCCACATTACAGAGCTCTTCCACTGCATACGGCAACAGCGCCTGGAAAACACGCCTGCACTTCCCAATGGGCTGAGGGATGAAGTTGCTGAAGGAAATACACAAGAGAGAATGTGAGCAGTGTGATTATTCTTTTTGCCATTAAAGAGAAAAATCTAGAGATGCTGCGAAGCATCGGCCAATTTTTGAACAATTTACAACTATCAGCTGTAAGCCATCAACTATAGCATGAAAAGGGCCGATATAACAAAACGATGGTTTATTAATTAACTGAGCTGCATGTCTGTTGCATAATCCAACGTTTTTCTCTGGGTAAAATAATTAAATACTTGCCAAAACAATGAAAACTGTACAAAATACAGCAGGACTCGACAATAAGGACTGCTCAGGATCAGCGTGCTTGGAAGAATTGAACTGCGCAACAGTCACTGTCCCGATTGAGCCAGTGCTGCATCTTCACAAAACTTTATCCGTTGCATGTGGTTTTATACCTTGCGAGTTTAATATTGAAATCACAAGACGACGCGAAAGAAAACTAAATTCTGCTCACTGTGTGAGAAGTTCACACATCCATAGCGTGCGCCTGGAAAGCCACGTCTCAGACAGTGCGCAAATACTGAATGAAGTCATCTTTCACTTATAATTCACACATGGGCGTCTTGGCGAGTATCCTTGTAAACATAGTCGGTTATATCTTAAGTGAACGTAAACAGCTGAGAAATAAAAGGCTTGTGTACCAGTATATTGGATCCGTGCAGCTCTTAAAGTGACAGCAGCCTAATATTCCTGCTGCGCTGCAGTTTATCAGCAAAGTTGTGATCAGTTGATCAATTAGAGGCCTTAGAAATGTGTGTAACAAATATAATACAGTAGGTTTTATAGGGATACAAATCAACATGAAAAGTGAACGATATTGACTTTCAAGATTAGACAATGTTTTTTATTGCATAAAGCATTCGATTTTATATATTCATTTTAAAAGTCAATATTTTATAAACTCTTGTCTATTCTCATCAGTACAAAGCAAAGTTTGGTAAATAAGTCATACTTTTTCTTCTTGGAGGATGCCATCTCCACACTGAGGATGACAAACACTCTGGCCACAGAGCGCAAGAACCGCCGTGTGACATTGATGGCCTCCTCCCTGCGGCCAGGGGTGTATTTATTCTGTAGCTCCTTCACCAGTGTCCCTAACAGTGTGTCAATAAACTGGGGAACAAGAGAAGACAGTTAGCAAAAATCATATTAAAACCCAGCAGTCAAAAAAGGTAGTTTCACACTAATGCTAATAATACAAGGTTAGCTAGAACTCAGTATGGCACAAGAAACATGCAACAATGAAAAGGCAAGCTAACAAAAATGTATGCATTAGATAATGTTTCCACAATTATTCCATTACCTTTCCATTTCGCTAATAAATTATTCAATCAGTTTGTGAAAACTCAAAAAAAAAAAAGAAAAACATGCATCACTATGGCCTGATAGTAAGATTGAAGGCCTGTTCACACCAATAACTATAAAGATAACTACAACAATAACTATATTGTTGTATAACACCAAAAAGAGTGCTGTATTGATATGTAGGACAAAAGAGGACAAAGATCTTTGGTTTCCAGACTTTTACCTGTCAGGACAAGTGATGAGTGTCTGTAATAAAATTTTATATCTGGGTCATTACATTAAGCCGGGTGCACACTGTGCGATTTCGGCCACGGTTTGGCCGTCTGAGACAAATTTTGAAATCCTAAAAGATTTCTCTGATCCTTGGCTAAAAAGTCTTTTTAGTCTTTGATCCTTAGTTTGTCATGTGCACCGACAACCGATTAATGACCGTTGCGATCAAAATTTACCTCGGAAAAAATTCTGGCAGTGTCAGAAGATTAGAGGCGCAATCCTGCAGTGTGACTTCTCGTCACGACCGTCAAATCAAGAACCAATAGGAGCGCAGAACCTGATGACGCATTTCGTGCGTCAACATCAAATCACAACAGGGAGCATGTCGAAAAGAGTCAGGTGAATGAAAAATGCCACCGCTTGTTTTTGTTGTTTGCTAAACGCTACCATTGTGTTTGTGAATGCGGCTCACCGTTACCGAACGTGTCACGGATTAATGACATAAAACTCAGTCCGTATGAGTCTCTTGCTTGCGTCCGTTTTTCGCGTCTGACTGTCGTACAGTCTGACATAATGACAACTGAGATCCTACAGTGTGACATGCATTATATCGGGGATCATGTTCGTACAGTCTGACAAGCAACATTCGCAGAGGATTTAGACAAGCAATTAATCGCAGTGTGCAGGACCCTTTACAGATCAGTTATCTGATGATGACGATATATACAGGCAGTGTCACATACTATATGCCCAAGCGAACTTGTTGGTAAGGAAATTCCACATGTGCACGGATGACGTCAAAATTAGCCTGTTTAAAGCATATTGCACTCCTTTGTATACTGCCTCTTTACGGACTAAGTTTAAAAAGGCAAGTATGCAGAAGCTTAAGGTTGCTTATAATGACTGTATGAGGACACTGCTCAAAAAACCTGTGCGCTCTAGTGCAAGTGACCTGTTTTGTAATGCAGGGATCAGTACCTTTCAGGCGTTGTTGAGGAGACTCATTAACAAATTCATTTGTCGCATGAATGACTGCCAAAACAGCATTGTTATGCTGATAGTAAACCCTGGGTATAGTGCCATACGATGCCAATCATCACTATGGAATCACTGGTATAAGTGTCTATTATAGTTTTTTTATCTGTATATTACCCCTTTTCCACCAGAATGAACCAGGTGCAAGTTCAGAGCCAGTGCTAGTCCTAGTTCATAGTTGGTTCGACTGAGGAGCCTTCTAAGAACTGTTTGCTTTTCCACATGCTGAGAGCCAGCCGGATCTCAAGTTTGTGCTCGTCAAGTTGACCCCGCCCCCAGAACCTGACGTAATCGGTTCTTACTTCTAGCCCAGCAATGTTTTAGTGCTACTTAAGAACCACTTTTCCTGGCTCGGAGCTGGTGCTTTGGGTGTGGAAACACAAAGAACCGATTTGAAACTAGGCTCTGGCTCCAAACTAGCACCATCACTGCCTTGGTGGAAAAGGGGTACAAGTTTCTTTTCTCTTTTTAATGTATGATGTGTGTTATGTCTGTGTCTGATGGACCATGAGTCTGGAATAAAAAGTTGATAATGATGATATATTAGCGTCCACACAAGGGGACGATATTGTTCTGTTTATTATAAGCATTTGCTGCAGTTTTGTCACCTGCCACTTTAAATGCTTGCAATCTTAAAAGCAGGATGATTCAGATTGGCTGTCAATGTTTGTTCAGCTGGGGGAAGAAAAAAATGGATCTAAAAAAGGGATGGTACCGTTTCTCTGTGCCGTTATCGTTGTGGTGTGGACTCAAGATCAAGTTCGAAAAATCGTTCTAAATATAAAATAGCAATCTCTCATCACTGTTATAGTTATCTTCCTTGGGGTGAACAGGGCTTTACTCAACATAATAGTAATATAGTAGCTAATGAAATATTTTAAATCATTACATTTTAGTTTCATAATAGTTCAATAACTGTCAATCTTGTAGAGTTTGTCTGATTCAATACTGAACTGACTTGAGTTGAAAAATGACAGCAGAATATGTTCATTAACATGAGGCTGCATTGAAACAAATCTAAATTGTAAAAAGCACTATATAAAAAGAAAAATTTGACTTGACGAGAGCAGTGCATAACTATAAAAATTTACAACAGTGACCTTTCCAGGTCTGGAAAGAACAACTGTAAAAGCACAACTGCCATTTCCTCCACTCACAGTGATGTCTGGTGCACACTTGACAATGAGGCAATGTGTGAAACAGTCCAGCCTGATGGTGCCGCTCTGCTGGTTCAGGTACATCTGCTCCTCCGGTAAAAGGTGAGCAATTCTGCTGCTGGCGCTTAGTCTAGAATGACACAACAAAAAAAGTAATGAAAGCTGAATAGGACCAATGAAATTTGCCTGCAGTGATGGTTAAATGTTCCACTTACGGGTCTTTGTTTTCCTGAGAGCCAAACATTATCATGGACTTCAGCGCGTTCCAGTCCTGCAACACGCGCTCTAGAGCCAGCTGGGCAAAGCGTGGAGGCTCCAGGTCATGATCCGGCATATCAGAGTCTGAAAAACAGAGACGCGTCAAAAAAAACAACAACAACAAAACCTTCTCAAATGCACTAATGAATCATGCACAACAAAACCAAAGACATGTTAAGAAATTCTTGAAAAGTGGAGAAAGCATCTTTAGAGTATTTTTATTTTTTTATTTTCATTCACTGTTGCAAATGTTATACCAGATTCACAAACATTTAAGAATACAATTCTTCTTTAAATGCTATTTCCATCTTAATTTCTTGAGTAAAAATACTTTTCAATCTTCCTAAAAATCATTGAAAATAATTTCTTAAAGTTAGGATAACCTCCAACCTGTCTTTAATCTGCAAAGGTAAGATGTTTAATGAATTTAGTTGGTTGTTTATAAATAATTGTGAAATTTAGCATTGTAACTAGGGATGTCACAATACCAAAATTCCAGTAATCGGTACAAATACCATAATTTTTACAGTACTCTGTACCAATTTCGGTACCACAGCAAAATGTTTATTATTATTATTTTATTTAACCATTTAAAAATGTTTTTAATTAAATTCAATAAGTTTATTATTTATGATGATAAATGAGTAAATAAAACAAACATTTAAAGGCTGTATGCGGTTTAAAAGTAAATATTGTTTATAAAAAAGATCAAGTGAAAAATAAGCAACCATCTAGGCATTATTATTATTATTATCATTAGAGACAAATTATTATTACATAGAGACGTAGCTAAATCTACTGTAGGCTACAACAGTAGCCTAATATATTCTGTCAATTTCGTCACGTTAAACCAAACTTTTATTTTGACGGGTTGCCGTGAAGACCTTTTTAGTGTCTGTGTTCAAGATATGATATGTTTCTCAAATGAAACAATAAATTCTCATGAAGTGACGGTTTATGCATTCGTGTCCTCGTATAGTGACGCACGGCAGAGATTAAAAGAGTGTCACGCACACGTGTGTGTGCACGCCCGCACATCTGCGCACATCATTCACACAGAGACGCAGAACATGCAGGAGTAATATTTAAATACTATTTTAAATAGTATTTTTAGTAATTGTAACATAACATTACATATCCAGATAAACTACCGTCAGTTGTGACAAAAATAGCGTGCATGGGCGATCTGAAGGAAGGCCAAAAATATGACCTTTGAAGTGTTTTTCATTGAGTTGATCAGAGCGTCTTTCGCAAGAAACTCCATACAATTAAGATAACACCAAAGCCTATCAATTTCTTTATTAAGAAAAAGAAGATGTTATAAAGAAAATTTGCGAAATTAAGATTGTCAAGAAATGTACTTAAGATCATTTCCAAGAATGATCTTAAGTGTGAAATTGTACAAGTGTAAATGCATCGGGTTGTTGAAACCATATATGTCAATTTTACTCCTCCCAAAATGTAAAAAAAAGAAACAAGTGAACATGTTATGGGCTATGACATGTTATAACCAGATATGACAGCGCTACTGAAACTAGCATCGCGCAGTAGCTGAGCATCTCTTCAGCAAGCCGACGAGCAAACTGCCGCAAATGCAACTGAAAGTAAGTCGCAGACGCTCAACACACAATCATCTTTATTAAAAGTAGTGAGACTAAATTATATCTTACCAGTTCTGATGCCGCTCTTTCTCCTATTGCGGTCTTTGATCTTGAAATTAGCTGATGATAAATAAAATGCAGCTCATATCTATTAGGACTGGGTATTGACACAAATTTCACAATTCAATTCGATTTCGATTCACAAGCTTGCAATTTGATTCTATTTCGATCCCGATTTGATTCAATATCGATTCTTTTGGATATATATCAGGTATAATACATGGACAATTCTCAGGGAAAACAAATCTCTGAACTAATGCTGTAAACTATGGGAGTAAGTTGATACTACATTAGCCTACAATGATGCATCGGATTTGTATACAAACACTTAAATTACACTCAATTATTTTTTTAAATAATACAGTTAACTTTACAATTACAATCATATTTCTACTCCAATTCGGGGTTTTTTTTTATTTTTATATAAACATTTAAAATGGTGGCTGTCATAAAAACTTGCCAGGTTTATTCAAAATTGCAATAAATATTGAAAAACATAAAAAAATTATAATGAATATGTAATATATTTGTAATATATTGTGCATATATTTAGCAAAATGCTCCTCTCTAGAGTAAATTCTTTTTGGGATATGGACACTGGATATTATTCTGAGGTAAATGTGACGTTACAAGCTGTTTTACTGATGTCTTTCCATGGTTGAAACACTGATTAAAGCAGAGATGATGATCCGTTCACGTGAGGCTCCGTGCTGCCGCTTCTCTTGAGCTGAGCTGCGCCAGAGAGATCTCACGCCACAGCGCCAAAACAGTATTTATGTTTTGGACGTAATTTGAAATCTGAGACTTTGTTTCATATCAATAGTAAAAAAGAACGAAGATTATTGCGATTTATTGGATGGGAGGCGCGCTACAATACTTAATTCATCAACTGAAAACAGGATGACTAATCGATTCTTGGGATTTAAGAATCGATATCGGTTCATAAAAATGAGAATTGATTAAAATCGAGAAATCATTTTTTTACCCAGCCCTAATATCTATCATATCTATTGCTTTCGTTGACGTGTTTGCATATAGTGTGGGAATTAAATATCGGATTTATATCCGTTTTGTGTAGCCAGGTGTAAATGGAATCATTTTAACAAATCAGATAGTTATCCGATCAGCAAAGACACATGAAGTGACCTGGTGAAAACAGACCCTAATTAAATTTGACTTCAAGATTTTTGTGAATCCAGCCCCAGGTCACTTCCCTACTCAAAGACACACCTTCAGCGCTGGCAGCCTTCCGGTTCCTGTCCTCTCGGATGCGAGGTGGTCGATACTGGCAGTGTTCAACACTCTGCCTTGCAACAGTCTGCACCAGAAATAGCAAGATGTGCTCTCCCCTGTAAGACACAAACAGAGAGGAAGAAAGAGTTGACGCAGAATGCAAGTTGGACGCTGCCCCGATGACCCCATAAAATGGTTTGACAACAGAAAGTTGGGGCAGAACTTATTAAAGGTCTTTTTCCTTTTTCATACAACACACAGTGCAATAGATCCTAGTGAACATACCTGCTGTTAGGAGTGGTAACCAGATTAGTGGTGGTCAGCAGCCTGTAGAGCAGATCCAAACGAGCCGCTTTCTGGCCCGCGATGAGTGTCTTGCATTTACACTTTTCCCAGCAGTCACAGTATGCGGTGGGAGATGTTCTTTTCAGTCTGGGAAAGAAACAAGTGAAGTGAAGTGAAGTGACGTGTGGCCAAGTATGGTGACCCATACTTGGAATTTGTGCTCCGCATTTAACCCATCCAAGTGCACACACACACACCGTAGTGAACACACACACACCGTGAACACACACCCGGAGCAGTGGGCAGCCAACTGCAGGGAGCAGTTGGGGGTTCGGTGCCTTGCTCAAGGGTCTCAACTCAGTCGTGGTATTGCGGGTGGAGGAGGGCGCTGGTTATTCACTCCCCCCACCGACAATTCCTGCCGGACCTGAGATTCGAACCTGCAACCTTCCGGTTACAAGTCCGACTCTCTAACCTTTAGGCCACGACTGCCCCTCGGAGCATTGCATTACTGTTTTAAAACCTAGTGATCTACCTTGCTACCTTCTAGAGGGTACAGTAAATGAAATGTAACTCCTAAAGTAACCTTTTCAGTAAACTTTAGATTAGCAGCTTATTAAATTAAATTGGTGTCGACATGCCACTAAACTAAAAACACAATACTCACAATGACAAGCATAAAAATACAGTACAGTTTACTATTCTTCTAGATGCTTTAATATTTTTGAAACGTACAGTTTTCAGCAAAAAAAGAAAGACAGTCATTTTGTTATATAAATGTGATTTTTTTTATTAGTTTCCATTTTAAACTTTAAATTTGGATTTGTTTTTTAGATTTCAGTTTTAGTACTGAAATAAAATAAGTTGAAGTTGGTTGCCATACTTCTAAGTGCAAGTATTATCAAATATTTATTTCAGCTTTATTTCAATTAATGGTGCAATATGGATGCCGTCACATCATCCAGGTGGATGCTGCACATTGGTGGAGGTTGAGGAAATTCCCTTCCATATGTAAAGCACTTTGAGTGCCGAGAAAAACATAAAATGTAACAAATTATTATTATTATAGAATTTAAATAACAGTTACAATAAATCAATACATTGATTTATTTGTGCGGCCCACCACAATATCAACATTGACGCCACAAAAAGATTTCAGTGCTTCCCATAGCTACATTAACTAGCCTGTGGCGGCCCAAAATATATGTAAACTTCTCATAATAACATAAAAGGTCTTTAAATGTTGTGTTTTGTGCCATTGCTGTCAAACAAACTAAAACCAAAAGCTTGATAAGGCGGTGTACAAATCAAATCGCTAAAGACGGTCCGTTTCTGCTACGCAAAGAGAAGTGCACGCTTTGCTCACGCGATCAGCTCTGTTTTACTGTTTTACATTTTACATGATTTGTAATGAGCCGCACTTGTAAAAATGTTTTCCGCCAAAATAAAAGGAAGTATAGAAATTAGGACAAAACTAATTATGAAAGTTTTATTTATTTGCCAGTGCATTTGTTTTACAATATACGGCTGAGACAAACTAAAAATAAGTTTGATTCCCTTTTAAAGTTGAGGTACATGTCAATGCACAGACTTTTTCTTTGTTCAATTTGCACACTGAATATGGGTTGGAGCTCTTACATTTTGAACTCTCAAAGTGCACCAGATTAACATTAAAATGCATTTATGTACGGCATACCCCCAGACCCCCCTAGAGGGACACCCACCACAGTTTTACAAAATCCAAAAGGAAACGCTAACAACAACAATAGCTGCAATGTATTCAAGAATTTACCACTTTTACTACCAGAAGGATACATGGTGAAAATGAAAGTGTAAATTTTGCACTCACTTGCAGTCATGACCCTTGTGGCAGACCCTGGCGCATTCAGTGCAGCAGCACAGGGACTCCAGCAGGCCGCAAGTTCGGCACTCAAAGATATCCTACAAACAGACAAGTTCAGTTAATCACACAGTGCCACTCTATGGAGTCATTAAGATCAGTGCTTCTCAAATTGTTAAATTTGTTCATTAAAGAAAAAAAATTCATACATACTCTTAGAAATTCAGAAAATAATTTAAACATTTCTTAAATTTTAATGGTTAAAATTGAGCGTTAATTAGTTGTGTGTACTTTACTCCCAAGGTGCTATAACACAAAGTATAGCATGATAATTTTTTTAATGAAAATCTTTACTATATTTCCGATGATGAACTATGAAAAAGCATAATCACAGTCTCTGTAAAGGGTTTATTGAAGGCTGTGGCTTTAGTACCTGGTTGATGTGTTCTGCTCCAGTCCAGGTGAAGCTGCAGGTGTCATTACAGCACAGGACGTAGAGGGGAGAGTCATCTGGATTGGTGCCTGAAGGACAGATCATCTCCATGAAGACAGACGCTGCATCCTCTTTCTCTCCAAGACCTGGTTCACCTACACAAGAACACAAGATCCTAATGGTCTCTGAATGTTTTGAAACATGCATCTAATTTAGTTGAACATCTATGTACTTACCTTTGGCTATTTTTTGTGCTGCTTCTAAAACGGTAATGGCTGCTGGGTAAGCTCTCCCACTCACTGCCAACATGAATGGAGTCATTCCACGAGCATCCCTATCAAACAACAGCAATGCAAACACTCAAAGAAGGCTAAAAGGAGATCGGCTATCATTTAAAGCTGCTGCAGGGCCACATACTTGGCAGAGAGCAGCTCTCTTAAGTGAGGTCGCAGGACAACGCTGTCACACATCAGCTTCAGTATCAGGTGAGCGTTGGCCTTACGGTCTTTAGACTCCACTACTGATGGTTCAGATGAAGGTCCTTCAGAAGACATGAGAAAGATTGTAAACTTGCTAAAGAAAGCTTCAAATGATGGCACAGAGCAGTGGTTCTCGACTGGAGGGATCTTGACCCAAAAAAAGGGTTGCAGGTCATGGGTTTGATTCAGGGTTAATGTTAAAATAAAAATACAACAAATTTTAGGGGGAAAAAAATATAACATTATCAATGATACTAAATCAAAATGCCAGATCACAGTAAGGACAACAATAAATATATAAATAAATTAAAAAAAACTCACAACTATAAATGACAAACAATATCGTTGGAATCACTTTCGGAATTATTTGTTCCAGCTGATGAAAGATAACTTTAACAGCCAATCAGAACCCATCCTGTTTTAAAAGTCTCAAGCATTTAAAGCGGCAGACGACAAATGCACTTATTAGCATAACCACATCGTCCATTATTATGGATGCTTATATAATTAGTTATCGCTCTTGGTGTGAACGGCCCATAACACTGTCTGATTGGGTCACCACTTGATGTCCAATGAAAAATCTGGGGTCTGGAGCAAAACCAGTTGAGAACCACTGCCGTAGAGAGTCCTTTGGGAGGCCAGTTCACGTACCTGGGATGGTGGAAGTGCTGGGTCCCTGGTTGGTGCCTGTGGAAGCAGTGGTAAGGGAGCCCACTGCAGGGGCCAAGATGAAATCAATGTCACCATCTAGCGGAAAAGATGGTTTTGTAAGACATCAGGCTAATCGCATGCATGCAATATATCGATTACGGCCCAAGACTGTCAAACTCACCAGGATCCATTGGTGGTGGGTCTGGTACCCAGCTGGGAGGCGCAATAGGGGGTGAAACCGGGTCTTGGTGGTCGCTGGAGGAAGGGCCGGATTCATGGCGGCCCAAACCTGCAGCGCGGAGGGAGCGCCTCATCATCTCTCTCAAACGCAAGCTACAGAAACAATAAAAAACAAAACAAAATTGAAATGACTGTACATATATCGAAAACCAAATACAAGAGCTCAAACAGTAGAGCATTGTGCTAACAACGCTAATTCCTTTAGGCTTGATTCCTTGTGAATACATGAACTGATCAAATGTCCATAAAGAACCCCATTCAAATCTCAAAACAACACATCTCAAGATTACTTTAATTGAACAGACTACAGCACACATTCAACTGTAGGTTTAAAATACTAAAATAAGACATGTTTTATTCAAAAGTGCTATATAAATAAAGGTGACTTGAGTTGTTGTTGTTTTTTTATGCTCCTCTGGTAAAATGCTTTTCTGTCTCCCAGTGAATCTGAATACTGACCCCCGGCTGCTGGATGACCCTGTGCGGTTCCCGGAGCTGTTGCTGGATACCACTGAAATGGCATTTGCAATGGCCTCAACCGCAGACAGCCTCTCAGCGAACGTGTTCCTTTCAGACCGCTCTGCTTCTGAAACACATCGTACATCAATGAAGTCATCTCAGGCTGGGTTTCATAAACATCTAACATCAGCTCGCTTGTCATCACAGAAAACAACTACATATCGTCTATAAAGATGAACTGTAAAAGTCATTGAATAATATGACAGAACTTACTATTCATTGTTTTAGGGTTAAAAAACCCCCATAAAAACTCACTTGACCGGCATGTTCCTGTCCTGCTTCACACAGAATATTAGGGCCAGCCCTTTAAGAGCTGCACGGACCAAATTCATTCTAACACCCGATTTCTCATTCAACTCTGTATACGTTCACTAAAGACATATCCGACTGCGTTTACTCGAATACTCGCCAGGTCGTGCATTTTTACATATGTTTTACCATTCAAACCCAATAATCCGCGAAACTGGCGTCGCGATCTGTCTGAGTGAAAGGCATGTGCGCGGCTGCGCGCACTTCAGGTCAGAGTCCGGCAGCACGCGCAAGCATGTCCCGGCTGCCCCGCACTTTTCTGTTGCGTTCTTTTTCCTGAGCTGCGCGTGACTGTTCTGCTTCCATTGTTTAGTGAACGGTGGAAGCAGAGCTCACACACTAGAGATGCACCGATACCACTTTTTTTCAGACCAAGTACTTACATTTGGGTACTTGCCGATACCGAGTACTTATACGAGTACTTAATACCATTACAGTTCTTCTAACAATGTTTTATTTTCATCAGATGTTTTTCACTTTCTGACTGTAACAAAGTAAATACACAAATTGATGCTGTTGCTGACATTTTAAAATTCAACTTGGTGTTTTCATAAACAAACATGGCATTGCTGCCCATTTCACATAAATGTAACCTGTAACATTCAGTGGATTCCAGTACCACACAATATAGTAGCAGAACCACTGAATTAAATTATGTTATCATAGCCATACACCCCTTTTCGGAAAAGTGAGAGGGTGGTTCTTTTTGATGAAAAGAAGCTTCTCTGCATTATCAGCTATGAGCCCGTTTCTGTTTTCATCTACAATGTGTGACACTGAGCTAGGGATGTGCGAGACTAGTTGATTAAACGTTAGTTCTGCAAGACTACTTGGAAAATACTAGTCGTTTACATTTTTTGGGCACATTTAAGGTTTTGCTTTAAATATATATATTTTTTTACAAAGGCTATGTTTAAATTACTGTCTTGTAAATGTTATATCTTGAAATTAATATATTATTTTGAAAAGTGTATATTTGCAGCAAAACAAAATCATTTAATTTTACCTCAGGTTTTGCATGCGTTGGTTTTCTCTGGTGCTCGCGGAGGCTTCAGATAAGGCACTCACTACCGAGCGGTATCTGCCTCATGAGCGGTTAAGCCGGGTTTATACTCGGCGCGTCCGCACTAGCGCTCGGGTGAGCGCGGGAAAAATTAAGCCATATTATGGCAGTCGTGTGCTTTGAGAGCGCGAGACCCCTTTGCCCGTGGCGCGGCGGTGTGCACGGCGAATTATGTAACTTTCCGCGCGGCTCCGCATCCGAAGATGCGTTGCCATAAAGTGGCATCGGGTGCGGTTGTTTCGGGGTAGTTTTACGAGTACTTCACAACAGTATCGGACCGACACCCGAGTACTGGTATCGGTGCATCCCTATCACACACGTCCTCACCCCTGCTGTCACACATCGACGCAAATTAAGAAATACTGCTCTAATTAGAGTGCTGTCATTTTTAAAGTACCGTTACTAATACAATATCATACCCAACTTACCCAGTCGACTAAAAATATTGACGTCGACTAATTAACACCGTCGACACAGTCGAGTGTATCAACCAATCACGACAGGCCTATATATTAATGACACTATAATAACGCTGTAAAAAAACGCAAGCTTACCTTCCTCCTCCTTAGTTTCCTTGTTGCTGACGGGAAAGCAGACGGAGACGCAGGCGTGGAGGACGTTGCGGTTGCCGTCACAGCGGTGGCCCAGCAGAACGTCCAGAGCGTGAGGGTTCTGCTCCAACAGCATTGCTTGCTCCAGACTGATCAGGTATTGTCTGCACGCCTCGTAATCACAACGCAGCACATGCTGCATCAGTGTCTGCTTCTAAAATGCAAAAGAGCAAACAATATATCAACCGGAAAAATGGGCTTCACTTGCATTCGCATTGTCATGTTTCATTCGCATTTTCGAGTGAAAATAGATATGTGCAGGCTGTAAAATGCATTCAGGAACATGCGTAAATAAAAAGCTGGTCTCTGCAGGTCTTTAGGTCTTAAATTCAGGGGGGGGTTTTGTCAAATGTAAGGTCATAAAAAGTCTTTAATCTCCTAAGTAAGGTCTTAAATGTGGGGCTTAATATGATTATTAAACTTTAAAAGATGATGACAATGCAATAAATATGAGCCCTGAACATTTTTAAGTACAACAGATCAGTTGAATTATTAACTTTATGTTGTTTGTATTGTAATATGTTTTAGATGGTTGTAAAAGTGCATATTTCAACTCCCACATCTTTTTGAATGAGCAGCTGGAAGTAGTAAATTTCAACACATTTCAAAATGGATTTGGGAATGGCCCCTAATTTAAAGTCCTGCATTATATAGTTTTCAGTTTATCATTTGCATTTTGGTTACTAAACTGTATGCTGCACTTAATTTCATGTTTAAAATATACATCATTCCATAAATAAATGCAGTTTGCAACAGAAAATGTTAAAAATATAGCATACTTTTTGTATTCAAAAATGTAATAATTTTACTTATAAATTTCTCCTTTGTTACAGAAATCAAATTATTTGTTACAGAAATCAAATTATCACTCTTAAATGTTTTTTCTAAATAACTCATATCTATCCTTTAGCAATATGGTGTAGTATACCTCCACAGCCATGATGATGATTGCTGCCTTCTTTTTGATTGTGGAGTTAGTGGGAAGGTTGGCAAGCGAGTGAACTCCCATGCCTAGACTGGCAATAGGCGGCAAGTCTAGCCAATCAGGGTCACGTATTCCACCCATACAGTCTTTAGCCATGGGATAAATGGTGCCGTTACCATCCCTCAAAATTATGGGACTCTCCTGAGGATATGCAATTATGAGAAAGTTAAAACAGGCAAAAGAGAAATGGAAAGTTTCCTCAGGCGTATGGAACATAAGGCTGTGTGATGGTCTCACCTGGCCAGCAGTGAAGATGGCCACATTACGCTCACTCTGGCCGAGAAAGGCTAGGTTACTGGTAGGGAAGTGATTCTCCTGCTCGGCTTTGCCGGTGGCCAAGTCAAAGACACAGTACCGTACCCAGCTGCCTGTTTTCAACACCGCATGAACTCCTGCAGGACGCAAAACATCAGAGCCATCAAGCAGAATGACAACAAAAATTCAGCACAAAAAGTAGCCTGATAAATCTGAAAACAGTAGTCACCTTTGGAGTCAACATTCACAGCTAAAATTTCAGCTTTTTCTGGGATACAAAGTTTTTTAAGTGTGCGCTGAAAACAGTCTGGAACTTTTGGTGTTCCACCAGTTTTAACAACCTGTTTAAAAGGAAAAATAATATCTCAGTTAAAAATTCAGGCATGTTTAAATTTTCCCCCCTAAATATCTATACGGACCAAAGGTTTCCAAATATATTTGTAATAAATATAATGTAATATACACATACATATACACACTTAACGCAATTAATTCACCAATATTACCATTTAATTCTGCTTTCTAAATTAAGAAATCATGTGATTATTTTACACTATTGACAAAACTCATTTTTAAGAGTAAGAAAAAAACAATTACATTAACAATTAGCATAGTTTTGTGAAAAGAAAATTACTAATCTCACATACAACTAAATATTTTCCAGATAATATTTTTACAATTTGCTTCAGTACAATGATAGTATTAAAAAAAAACTTTTGTTGTCTTCACAATATAATATTTTCTCAAACAGTGTATTTTTTTAACATAAAATAACAAATATATAGATGCCTTTATATTTTAAGAAGGTGGTCCATCGCAAAGCAATATTTAGGGTTCCTTGCCATCAAAACGTTTTAAAACCCCTGCTACAGACGTATGCCATTCCATTTGTGCATGAATATTTGGTAAACTTCACATGGCCAAATTTAATATTTGCTAATAATAATATTTAGGCCTAAATCAGAGTCATAGTTGAAATCATGTTATGGTTTCAGACAGAGTCACCAAATATGTTAAATTACCTGGTATGAAAAGTAGTATGTTAAGTAGTGACTTTAAAATTGTCAATTTATCCATCCAAATGGCATTTTAAATTACCCATCAAAATACACCATGTTTCTGAGATTCTGCAAATGGAAAAGTGAACTTTTACAGCTGTGTGTTTACCTGTAGCTCATCTATTCGGAGCAGTCGACAGTCTTGCAGCAGTGAGGAAGGGTCAGAGTCAGTGGGAGCTGCGCTCTGGCTGCTCACGCTGCTCGACGTCCCTGGAAATTTCACAGCAACATATGCACCATCGACTTTTAGCACCTTGAGTTCAAAAGAGAGAACTGTTGCAAATGAGGTGTAATAGCAAAGCATCACACACAGACCAGAGATAAAACACAGACAGGAACATCACGTGTAAAAGAAAAAAAACAGTATGCTTATATTAACTGTCATCTATTATAATTGAAAATTCTTCTTACATTAAAAAGGCTAAAATGAGGATAATAATTAAGCATATAGAAAAATCACGTGATGAAAAATAAAATGCTTGTAGTCTTGGTCTCCACTGGATCAAGCTGGCCGACGTGCACGCCTGCACCCACCTTTCCCACTGGGACGTTTTTAACGTCCTCCACGAAAACAACCTCTCGTAGAGGCCACTGCTCCTCATTCACTTTCTCCTCTTCTTTTGGAGCCGGTGTTGAGCGCCTTCGCTCTGTAGCACAGCAGGTAATCGGTTAGCAAAGACAACACTAAAGCCACATCTTGGTATCTTTTGGCATCTCACAAAAGCTCAAACAAGAAATGTTTAAACAGCTCTAGTTAAAGTCAGCTGTAAGCTGATACTCTCCACCAGTGGTGAATAGGGTAAAAAAAAAAAAAAACTCAGATATCAAAAACATTCCCAGTGGAAAAAATATATTACAAGTTTTCTGAAATGCCATGTTTAAATATGTAATTTGAGCATTATATATTTAAATATGCACTAATTTGCATACATTTACTGAAGAGAAAATCTGAAATAAAGCGTTGATTAGGGGAGGTTCAAAATTCACATTTAATTGTGTTGATAGCGTAAACGTTTTTAACAAGGGATTTCAGATATCACTTTTTATATCACTCCAGAAAAAGTTTTTTAGGAACAAGGAATAAAATGTATAAACCAGGTGAATGATATATGAACAAAACCCCTCAGTAAAAACCCTTATTGAAATATTGAAACCCTTGAGAATATGGATAAGAATAAAACTGTTAAGTTTGGTGTATCTAAAGCTGAAGTGGAGATTTCTGACTCGGTGCTAAAGAAAACTTAAAAACGTATGAAGTGCAATTCTACAGAAGCAAAAAGATAAGGTGCAATAAATTAAACAATTGTATTCTACGTTTTCTTTGGACCCACTTTATATTAGGTGTCCTTAACTACCATGCACTAACGTTTTAATTAATCATTTGATACAATGCACTTATTGTGTACATACATGTTTTTACATTGTACTACATTTTGAAAAATACCTGCATGTAATTACACCTGTAATTAATTTCTGTAGTTACATTTGTAATTACACAGTTGACACTTCCCTTACACCTTACCCATACCACCACACCTGTCCCTAACCATCCCCATATCCCACCTCAATATCAGCAAAGGTGTTTTGCAATACAATTTGAACACAGTAAGTACATTGTACTTATTTTTTTATGTAAGTACATAGTAGTTAAGGTCACCTAATATAAAGTGGGGCCTTTTCTTTTTACTAGTCTGAACAAATATTATGAAAAGCCAAATTGTCTTTTAAAAAAAAGAAGGCCATGAGTAAAGCAAAACAAACCATGTTTTACATGCACACAAACCAAATCAATAAAAATGCAGCACACGCCCAATTGGGAAGGTGACCATATCATTCACATACAGATTCTGGGCCATCATTATTGTCGAGCCATGACTAGAACACTTATACTACAGAGAAATGAGCAAAATGACAGAAATGCACAGGGTAGTTTTTGGGCCATTATAAACCCTGTGCAACAGCTGATGGGTTTAGCGATTTAATGTACGTACTATAAGGCAGAGAAGCACTGCTAGCGATGGAGGAAGTGTCACTGCATGTGGACGCTGGTGAGGGCGGAGGGCCCATTTCCGTCTTCACCAGCTCTGGCTTGCTCTCAGTCCTGACGACAACAACAAGCACACTCATCAGCATCTTATTTTTTTTTTGCATAAATACCTCGGAGCATTTGTACGGCCATAGAAAAACAGCCATCTTACTTGGTTTCCTGGGTCTTGGTGTTCTTCTCCATGTTTTTCAGGCTCTCGGGTGAGCGGAGCTGGAATCGGCAGCTGTCGTTCATGTTCCACACGGACTCCAGAAGGACGCCCACTTTAGGGATCCCCGCGTTTACGGAGAAGGCCACGGCACCAGCATGATATAGAGGGTTATTCCTCAGGCACACCTATGGGAAGGAAGACATCACAACTGAGTTTCTAAAAAGCAAACAAGCCATGTTAGATACAGGTTCTGTGACACCTTTGCAGTGTACAGATGACTATTGTTGATGTTGATCAAATTGTATTAGTAACAGCCTTGATTGATTGAATAAGTACTTAACATAAAAGATGACATGGATACTTTTAATAAGGTAATTCTAAAAACAGAATTCTAGAAATTAGGGGTGTAACGTACACGTATTCGTACCAAACCGTTTCGCTCCAGGACTTCTGGTACGGTGCACGTGTGTACCAAATGCAATCTTTAACAGTCGGCTTGTTTTTCGCATGGAACATATTTCAATCCAAGTTCCCACACGGACATATTAAGTATTATGTCCATTTTATCACGAAATTCAAACAATACATGCCACTTTGACGCTCTTTAATGTGATGTGACTGATCACTGTATAGGCGCATCAGTTCAAGCGGCAATGCAGCATGCGAGTGAACACAATCTGTTCCTAGTCAAAGAATAAACATGAATTAACATCTGAAGGTATTTTGAGGATACATTACAACTTACTGAAATGCATCATATGTTGTGTAATCCCTTAATCAGTGTTTCACGTCAAGAAAACAGCTTGTAAACAATGGCACGCAGCATTTACAAGTCATTCAGTGTCCACTGGTTAGTTCACTGGAGAAATTAACTCTTTCACTAAATATATGCACTATATTAGCCTATTTATTCAACTTAACCTGTTAGTGATGTCTTGATTATTTAATGCATGTGTAAATAAATCTGTAAATCACAGCCACTGCGTATAAATGATTATATTTCAACGAATTGGAAAAAAAAACTATTTTATAATTACATTTAGAAGTCTTATGTTTAATAATAATAAATACATTAAAATAAAAAAAAGTTCTCTCCCCTGCTGTACCGAACCGTGACTTCAAAACCGATGTACGTACCAAAGCGTCAGTTTTGTGTACCATTACACCCCTACTAGAAATCAATCCCAGGAGGTAAATAGTGCCCCCTCAATGGAAAAGTACATTTCTGACCACCACAGCATGTTCCTCACCTGAGTTCCTACCGTGATGTTGGGTATAGAAGAGATGCCAGCACTGGACTTTGGCTTCTTGTTCTTGGCTCTGGCCTTTTCAAGCATCTTTTTCCGCTGACTAAAAGGCACAACACCCCTAGAGGAAAAATACATTCAGAATTTATTCACAGATCACAAGCACAATCACTCAAATCAGGGCTACACGATAAAACCAAAATCGTGATATGGTTTGTATGATTAACAAATCTCGAAGGCTGAAATTTTAATTAAATAAATATATGCGCTGTGCGTTTCAGAGTGAAGCGTGGCACTGTGTTCATTCACACGCGAGCAGCTCATCCGCCGTTGTTTTCAGAGTCTCAAAAAGGCTCATTTCTCAGTAAATGCTACACACAAACCTCATTTCGGCATCTGCTTTGAGTTTGAGTCACTTTAATGTGCAATCCACAGACCCAAACTTGTAATGAGAAGCAATTAAGACATCCATAAATAAATATTACAGTTGTAATGTAAAATATATATATATTTATATTAAACTGTAACATAATATATTTATATTATTTTTCTTATATACTATTTTTTATTTTATAGTGAAATATAAAATATTTAAAAAGTATAATATTTCTATTATTTAGATTTTTTTATTAAGTAATAATTATCCAGCCCCCAGGTGTGTCCACAACATCGAATCTGGCCCCCTTTAAAAAAAAGTTTGGACACCCCTGCTGTAAACTCACCACCAGTAAAGGCTGCTCTCCAGCTGAGCGCAGGTATACAGGGCACAGCAGTGCAGAGAGACAATGCGCTCTCCCTGCAGCTCTGGAAACGTTTGTGCTCCATGTTCTAGTTTAGCAGCAACAGTGCTCAGAGTTTCATCCACCCATGTCGCCACCTACACAATACAGATTGGTTAATGGAATTTTGAGGTCTGAGGACATTTTTGGTACGAGACTGTGCATCACTGATTTTTGCAACCGGCTCTTGCACAATCTTAGGTTACACTTGATTTTAATGTGTCCTTGTTACAATTGTACATTTAAGTACGGAATAATATTAATTAACTACGTGCGCTTACTATAGGGTTGGGATTAAGTTTGGTTTACAGCTAGTTGCATGTAATTGTGCATAATTTATAGTTACTACTATAGTACACTACAAGTAACATGTAACAAACACACCGTAAAATAAAGTGTTACCCAATCTTATTGTATCCGCCAGCTCGTCATATTTTCTTCTCACCTACTCTTATGAAATGTCGGTAACACTTCACCATAAGGTCACATTATTTCATGTTAATGAATTGCTTAACATTAACAATGAGCAATACATTAATTACAGTATTTATTCATCTTCATTATCATTAGTTAATAAAAATACAACTGATCATTGTTAGTTTATGTCCACTATATAATGGTAACAGATACTTTAATATTTGAATAATGTACTATTAAATGCAGAAATTAACTAAAAATGAAAATAATTCTAAAGTATTTATTAATCTTAATGTTAAATAATGTAGTTTACTAATATTAACCAATGAAACCTTACTGTAACATGTTATTAAAATGTCTTCTTACTTTGTTACTCTCGGTAGCCACAGTGGCTCGGATACTGTTGGCAGACAGGTGGGTGATCTTTTCATTGGTCAAGCCAAGGAAAGGGACACGGGGGTGATGTATAGAAGGATTCTATGAAAACGCAAAAGATTTATGAGATTCAGTAGTGACCCAAATTCCTTGTAAGGTCACCTTTATTTATATAGCGCTTCATACAATACAGATTGTTTCAAAGCAGCTTTACAGTAATAAACAGAAAAGTATTAATCAAAGATGCAAACAGAATCCTGCCGTAAAGACAAAAGCATCACAGTTCAGCTAAAGTCAGTTCAATCTTGTCTGATATGTATTGCAAAGCTTACTTGTGCATTTCTGTAAGGTTCAGGCTCATTCCACTTCCACTGGTAGAGTTCTCCTTTGGTACTGACGGCAATCAGTTCAGAGTACAAAGCCCCAATGCTGACAAACTTTGTTACATAGTCCTAAAGAATCACACAACCAAGGATATACAACTCAGCATCTATACAAATAAAATGTGATTTATTAACTAAATGAATCACAGGAAATTGGAGACTAATAAACTAAAGTGTTATCCAAACAGGCTGCCCATTAAATTAAAATAAGAATTTATCAATAAATCTAGTGTTAAAGGCTCATGCCAAGTTCTTATATCTTATATCAGTTTCTGAAAAATGCTTATTCCACTAAAAAATTTAGTGACTCCAAAAATCAGGGTTATGATTGCTAACTAAAAATAAAACGTATGTGTGTTACTTGAAATAGAATAAACGTTAATTGAAATAAAATATTAAAAGAACTTAAAACATTTTATCTAAGCTAGTTGACAAGGCAACATTTATTTTCAATTTAACTTGAAGTACTAAAATAACTAAAAATGAAATGACTAACATAGACAGTTAAAAAAAATTACATAATGAACATAAGAAATCTAATTTAAAATATGAATAGACTAAATCACTTTTAAATTGAAATTATTTAATACAAAAAATTAATACAAAAAGTTATGCCATTTGAAATGTAAAACTGAACTAATAGCCACTACATTACCACAAAATGGGTGTTGCTAACACCACAGTGACGGACACAAACAGGCTGACCAGTTTTGCAAATAATAATACCTTAAAAGAAGTTGTCAAGCAGTTTTGCTAAAGAAATAAATATAAATGGAAAAATGGAACGAAATATTATGCCAAACTATTTCTCCCTCAAGAATTTCAGCCTTTTAATAAAACATAGGCTCAACAAAAATGCAGAAATTGAATGCAGAAAAAAAAAATGCAGAAATTGAAAACATGTTAATAATCATAATCAGAACAATCGACCCTTAATAAAGAGATAGTCCTCCCAAAAGTTATGAAAATTCTGTCATCATTTACTCGGCCTCATGTTGTTCCAAACCTTTATGAATCGCTTTCTTCTGCTGAACACAAAAGACTGTTTGTAACAGTTTCGGTTTCCATTGAATTTCATTATACTTTTGTCCAAATAATGGACGTCAATGGAACCCGAAACTGTTCGGTTACCAACATCCTACAAAATAGCTTTTATGTTCTACAGAATAAAGTAAAACAGGTCTGAAACTACATGACAACTTAAAACGCACCACAGTAATCGGACGTCTGGCATTCTAGGACAGTGAAGGCTTAAAGGCCCACCTTATCAGGCCACCACTGGAGCTCTTCCCCCAGAGTGACAGGGCTCTGCAGCGGCACGCTCTTCTTGTCAAGGCTTGGTTCTCCCTCGCGGCTGGTGGAGCCACGCTCCGCATCGAAGGAGGCTCCATCCAGCCACCTCCTCTCACGCAGCCTCAGGACCGACTCCCGCTCGCGGAGCAGTTCAGAGTCTCGCTCTAAGGGGAGAAGGAGAACTGGTATGCAATAGGGTCACACCAGTGGGATAACAGTAAGCCACTCTCTGGGAAAGACCCTCGGAATAGTGAGATTTCATACAAATTAGATAGTGACTATTATATGTAAGAAAAAATTAATTCTGCTGTACTTCTGAGAAACCAACCACCAGAAACAACTCACCATTGTGCCATAAATGACACCTCTGGTGAAAAGGATCCATGACCATTTAGGTGATGGCCCCCATTTTAAAAATAATTGGGCTACATATAGACGCTATGCAGGTTAATAACTGGCTTTGTCAGCTGCTGGGTCGCATTAGCAGCGGGAAGATCTTGCTGACGGGTGTCCAGCATTTGCTGAGATGTATGGGTATAAACTGCAAGGTCTTATTGGTAACTGTCTGCACTGCAGGGCCTTTCGCAGAGGGCTCATTAGGGGAAACGACGACTCTGACCATGCAGGACAATTAAGACACACTCTCAAAGCACAGACACTCACACAACACAAACATGCAGCAAGGCATCTTGAAGTATTTGATAGCCATGGATGCTGGTTTATGAAAACATTTTTTTAACATAATTGGCTTTATGCACAGCTGCACTACTTCCTGAACTTCAGCCAGCTCCTTTGTTTCCTGTCTGCCATTATTGGACAAACTGATTAATCCAGGTGTGCCTGACCTCTGTAGTCACAACAACAATAATCAGGCACACCTGGATTAATCAGTTTGTCCAATAATGGCAGACAGGAAACAAAGGAGCTGGCTGAAGTTCAGGAAGGAGTGCAGCTGTGCATAAAGCCAATTGGTTAGGTTATAACCGGTCTGTGTTATTTGCACATGATTAAAGTAAAAATAGAGTGGGACATGCCCTAAACTTAAGCAGTGTTAAGTTAACTTGACGCATTTACTTTTCAATATCAGTTATATAATGATTTCTACCGTTTTAAGTGTTTTGTTTAGAATTCAAGTGTCTCAATATATGAAGCTGTTTTTGCATGGATCATTTTGTTCAACTCAACAAAGTAATAAAAAAAACCCTGAAAAATCTATAGCACCTTCCTCTTATGTTTCATATCTGCATGAATGTGTTGCGAGTAGTGAATTTATATATTAAACTACAGTGTTAACGAAGAACAAAGTGGTTGTGGCACAAGCAGTTCCACAAATCTTGCTGAATGGAGTCATAACAATATGCAAGCATGACTGCGTTTTGGCCTTTACCTCGTGAGGAGCCGAGACGAGACAAGGAAGAGCGTCGGAAAGAAGGGTAGCCAAAGTAGCTGATGTCCTCAGAGAACATGGCGTCCGCATCAATGATCACGCTGGGGTGAGCGGAGTGAATATCCGCGTCTAGAAGGGACATCAAGTCTTCTGTAGAAGTATGAAAGGTATTGTTAATGTCAAAGGTATTGTTGTTTGTTAGAGGTGAAAATGTCACAGTCTTTACTGTGACTCCTATACGGTGTTCGTTTACCCCCAGGTAAGTAGGACTCGCTGGCAGTGTCATCTCCATCATCTCCATCCTCATCATCTCTGCTCAGCAGGTTGTTTACAGCCAAGTTCACATCAAGGTTTGTGCGCTGCAGCTCTCGAATGATGACACTTCTGGACTTTCCCTGAAGAACCACCTGGGCCTGGTTGGAGAAGCAGAGCCAATCGGTTATGAAATTTCACAGCAGGTCACATATCTCCTGTCTGTCTATATTAGATATATAGTTTAGCATGCATTTATATTTGTTGAAGTTTAATAAGTGTGTGTGTGTGTGTGTGTGTGTGTGTGTGTGTGTGTGTGTGTGTGTGTGTGTGTGTGTGTGTGTGTGTGTGTGTGTGTGTGTGTGTGTGTGTGTGTGTGTGTGTGTGTGTGTGTGTGTGTGTAAATATTTTCAATAAAATGGCTTTGTTATCCAAATAAGTAGAATAATAATAAGTTGCAGCCCTGGTTGTTTTGCAAAATTATTTAAACTTTTTAAACCATGTCTAAAGTTTCTCAGTTGAAAATAAATGGCTACGGAGTAAAAAAAAGTAATTTATGTAAACATTATATTTAAGTTATTAAACAGACCCATGGTAAGCACATCCAGCTTATACAGCATTAGTAGAAATAAAGACCCGGGCCCTTGAAGCAAGACTTTACCTGAGAGATGAGCTCCTCTGGGATGACGGAGGCTGGAATTACAGGCTGTGGCTGACTGCCCAGCAGGCCGGAGCCTCTATCTCTGCCAGTGCGGATCACGCGGGTCTGTCTGCGTGAATCTCGGGCTGCTGTGGAGGACCGACCTGAAGACCCTCCCCCTCCAGCTCCTCCTCCACTGCCCCCTCCACTCCCGCTGCCTCCTCCTGTGGCTCCGCCACTACTGCCCCCTCCTCCACTGCCTCCACCATTTACTCCTGAACTCCAGCGGCTCCTGTCAGGCACACCAACAATCAGGATCAGTGCACGGCCAACAAAATTCTCTCTGAGTGTAATACTGAACTCCAGCAGACCATGTTTAGGGACTAGTTTTACATTCCCAGTCTTGTGAATATGAAAGAATCAGTACTGTTGTTTTAAATTTTTTAATACTGTCCCCAATTAAAAAGTTGTCAGTTAAAAATTCTTCATTCATATTTAAATGTTTTAGCAAAACAACATGTTATATTACAATAATATATGATCGTTATATAACAATAAGAATAAAAAGTCATCAAAATATAAATAGTTTATAGCTATGCATTTTATATTAGTTCATAAATGAAAATGATTCAATATTTTCACTTGCACATTTTACACTTACATTATTTTCAATCTAATTTGTAACAATGACTACTAAATAAAGACATTTGCTCCATTTTGCATTTCATTACATTACTTATTACATGTGTTATAATTGAGCTATATTGTCCAGCTCTACACACAGTTTAATTTTTGCCTTACACATAAAAAAAAACCTAATATTTCTGGAAATGGGCTTGAAGTGTGAATATTTTCAGAGGGAACTTTTACTGCATGCAAAGAAAATGCAGCAAAATCATCTTTAAACAGATTTCTTATATCCAAAGGCACCATCACATGTGTGGCTGCCAACGTTACCTGATGGCTGCATTTCTGATAGCCCTGCCACAACTTACCCAAGGGTGTTGCCTGCCAGTCTGCCCAGTGTGTCAGAACCAGACAGGAACCAGGGCGGATCACTAGTCCTGCCTGGCCTGGAGCTCCTTCCTGCCCCTGAGACACTGCTCAACTTTGAACTGGAAACAAAAGATGGGAGATCAGTTACAAACGTATAGTCCCACATGCGGGACCATCACAGAGCCTGCAGACCCCAGGCCTACGAGCCAATCTGCCCTTTTGTATGGTGGGGCGACTAACATGGCAACACCCTTGGGAATCAGAACTGACTGCAGCTCATTCCTCAGGCAAGAGCTGTAGGAAAGGCTGGCAGGGAACTGCTAAAAATTTCCCCTAAATCATGTGCCATCATGCCCGCTAAATATTTTGGTCATATACAAACACTGTGGATTGCTTGCGGTTCACAAAAGGGGATTTGCACTGGTGTGACATAGCTTCAATCACAAAAACAACTCGAAAAGAAACACTAGCCCACCTGCTTTGTTCAAGCAAAACATCACAAACCAACCACTGCAATGGGCAGCAGACAGTAAAGCGGCCATAATGTTCGTAACAAGTTGTTTTGCCATTTAGTTTTTCACCTAAGTGTTTAAATGCTCTTTTCAGAAAAACATTTTCATAGATCTTATGTATAAAAAAATGCACATGATATGAGCTCTATAAAGTCTGTACCAGCAAATAATAAATCATTTATAAGCTAGCACTGTAACAAGCATATGTATTTCTATATTTCAGTAATAAAACAACATCGCTGATAAAACCAGACAACAAAAGGTGGCCAAACCGCTATAAAAATCAGAAGCACAATTTACTGAGTTGCTTCCATCTAAATCCCAATTTTCAATAAGAATATAATACAAAAGCATTTTCTCCATGCAACTATAGAAGGCTACATGTCTGGGATACTAACTGCATCGCATATAGTGTAGGGATGGGCAACAGTGGTCGAGTAATCGAGTACTCGAACGTGACAGCGATCATCGATCATGAGAACGATGATCGCCCTGAAAAAAATTTATTTGTCTCTTTTTTATTGGTTATTGCATCGTTTTGCGGAGGTCTGATTGGTTAGCGTTTTACAGCACGCCTCCAGACCGCGGCGAAATAAAGGCGTGCACTGCAGTGATGTCTGGAATCATGAGATCATTAAATGGTTAGTGCAAGATGTGCAGCGCCAATCTGTCATAGCCTACATAGCATTATAATGAAAACACGATGGAAATAGAATGCTGTAAATGATCTGTGCTAGTTCCCCGTGTATCAGCTGATCCACAGAGAAACTAGCGAGAACACTCAGACTAGCGCGTGAAGTTCATGTGAGCATCCGCGTCCTTATCTGCAGATGCACGTTGTAAGATACTTTTATGTTGTCTATATCTGATTAATCTAATATAAGAAGCGTTTGGTTGAGCTTAATAAGCTAGAAAAGCGCTGCCGTTATACCGGCTGTTGTTCATTCTCTTCAGTTTCAGCTCAAACGCATATTTCATGCTCGACATGATGGTTTTTAGAGACGGTCATATTCTTTTCAGATAGGCTATTTCTTTCTCAGAATCATTGATATTAGTAATGCAGCACTGCTATACTGTTCTCGTATTTTTTAACAGTAGACCTAGTTTATTTAAAGTTGGTTTTTCGCTATGAGTTCGAAAACGCGCAGTGATGTCTGTAAACGCTTCGATCATGAATAATAAAATTAAGTGCATGATGTGCAGAGTCAATCTGTCAAAGCATTATAATGAGAACAGGATTTTAATAAAATGTTGTTTCTGTGTGCTTTCGTTGTCCGTGTATGAGCGTTGTTAAGGGAAGAGCGCATTCAAAATGTTCCGTTTCAAACCCGTCGCCTGTAAAATCTAGCACGCTGAAGTTCACGTGCGCATTCACGTCCTTTTGTGTTGATTTATGTCGTAATAGGTTCATAATAATCTTCATATTAATATTGATATATGGTGCGTTTGGTTGAGTTTATTAACCAGCTAGCAAGCTCTGCAGGGTGGTGTTATTTCACAGTTTCAGCTCAAAGGCAATGCTCGATATTACTGACTTGGTTATTTGAGACGGTCATTTTATAAAGATGTTTCTTTTCAAAGACATTTATGCATCATAATCTAGCAGTTATTTTTTGTTTTATATGTTCATGTTTTCATATACCCGTTTTCATGTCACGTTTGTATTTGTCAACAACCATTTTCATAACAGTATTTTCATTATTTCAATGACGGACATGCCCCGCCCCCTGCACATGCCCCGCCCCCAATTACTCGAGTACTCGTTTTTGAGACCTATCGATGATCGAAATGAGAAATTGACAAAAATGCCCATCCCTAATATAGTGTTTATTTTTAAGTGCATTCATGTTAGACTAACACAATAATAAAAAAGCCCACAACACAACCTTTAATCTAAACATATGAGGTGGGTTGAAAAGTTAGCGTACTTAAAACAGAATTAAGACAAAATAGTAGGTCAAAATAAATCCAGAGCAATCATAACATGACATATCTAATCTAGAGTTATTTTGCATGCCAGCTAAAACATGCATTTTTCATGCGTCTAGAGGGGATTCTCTTCTCACCCATCATTGCCATCGGGCTTGCCGAGCTCCAGTCGGTCGGGCTGGACGGCAAAGCTTATCCTGCAGATACGTCCATCCTGAAACAAAAGAGCATATTTTACACATTGTGTTGATCAGACACAAACAGTCATTATTTATTCAGTCTCATTTCAGTCCAACATTCACATTTTTCTTCAATGGAACAAAACAGTACAGTTGCAGTAAAAAAAACACAAAAAAACAGTAAAGCTCATGGAATCATGGTCACTGCGAACTTATGGAAAAGAAAAGAGCAAAACCAAGCAGACTGATTTGGTGCAACACAAGTACAAGCAAAGGGTATAACATTCATATTTGGAGTAAATTGTTCCTTTAAAATAAGAAAAAAGCCTAAAGCGATGAATGATATAAAAAAAAGTGCTGCATAGAAAATGTTACCTCAAGGAGAAATCCAGCATGATTTGGTCCAACCACACACTGCTTAAGTTTGGCCTGCTCCAACGGAATAAGGTGTGGATGACTGCCGTGTGGACAGAGAAACGTTAGCCAAGTGTTTTTACAAAACTCAATACTTCATTGATGTGGAAGGAATTCTGAGTCCACTGAGCTTAAAATGTAAATACTTGGTAAAACATACCTGTTACAGTTGTATTTGTTGAGCTTTTCTGACACTTCACGAAGCCTGTAAGAAACAAAGGCATACGATTAAAGACTTTTAAACAAACTCACTGTCCACAGTAAATGCCTAAAATAATAATGTTTCACACCAAATGAGCAACAGCCAAAATGTCTGAACTGAAACTGGACAAAACCTTTGGAGGACAACTGTTATGGTTTAATAGAAAATCATAGGAGACAGAAGGATCACTGAGGAACAGATTATGGCTCACGGTCAAAGGAATGAATGGCCATGTAAATCATTAGATTCACTTTACAATGCAAATTATATTTTAAAAAAAGAGCATTCTGCGCCGTCACGTTTAAATGCTTGTTTAATATACATATGCATAATACATTTGGGAAAAAATTTCAAAACTAAATAGTTCACTGAATCTAGAGAGCTCTAGACTAATTTTTCCCACTGGTCGCACTGGTGCGACTAAGGGAGCTTTCACACTTGGTTCGATTGCCTGGACCGAACCAAAGTTCAATTGCGCCCTATTTAATCATTCAATTCAAGTTCACGTGAACTCTTCCCTCCCTTTGTGTTTTAAAGTTGAACTTTTCAATGGGGACGGAGCTCTCTATTGGAGCCGTTAGTATCACAATACCTTTACGCTATGAAAGATTATTAATAGCCTTTCTTGTTCTGCCCCATCTATAATATGTTGCTGCCTCATTAAAAAGCTGCGTTATACATTTAAAATAAATGTCTTTTAATTTCTTAGTATAGGCCCTATATCTATAAATATATTTACTTGTTTTTCATGAATGTATTTACAACATTTTACCAGATTTAGAGCTACACTTATTCACTTTTATGAAATTCTACATAGATTTAAACAAAACTGCATTGGTATCGGTATTGGCCGATACTCAGAATTTTAAATATTGGATCGGATCTGAAAAAATGGTATCGGTGCATCCCTAGCAGAAATGGCAACACAACCATGGAAAACACTCAAATAATTAAAATAGAAACAAGTCTAAAATCACAATGAACACTTAATTATCTCTTAGCATTAAGGTGCAGTTCCTTCGTTATTCGAGAGATCCGACAGCGAGGGAGTGTCACACATGCACGTGTGTGTGTGTGTGTGTGTGTGTGTGTGTGTGTGTGTGTGCGTGTGCACGCGCATCGCCCGACCGACCGTCATTCACACAGAGACACAGAACATGCAGGAGTAATATTTAAATAGTATTTTGCAGTTTAATATTCACAGACACTAGTATATTCGGCTACATTCTGGAGTCCTGCACTTAGATATACACGGAAGCGACTGAACGCAGCTGCGGGTACCAAATATACTCAGGAGTTGGTACAACAGAAATGCTGGTAGTGTCACATTTTTATCATTTCAGTACCGACTTGGTACCGAGGTACCGGTACTTGTGACATCCCTACCCCAGACCACCCTTTTTAAGCAGACTCGGGTACGGTTTGCGGGTGCAAACCCAGTTCAGAAGACAGCGTTCACATCATCCAAACAAACCGAACTCTGACGTAAATCGAATCCGGGTGCGCACCAAAAGTGCTAGTGTGAAAGCACCCCAACTTTCTCAGTTGGTCGCATTGACTTATCATTTGGTTTAGGGCTGCAACGACGCGTCGACGTCGTCGATGACGTCGACTACGAAAATACGTCGACGCGTCGGCGGCACATTATTTACGTTCTAGAATGGAACAGAAGATCTAGAATAATGGCAGCTTCTGCTCCCGGGCATAGTGAAAATGATCATTTATCATATAAAGCCAGACCGCGACATTCAAAAGTGTGGGAGTACTTTAAACAGAAGCCGAATAAAACTGTGCTTTGTTCGCTCTGTAACGCCGGTTTCACACTGCGCGCGGTGGCAGAGCAGGAGCTGTGCGCGTGGAGTGCCAGAGCTTTCACACTGCCAGTCAGTGTTGCCAAGTCCGCTTTTTTTCCCGCGGAATTGGGCTACTTCTACACTGTCGCCGCGGGCTGTGTCTCATGTCCGCGGGTTGAAGCAAAAAAACACACATATTTAACCCCCCGAGTGCGATGTTTACCAGAGAACCTCCCCGAAACGCGATTGGGCTTGTTTTGAGTAACGAATGGGTGGGTTTTGTTGTGTAAACCTGGCAACCCTGCTGCCAGTGTTCTCTCGCGCAGCTGAACGCGCCACGCGTGTATTGCAACAGACGGTCACATTTCCCGGTGTTCTTCTCCGACCCCAGTACGTCTCGTGCTTTTATTTATTATGGGCTGCATATATCTCCTGTTAATGCGACCCGGTTCCCCTCTGTCCCAAACACATATGCATAATAACATGCTGTATATAGGTAGTTTGCATGATTAAAGTAACATTAAAGTTAAGATATGCCTCTAGCTTTAATCATTTAAATGTGTCTTTGAAGTTTGGGCAAAAACTTCTGGCAGCTTTAGTCGTTGTTTATGCACATGTATCTTCAAAATAGACGACTAGTTATACATTAAAACTATGCTGAAAGCTCCTGTGAACCTTTTGCAGATAAATACAAGTGCATTTTCGTTTACTATTGACACAAATCAATAAGTAAATCATACTCAACTACTATAGTAAACAACTTTTCCTAATTAGGCCTACTCTGTATACATTTTATGATGAATAGTATCATTATATATTATGTTTAAAAAGCTTCTTGTGTTCATATATTTCATTATAAAACGGCATACTATACACTACCCTTCCTGAAATACACTTAATATTGTCATCATTCATTGATTTCATGTTAAAATAATATACAAATTCACTACCCTCTTTGAAATATAATAATCAGTAAAAAAGAATCATAAGATTAATCCGGAAAAATAAATCGCTAGATTAGTCGACTAATCGAAAAAATAATCGTTAGATTAGTCGACAGAAAAAATAATCGTTAGTTGCAGCTCTAATTTGGTTGCACTCTTTGTATATGCTGGTTTTGCATCGATCTAAAGATTGACAGTGATTAAAAGCTTGTTATTTGCAAAATATTTTAAACTAAACGGAAAATCTAAACGGATTTAAAGGAAATCATTACAAAAAAAGTATCATATATAACAAAAGTATTATTGCCATAGTGTTATTTTATTAAAGTATTAGTTCCATAGCGACATGTCATGCCGCTTCCATAGACGTCAGTGTGTATTTTACAAACAATAAATATTGTTTTGCTAGTACTTATGTGAATTTAAATGTCTGAAACCTAAAATAAATATGTATTTGAAAACACTGAATAGTTGTCATATATGTAAAGCAAAAAAACACAATCACATTGGAGTATAGCAGTTGATCACGTTCTAATCACAGTTATCACACCATCAAAGGGTTAACAGAGTACGTGCCAGCCAGGTACCAAAACAACCTGAACATTATGCACTCGCACCAATGCGGCCGTTATATTTTAACACACACTTTATCAAAAAATGGACGCAGTCTAGAGCCGATCTATCAGAATACTGGATGTTCAAAGAAAATGGGAGGCCTAGTTCACAAACAAGTGACTTCTAAAAATCATACCTTGTCTCATCTTTTGTAATAAACATGTAAACATTTGTAATGTTTTCACTCAATATGATTAATCAAATAACAAATTTGCAAAATACATTATCAAGCCTTAAAACGCTCAACAGGATTTAAAACAGAGCATATGTTTGCAAAAACAAGCAACCAATACATCCGTTATAATAACCATGCCATAAAAGAGAAAGCAAACCCAAACTCAGGTTTATGAGGATACAACAAACATAAAACTCAGGTAATAAGAAAATATACAACAATAAGTGGTTTGAGCCGGAAGAGTGAAAGGGGGGGGGGGATTAAGTGAACAAAAGGCTCCAATAGAAATCCCCTCTCAATCAAAAAAACGATTTAATTAATCCATGCCGCAAGATAATAGCCCGCAAGATAAAACCAATGACAAAAGATGTTTAGGCCCACTGCAAACAATCAGACATAATTTTTTGGCAGGAAAACCTTTGGTATAAGTGCACTGTGGACAGATAACACACTTGGACGGCCGCATATGCTGCAGCTTTCATATAATGAGTAAATGCAGATGCACAGCAGACAGTGACATATGAAGAAAGAGATGTGCAGCCCGGTCCAAATTGCTGGAGGAAAAAATATTTTTCCCTCAAGATATTGGCCAACTTTAGCCCTTCAAGTACCTCTTGGACAAAAAGTGTGTCATAAACCAGCTGTAAAACTACATACCAAAGCCTTGTGAGCTGACTAAATAGGCAGCATTTTAAGGCACCACAGGACAACATACACTGTGTAGAGCACCAAATGTATATATGACGGAGAAATGCTGCCTATGTCGTACGTTTCCAATAAATCCCTTGTGAGGTTTCATTTCAGTTGGGACACTGCCTTAGTAGGCAGTAGACAGCAAGGCTAGGATTTGGAACAGAGCCAATGTCTTGCTTGGTATACTCAGCACATTGGACCAGCAACATGCCTACAGCATCATCTAAAACAGGAGTTCCCAAACTTTTCCATCCCAGGACCCACCTAGACAAGTATAATCTCAAGACCCACCAAAATCATTTTAAAGCATGGGGGGGTGGGAGGCGTTAATTCTCTTTAGAGCAGTTTTTATTTTCCTTGTCATGGTATGAATGAATGCATAGTTTAATTGCAATACAAACTTGGGGTAAATTATTCCAATTTTGATAATTAAAATAGCCGCCTAACGGCTACGTTGAAAGAATGTGAAGAGTAACCGGAGTGGTTTCTGCTGCCTCAACTGATTTACACAGACATGGAGGAACAAATTTAAAACAAATGAAAAAGCATCCTAATGTAAGCTTAATCTTGTCCAAAATTTTCATATGACAAAAAAAAGAATATTAAAAAAATGTCAATACTAATATGTAGGGCCCTATGAAATCCGTTTTATTTTTTCCCAAATTCCGTTTTATTTTTTCCCAAATTCCGTTTTTTCCATTTTAATTTTTGCTAATTCCTTTTTTTTTTCATTAAAATTTTTGGGAATTCAGTTTTTTTTTACCCTTAAATGTTATTGACCTTAAATTTATTGAGGTAACAAACATCACATTTACTTTTCAGGACAAATACTGCATGATGCAACATAACACTCCACTCTAAGTACTTCAAGTCACAACAAAATATTAGTGCTGTGAATTGATCATTTAAAAAAAAACTGAATTAATCGCATTTTTTCTGTAATTAATCCTGATTAATTGCAATTAAAAACATTGGAGTTTTTAATATTTTGATATTGTAATAATTTCTCTCCAAATTAATTTAGAAACAACTTAAAGACAGCACATTTTAAATGTGTGTCGTAATGGCATCTTTTTATGAATGAAGGCCAGGATCACTGATATTTATGTCTATATGAAACATTGATGACGTTACATTACAGTATAACTGAAAGCTACCAATTTCAACATTTATTAGGCTTTAAAAAATAACTTTTAATTTAATTGAACTTAAAACAATCTTTACATAAACCCATTATAATAAATGTTATGTTATATTTACCTGTGGCCTTCCCTGTCAGACAGTCTATACAGAAATTGAATAAAGTTTTCAACACCTTTCTTAACAGCATAAATAACTTGCATTTAATATCATGAAAGCTACAATCTTCTGTTCCCGTTGTTCTTTGAACATTAATGACAAACATTATCAGTGCTACGGTCACTTTAAGATCTACCTCTTCCGAACATGATGCGGACCAGACGCTCTGTCCCGCGCATCTCATTTCCTCTCAAGTTCATTTAAGACATTATTTTCCATACAGTTCATTAAAGTGCATTAAAAACAAGGCAAAATACAGCAAGCACTCCCCGCAAGGGAACTGCTCGGCACTGAGGGCTTAGCGTTGAGTTTCTTAACTTTTAAAAGGAAATTCCACGTTAACAATAGATTCCGCGTTATGCCAATTCCACGATTCCATGATCACGGAAATCATAGGGCCCTAAATATGGTTTAATTTCTTCATTTATGAAGAAAGTGATTTTTTTTAACATTACAGTATAACTGAAAGCTATGTCAATTTCAACATCTATTAGGCTTTTAAAAAATAACTTAAGTGAACTTAAAACAATTTTCACATAAACCCATTATAATCAATGTCATATTTACCTGTAGCCTGTTAACAGGAAGGAAATATACAGAAATTGAATAAATTAACAGTCTGCACTGCATAAATAATAAATTAAATATAGATTAATTCTCATTAAAGCTACGTTTTCTCTGTTCCCTGATTAACATTAATGACTGCTGTTCCTTTAAGATCTGCTGCTGTCGAACACGGATCTGAAGGTGAGGATTCGACAAAATGGACACTTTGGCATAATTTTGTGTTATTGTTTGTTCAAGAGCGAAAGAGAACTTGAATTCTGGTGCCCTGTGTGTCTCTCACATTCACAGACGCATGACAGCTCATATATAAAAAGTGAGTAAACATAGTAAGTGACACTTACTATGGTGTAAGGTGTTAATTTCAAACCCTGCTCTGAGACGCTGAAAACTGAAAACTCAAAAACATGATGCGCTTTAAAATGATGAGCTTAATAGTTGTTTAACAAATTGCAGTCAAATTATTGTGCACAAATAGTACTATTGAATTTTACTCTGTTGCTTTGCTGGCTGTAAATGCAGTAAATCCATGATAAATCCCACTAAAACTCAGTTTTAACTAAATCCACTGGGTGGCGCTGTGGAGCATGTTCATAATTTGATCACAATGTCGTGGCATGAAAATTGAAAATTATCTTACAAAATGTAGTTACTTTTGATCAACTTAATTAATGAAATAGTTATAGTATCACGACCCCAATGAGAAATAACATGAAATCCAAACACCAGGCGAATGAAGAAAGACAGCTGTCAATCACTGCATCACAAGTGCAGGTGAACACAGCTGTACCCCGAGTGAGCGCGAGATAACTTAAAGGAAGTGCTTTTCATATAAGTTTCATCAAGGGTTTAAGAACAGAAAACACAAAGTGCTGAAAGAGACTTCACTTAACACCGTTATCTCTGCGACGTCTGTCAGCAGAGCGCATTTCTCACCCGAGAATAATATTATCGCTTTTGTCAACATGAAAATGTGACCATATACTGACTCAAGTGTGTGTATGCATGATAACTGGCGCAATCTGCTTTATTAGCATTTTTCCACTCGCGCTATTTGAGCTTATAATGCTTTCTTTAAACCTATATTTTTTGTTAACACCCATTGTTTAATGTTTTGAACTGAAAGAAAACGTTAAGATACAATGTAATCTTGTTGTGTATATTGCCTAATCGTAAGTTTGTTCAGAAATGGTGACAAAAACGTATGTATTTCTCGTTTTTACAAAATAATTTAAATAAACGAATATTTGCTTATGAGCCCAAATATTCAAATAAAATATTTTGGAAAAATGGCCATCCCTAATACTAATCATCTAACGTCTTCAGATCATCTCATTTCAATACAATCAATACAAACAACTGAGCAGACCCTCTTTCCATATGACCTCTGTAGATCAATGCAATATGAAAACAAAGAGTCGTCCTGAAATGCACTTATAACAGCTCGCCCTGAAAAGAAAAAAACAGAAAGAAGCCAAAAACAATCTTTTCCCACAATATCATAATGTATGGTACACCATATTACGCTGTAAGGGAAATACTCTGAAGAAAGTGGGGCTTAAAGCACTTTATTGGCACGACTGCCAAAGCAACAATACACATGCAAACACAGCCACTGCCTTGCAAGCTTTTCAACGCATGTACTTTCAGATACAGACTAAGAAGGCCAACATCAGCTACATAGACTAATACACATACCGCAATGTGCACACAGAATATCCTTGCGCAGCAGCCAGAGATCATGCTGAATCTAGCTTGAAGGGGACACGTGTGCAGAAAGGTCCCTCGTTTCCTGTCAGTGCTGAGCGGCAGAAAAGCCTTCAAGTCACGGCTCATTATAGCAGGACATATCAGTGAAGAATGAAAGTCTCCACATACAAGCTGAAACGTTAATGACTAGTGCAAGTATACATCCGGTCTGTGGATCACAGATAGCAAAGAGCACCACAATCTACACACAGTGATGAGAAATACAAGATGGTAATATGTAGTAGAGTGCCAAGTTTACTAACAAAAAGGCTCAACATTGCATTTAGTCTTGATGCAATGCATGTTTTCCCTTTATTGGAAATAATTACCATTTGTTGCCTAAAGTGACTGGCACAAAGTCAGCATGAAACAGTGTTCACAACATTTTAAATGTGGCATATTTCCACGCACTAATAAAAAAAAATGTCTTACAATTCTTTAATATGACTATCAACTGCCTAAAAGACACCATTTACCTTATTATTAAAAACGACACGCCAAAATATAATTATTATAGGCCTACTCAATAGACCCTTTTCACAGACTGTGATGACGCGTTTTAACGGTCATCAATATCGTAAAACCTGCAACGTTTTTTGTATTTTCACTTTTTTTAAATACATGTACATTTATAACACCAATACTTTGTATTTTATTACTTTTGCATCAAATTACAATAAAAAAGTTACCGCTGCTGTGAGGGTGTTTAGTAATAGCGTATATGGGAGTGATGGTAAAATTAACATCTTTCTCTCTTTTCACTGCCGTTATCAATCTCACTCTATTTTTTCCCTCTTTTTGAAAGTTGTGAAATCACTACTGTGGAGTTTTTCTTTTGCTATGTGAGCAAATGGGGACACGATGACGACTTCCGCTCTGAGAAACCCGGAAATGTGAAAAGGGTCTATTACTCAAAAGCCAAATCACACTCAAATGTGTAGCTGAACTCAAACCCCCGTTGATCCACTTCCCTCATAAACTGCTAACTCTCCTACCTCACATCTGCCTTCACTTTGTTATTTGCACTACCGACTGTTTATTACAGTAACAACTGTTTACTTATGCATCTTGCACTGCCATATCTTAACTGGATTATGCTCATTTGCACTGCCGACTGTATTTATAGTACCAAATGTTTACATTTGCATTTTGCACCGTACTTCTGTAATATGCAACCACTTTCCACTGCACTTTTACACTTTCTTTCGGATAGCTCTGTCCATAATTTATTGCACTACCCTAATCCACTGCTATATTCCTCATCTTAGCCTAACATATTATTGTATACCTCTATCTGTAAAATTCTGTTTATAGTAATAGCCATCTGTATATTATATTTATGGTACATATTCACCTGTAAATTCTGTTTATAGTAATAGCCATCTGTATATTTATTCACTGTACATATTCACCTGCAAATTCAGTTCTGTTTATTATAATAACCATCTCTCTATTTATACATATTTATATATATTCAGTAAATTTTTATGCCCTGCACTTACGCAACCATTGTATATATCCTGCACTTGCTGCTATTGCACTTCTGGTTAGACCTAAACTGCATTTCATTGCCTTGTACTTGTACTTGTGTAATGACAATAAAGTTGAATCTAATCTAATCTAATCTAACGCATAGGATTTTAATATTAAACTTTATACACAGCCCAAAACAAAGATGAAAATAATAATTTAGGCTAACTATAAAGAAATTAAGAGATAAGTTGTAATTTTTCTATTAAAAAAAAACATATACTTATGAAATATGTATTCATTTACATATATTTTACAGTGCAGTTGTATTACAGTAGGAATATATATTACTGTCTTAAAGCCACAATATGTAATTTTTCGCCGCTAGAGGTCGCTTATTTAAAAACAAAGGTGTAGCCTTGATTTTGTGGAGCTTTTATTATGCTTGAGACGACCGCATCCGCTTTTTCCACTCGTGTGTGTGTGGGGTAATGCAGCGCTGTTTTATCATATTACATACATTTGAGTGTGTTGAAAGTTATGTTATAATGTGTGTTCGCTCAACGGCGACTATGAGACATATGAAGATATATAACTATGAGACATATAACTATGAAAACATGGTACTCGCGATAAATCAAGAAAACCAGATTTAAACAATAAGCTGAGCTGTATAACCGATTCATTTCTGTTGATTCATGTATCCAAACAGTTGCTCACCTGTCTAATAAAACACGTCATATATTAAAGCGTCTTTGGTGTTTCCATGGTTTCTACAAAATAAAACCTGAAATCAAGGGTAACGCGGGAATGATGTCATTGATAGGAGACGCACGGACACAGTCCGTGTCCTGGTTAAAATTACTTATTCCTCTGGATTTACACATTCTTGGAAACATTTGGGACAATGCAAGTACACAAGTCAACATTAAAATATCTAACATTGTTCTAGTGGTTTTTTGGTTATTTTAAATCCAAAAATCTTACATATTGTGCCTTTAAGGAAAATATTGAAATTCAATTAAAATGCATTTCTATAGCGCTTTTCACAAAACACATTATTTCAAAGCAGATTTACAGAAAAAACATGCGTCTACATTACAATTTAGAGTGATCTGTTATCAGAGGTGACAGTTAATGTACAGTTCTAAGATAATACAAATCATGCAGTTAGCTAACATCTGTATTCATTTAAAGGTCCCGTTCTTCGTGTTTTTTTAAGCTTTGATTGTGTTTACAGTGTGCAATATAACATGTGTTCTGTGTTCATGTTTCGCGTGTAAAAAAAAAAAAGTGTTTTTCACACAATTGACTTATCTGTACACCGCTGTTTTCACTGTCCTAAAAACGGCTGATGAGTTCCTTGTTCTATGAAGTCCCTCCTTCAGAAATACGTAACGAGTTCTGATTGTGCCAGCGGTTCCCGTGTTGTGATTTGACCGCAGCTTAGCGAGCGTGGCACGGTTCCGGTGTTGTGATTTGACAGCAGCTTAGCGAACGTGGCCCGGTTCCTGTGTTGTGATTCGACAGCAGCTTAGCGCACGTGGAAAGGTCACGCCTCTTAACGAGAGATAAATGCACTTAATGATCTCTACAGCGTCCCTGGGAAAGCCAAACAAAGGTGATTTGTCCTTTTCTCCACGCAACACTTCCTCTTCTCCAGGTGGGACAGCAACAAGACCACGCCCCCTTTTTTCGCGTATTCTTGTGGGCGGAGGTTAGTCTGTTCTACTGTCCTACTGACGTCATTAATGAAGGAAGTACCAGGATGTAGTCCAAACCAGCCGTTCGCTGTAGGCTTTGAAAGGGAACTTCTGTTAAATAAAATATCTCGCTTGGCATTGAACTTTGAGCTTTATAATTTTACAGGTATTATTTATGCTCTAACAGCAACATTACACACTAACTAAAGTTTGAACAATGGGATCACGAAGAACGGGACCTTTAAGGAAGCAGCTCATTAAAGTAATTATAATATTAATTATTAATTATTAATGCACACATGTGTTTAGTCTCATGTTGTAATGTAGTGTCAAAAGGCAAAATTGTCAATAGTTATACCCCTTCTTTTATGGTACGGCCTGATAAGAGACAGAATTAGACTACATTTCCAAAACTGAGAACAAAAGCATTTAAAGGGATCTTTGGTGGGCTAGTAGGAATGATTGGAGACCTGCAGCGGGAAAACCCCAACACACAGCTTTAAAACATCATTAAACACCAGAAAAAAAAAAAAAAAAAAGGCCAAAGAGAATCCCAACACCCATTTTGTCCAAAGATGCTTTCAGTGTTGCTGGCCATGAGCTGAACACATGGATTCCTAACGCAGCTGTCATCAGCCATGACAATCACCTCCATGACCCACTGCATGGAATAATTCTGACTAGCTGACTAAATTTAGTTCATTTATATAATTTCAAAATGTAAAATAACTATAGTATATCTGTGACGTTAGAAATAAAGCTTTTTGAATGCGGTTTTAACATGTCACGAGTCATGACAAAGACATAAACACTGCTCAAGATCTATGAAAACACAACACAAAACATTGCAATTCTTTATCTAGACCATCTTTAGCCAAAAAAGATCCGCGTTTATACACAACTATCATAACGAGCTGTTCGCCAATCCAACCGCTGATATGAAACAAACCAGAGGGATGAACGTCAAAACTGCGATTTTGGTATAATTTCCACCAAATTAATGAGGATAAATTAATTAAACGGCTGAGCTCGCGCAGTGCTAACGGCTAACCGGCTAACCTGGGAGGATTTTAATCGCCACTTCTGCTCACATTAGTCGGCGTAGCATAAAAAACTCAAGTTAAACTTACTAAATAAAGCGTGTATTTGAAATAAAACTCTTTATTTGGTGTGTAAAAGTCTGAATTTATCGCAGTTCCCTCTCTTTTCACCTCCCCATCCCCCAACCCGCATTGTGTCTCCAGTCCGGGCCTCGTTATTTTTAGACCCAAATGCCCAACCTTGAGCGCTTGCAACAGCCCTAAAATGCTCGATATATTTTATTCACACTTTTTAAAAGAACTTTGACCTCATTCAGGGGCAAGTACTGAATGTAAACCGCTCCTTTATTATAAATACCTGTCATTAAGCTGGTCTTCGGTCCCGGGTAACGGGTGAACCACGAAGTGAATGGACGTCATGGGCTCGGTCCCGGGTAAATTATTTTGTGGGGGGATTTTTTTTTCTTTTCTTTACGGGTTAGGTTTGAGAATGTGTTTTCTTCGCCAAAAGCAACCGAAGAGCTGAAATATACAACCTCCTCATCCACATGCCGCCATCTTAACTCTGTTTAAGCTTCTTTGGGTCTGTTGGAAAGGATGCGCGTGTAACGGCGACGCTGATTGGTTGAGAGAAGGCATGTGTTGGGGAAGCGGATTGGCTGGGAGGGATAAAGACAGGGAAGAGGGGCGGTGTGAAGGGTTTATTTCCCATGTGTTGTCATTGTGTTGGCGTCGAGTGATCTGAGTCATTGGAGTAATTTCACGGTTATTGCCGTTATCTATCGAAGTCTCCGTCACACACGGAACAAAATCATTCTCTTGTAAATCATAATTTAGTAAATCATAAAAAAAAATCGAAATGATGGCATTCTAAGTCATAGTTAAGAGTTGAAAAGTTGAAATTATGACGCAAAAGAAATAACTATTACATAAATGTCTAAATTATTACTTAAAAGTGTGTGTGTGTGTGTGTGTGTGTGTGTGTGTGTGTGTGTGTGTGTGTGTGTGTGTGTGTGTGTGTGTGTGTGTGTGTGTGTGTGTGTGTGTGTGTGTGTGTGTGTGTGTGTGTTCATGTTTTGGTTTAGTGTAAGGGGATATAATATACAGTTCGTACAGTATAAAAAGCATGACGTCTATGGAGAGTCCCCACAAAGATAGTAAACCAGGGGTGTGTGTGTGTGTGTGTGTGTGTGTGTGTGTGTGTGTGTGTGTGTGTGTGTGTGTGTGTGTGTGTGTGTGTGTGTGTGTGTTTCATGTTTTGGGTTGGTGTAAGGGGATAGAATATACAGTTTGTACAGTATAAAAAAACATGACGTCTATGGAGTGTCCCCACAAAGATAGTAAACCAGGTGTGTGTGTGTGTTCATGTTTTGGTTTAGTGTAAGGGGATAGAATATACAGTTCGTACAGTATAAAAAGCATGACGTCTATGGAGAGTCCCCACAAAGATAGTAAACCAGGGGTGTGTGTGTGTGTGTGTGTGTGTGTGTGTGTGTGTGTGTGTGTGTGTGTGTGTCATGCCCACCTCACTTACAAACACACACACCTGTTTCACTTGTAAATGTACTTTGCACGAACTCAGTGGTAAAACTATATTTACATTGTGTGTGTGTGTGTGTGTGTGTTTCATGTTTTGGGTTGGTGTAAGGGGATAGAATATACAGTTTGTACAGTATAAAAAAAACATGACGTCTATGGAGTGTCCCCACAAAGATAGTAAACCAGGTGTGTGTGTGTGTGTGTGTGTGTGTCATGCCCACCTCACTTAAAAATCACACACACCTTTTTCACTTTTAAATGTACTTTGCACGAACTCAGTGGTAAAACTATATTTACATTGTGTGTGTGTGTGTGTGTGTGTGTGTGTGTGTGTGTGTGTGTGTGTGTGTGTGTGTGTGTGTGTGTGTGTGTGTGTGTGTAGTGTGTGTGTGTTTCATGTTTTGGGTTGGTGTAAGGGGATAGAATATACAGTTTGTACAGTTTGTATTGTACATGATGCTCCCATAGGAATAAAGCTGTCATGCCCACCTCACTTACAAACACACACACCTTTTTCACTAGTAAATGTACTTTGCACGAACTCAGTGGTAAAACTATATTTACATTGTGTGTGTGTGTGTGTGTGTGTGTGTGTGTGTGTGTGTGTGTGTGTGTGTGTGTGTGTGTTTCATTTTTTGGGTTGGTGTAAGGGGATATAATATACAGTGTGTACAGTATAAAAAAAACAAGACGTCTATGGAGAGTCCCCACAAAGATAGTAAACCAGGTGTGTGTGTGTGTGTGTGTGTGTGTGTGTGTGTGTGTGTGTGTGTGTGTGTGTGTGTGTGTGTGTGTGTGTGTGTGTGTGTGTGTGTGTGTGTGTGTGTGTGTGTGTGTGTGTGTGTGTGTGTGTGTGTGTGTGTGTGTGTGTGTGTGTGTGTGTGTGTGTGAGACATGGTGCTCCCATAGGAATAAAGCTGTCATGCCCACCCCACTTACAAACACACACACCTTTTTCACCTGTTAATGTACTTTGCACAAACTCAGAGGTGAAACTATATTTACATTGAATTTACTGTATCAAAATTGAACTAAAACACAAGTCAAATAAAACTGACTTGGCATACTGATAAATCCCCTAATGCTTAAAATAATAAGATGGGCTCTAAAGAGATTTCAGCTGGTAATGGAAATCGTGATAGCCTACATTAAAGGTCAGTTGAACCTTCTTAATGTAGATGTTACGTCCTTTCTGCAGTTCTAATATTAATATCACACAAGAACTGGGGCTAAACATGGTATAAGCCAAAAAGATCAATGTTATATATTTTTTAATTGGAAAAAGCAAAGTATATTTTCATATAGTGTCTTAGACTTGTGGACCGCTGTACAAAAATTCTGCAAAGTGAGATTGAGTAAATGCATAGCTAGTAAATCAAAATCTCTGAATCATTATTTTATTCGTAAAACACCAAAATATAATTTTCACGTAGTTAGAAAGCTGCTTGCCTGGGTAAATATATCATGTAACGTCCAGTAGGTGTCAGCTTTTTCCTTCTAAATCACTTTCTCCTGAAATCACGTTAGGCTACTCTCTTATTTCACATTGATTACAGGACAACTGGAGAAAAGGCTGTCTCATCTTACCCTCATCGTCCGCATGGTCCGTGTATTTTCAAAAGGTCAGTTTTATGTGCAAACTAATTCTAAAGTAGATCATTCATTAAACAAGCAAGTACTGACTGATAAATACAGTTCTATAATGCCTGATGAGTTTGGAGAACACCTGACAAGAGATCAGAGACCATTCCTCCATACAGAATCTCTCCAGATCCTTCAGATTCCCAGATCCATGTTGGTGCCTTTTCTCTCACCCCACTCAGTTTTTTATAGGGTTCAGGTCAGGGGACTGGGATGGTCATGGCAGAAGCTTCATTTTGTGTCGATTTCTATGTTTGTTTAGGATCGTTGTCCTGATGGAAGATCTAACCATATGGCCCATTATAAGATTTCTAGCAGAGGCCATCAGGTTTTGATTTTTTATCTGTTTGGTATTTGCTAGAATCCATGAAACCATGTATATGAACAAGATGTCCAGGGCCACAGCAAAAAAACAGGTCCACAACATTAAAAATCCACTTTTTATCCCTGTTTACACCAATCCCATCTGGTGGGTTTGCTGCCAAAAAGCTCTTTTTATCGTTTCATCTGACCACAGAACCGGGTCCCTTTTGACGTTCCAGTCGTGTCTGACCACGGAATATGCTGGAGTTTGTTTTTGGATGAGCGAGGAGGATTTTTCTTGAAACCCTCCCAAACAACTTGTGGTGATGTAGGGGTTGTTTGATCATTTTTTTAGGCTTTCTGACCCCAAAACTCAACTAATCTCTGCAATTCTCCATCTGTGATCCTGGGAGAATCTTTGTTGGCCACTCAAACTCTCCTCCTCGCCGTGCATTAGGACGATATAGACGCTCGTCCTCTTCCAGGCAGATTTATAACATCTTTAGTTGATTGGAACTTCTTAATTATTGCCCTGATGGGGGGCTATTCGAGTTATTTTCTTACAGCCACTTTCTATTTTGTGAAGCTCAACAATCTTTTGCTGCACATCAGAACTATACTCTTTGGTTTTACTCATTATGATGAATGATTAAGGGAATTTGGCCTTTGTGTTTCCTCATACTCCTGTGAAACAAGAAGTCATAGCTGGACAATTTCATGTTCCTAGTCACCCTGAAAAAACCCCCCAGTAATATTAATGGGAATATACTTTACTTAATCAGAGATATTTTACTCATAAGAATCTCTAGGGGTACATTTATTTCATAATGTGATTTCCCCCCTACTTTCAATTGCTTTACTTCAATGAAAGGTCAGATTTTTTTGAATGAAAGATCAAAAGGATAAACAATAGATTTATTTTCACATCTGCCTTTGCTCATATTTACCAAGGGTGCCAATATTAGTGGAGGGCAATGAACATTTTGCCAAAGATATTGTACATTTATTATCTGGACGCATGCATGGTGAATCATTAGGGGAGAACAAATGACATCGGTGAAGGACATCAGAAGCTGGATGACAAATGTATGCTTTGGAGAGCATAAAATGTTCAGGTCCCACACATTTATCTGTCTTTATTCTGCATATTTATTTATTTTGTTCATTGTTGGTTATTGGTATAATGTAGATAGCTGATTTCATTTACAGAGGTGGACAGTAACTATTTACTTGAGCACTGTACTTAAGTACACTTTACTTGTATCTGTGCTTTATTTGAGTATTATTTTTTTCCTTGGAAACTTTGACTTTAACTTAATTACATTTGAAAGACAAATATTGTACTTTTTACTCCACTACATTTCTATCAAGGTCCTCAAAGTTGAAAGGTCGTTTCTGTAGCAGCTTTGAAAGTCAGTGGATGAATTTTTTCTTCTTTAAACTTTTTTTTTTTTGCAGACAGCCTATCAGTAATCACTCTTGTATTGGGTCATGTGAAGTTTCCCAACATTTTTTGAACACTGATCAGTTTACAGCAAAATGGAAGAAGGCGGTTCCTCTGCACAGTGTGTGCACCCATGTTCATACTTAGAAAGTAAGTTTTAGTTTTCTGAAAAGATTAAAGATTGGTTTAGTTGGCATACACGTGATGCATGTCTCATAAAATGTTAAAAAATTTAAACGTCTGGCAGAAAGAGAAGAGAAAACAGTTGGGGGTATTGGATCCGTGCACTTGGCCTTAAAGTACTTTTATACAAGTATTTCAATGAGTTTAAGGTAGTCGTATTCTAGCATGTCGGATGGAGCATCACTGACTGGCTTAAACCACCATGGTGGCATAATGTGCATTCATACAACAATGCAACAATAATGTAAAATAATGCAATGACATAAATGAAATTTACGTTTGATACTTAAGGACTTTTAAAAACAAATACTTCTGTACTTTTACTTAAGTAAAAATCTGTTTTTAGAACTTTCAGAGTAATATTTGACTAGTAGTACTTTTACTTTTACTCAAGTAATGGAGTTGTGTACTTTGTCCACCTCTGTTTAGGATAATGACATAAAATATCTGTGTGAGTTTATCTTCAGTGACATCAACACTCAAGGACAATCAATGTAGACAGTCTGATGCTATTTTTAAACAAACTTTGTTTAGTCAAGTCAAGTCAACCTTATTTATATAGCACTTTTAACAATGTAGATTGTTTCAAAGCAGCTTTACAGTGTTAAACAGGAAAATAATGCAACATAATTGTATTCAGCCGTATAGCCATTCTGGAGAAAACGGTGATGTCATCAGTTCATTTCAATTATCATACAGTGACAGTGTGAGCTTTATATCAGTAATTAGATCAGTACTTTAGTTTATATGGTTAATTTAGTTTAATAATTAGATTTATTTGGATATTTAGTTGAAAAATTGAGTGTCCCCAACTGAGCAAGCCAAGCCAGAGGCAACAGTGGCAAGGAAACCAAAACCCCATCAGGTGACCTAATGGAGAAAAATAAACCTTGGGAGAAACCAGGCTCAGTCGGGGTGCCAGTTCTCCTCTGGCCAATTAACAAGCAGTGTATGATTATTATTCTGGCAACTTTACAGGTCAGAGGTCATAATAGATCGGAATATTCGAGAGGATCGGTGGCAACACGCCGGAGACGGGTTTATTGAGGATGACATATCGATTTAAGTATTATTAAATTGTAATATTCGAACAATCGGAGTCATCACGCCAGAGACGGGTTTATTGAGGATGCCGTGTCGACGATGCAATTTCAGGGGAGTCTAATTGACACGTCTCTGCAGACACTTCAGGGTCATGCGTTGGTCTTCTCTGGGCGCAGGTCCACCATCTGATCTGGATACGGCCCGGATCCGGCTGACTGCAGTAAACCTCGGGATAAAACAGAGAGAATATCATTAGCGTAGATGCCATTCTTCTGATGATGTAACGAGTACATCAGGTGTTATGGGAAGTGTTCCCGGTTTCGGCTGACCTAGTTAATGCAGCCTAACAATCATTTCATTGAAAAAGTGTTTTATGTGTATGCCACAGTAAAGAGATGTGTTTTTAGTCTAGATTTAAACTGACAGAGTGTGTCTGCTTCCCGTACAATGCTAGGAAGACTGTTCCAGAGTTTAGGTGCTAAATAGGAAAAGGATCGACCGCCTGCAGTTGATTTGGATATTCTCTGTATTATCAACTGGCCAGAGTTTAGAGAGCGCAGTAGACGTGATGGAGTATAATGTGTTAAGAGCTCGCTCAAGTATTGGGGAGCTAAACCATTTAGTGCTTTGTAATAAGCAAGATTTTAAAATGTATGCAATGTTTAATAGGCAGCCAGTGCAATGTTGACAGAACTGGGCTAATATGGTCATACTTCCTGGTTCTAGTAAGAACTCGAGCTGCTGCGTTTTGGACCAGCTGGAGTTTATTTATTAAGCGAGCAGGGCAACCACCCAGTAGAGCATTACAATAATCTAGCCTTGAGGTCATGAACTAACTGTTCAGCATTTTGCATTGAGAGCATGTGCCGTAATTTAGATATATTTTTAAGATGGTAGAATGCAGTTTTACAGATGGTAGAAACGTGGCTTTCAAACGAAAGATTGGTATCAAAGAGCACACCCAGGTTCATCACTGACGACGAAGACTTGACAGAGCAGCTATCAAGTGTTAGACAGTATTCTAGGTTACTACTTGTGGAGCTTTTTTGTCCAATAATTAAAAATATTTTTTTTTCTGAATTGAGTTGCAGGAAATATCAGCTATGCATTCCGATAATTTTGTGAATTGGTAAGTTTCGTCAGGGCGTGAAGAAATATAGAGCTGAGTATCGTCAGCATAACAATGAAAACTAACGCCATGCTTCCTAATGATATCTCCCAGTGGTAGCATGTACAGGGTGAAGAGCAGTTTAGTGAGTTAAAGTGTGACTTTACGTCACATACTGTGCTGGGAATCACGTGGGTGCATGACTTTAGTGCACTTTGTACTCAGACGAGAATCTGCAAACAGGAAAAATTCAGTGGGCTAAAAATAGTGAGCAGCTTTAGGATGATATGTGCTCCTCCAGTCCTGATTGGTCAGTCGCTCCATTTAATATTTTTGTATGGTTGATCATTCAACAACTGATTTGAGCTCTCTCTGCTTGTTTCTCATCTCAATCTTTTTTCATGCATAATATAAAAATCAATATTTAATGTCCATGTTGTTATCATAGTCACTATTTGTTTCAAATAAAGTCAGCATGAAACAGAAGTTGTGATCTTTCATATTGTGACGTACATCAGAGGCCTTGTTTACACCTGCTATTAAGATGTGTTTTGGTCGATCGGATCACAATTGGACGAATGCTAAATGTTGGTGTAAACGCGCTCTAAACAGTTTTGAACTTTCGACCACTTCCAGAGGTTGTTGAGAATGCATTCAACCGGATTGCTTTCGTAGTGTGAACGCTCATGTGGTCGAATGTGTTCGAACAGCCACAAAAGACGTCTACTGAAGGCATGAAGGCGTAAACATTATGGGAAGTGCGCTAGCCAGACGGATTTAAACTTTGTTGGCTAGAGACCTACACGTTTGGTTTCTAGATGAAGCACAATGTTCACTCACCGTTCCTGATTTCTAACACACACTCACAGCGTACGGCGTGGGTTCGGCTATCGGAGCAGAAACTGATGCTTTCCGTCTTCTCTGGTCACGTTCATATGTAAATTGCACAAGCTTATTTTGTCCATTAGATTAAAAGATCTTAAAATGACCATACATTTACCCGCCCATAGAAATCAGGACAAAAGTGGTTAAAAGTAGACAAAAGGGACGGATCAAAGGAACACGCCGACTTTTTTGGACTTTAGCTTATTCACCGTATCCCCCAGAGTTAGATAAGTCCATACATACCATTCTCATCTCTGTGCGTGCCATAACTCTGTCTGACCGCACCCCCCGCTAGCCTAGCTTAGCACAAAGACTGGAGGTAAATGGCTCAATTCAATTCAATTCAATTCAATGAACTTTATTGTCCCCAATGGGGAAATTTGTCTTGGACTCTGGTACCCACGTACACATACTATGATCGAACACATAATACACACACAAAAAATAAATAAATAAAATAAAATACATACATACTACTTGTTTAAAAGTCTAATCGACGTTGGTACAAAAGATTTCTTAAAACGATTGTATTTGCACATAGGCATCCTGTATCGCCTGCCAGAAGGCAGCAACTCATATTCTGAATTTAAATTATGCGAAGAATCAGATACAATCTTCGTAGCTACCCTGATGACAGACTGCTCATATGAATACTCCAATGAATGGTATTCCTTTTTTCCCATAATTCTCATAGCCATCTTTACCAGACGAGCAAGTTTAGCTTTGGATTGAACTGTAATGTTACCAAACCACACAGTGTGTCCATAGTGTATTACACTTTCAATTACCACCTGGTAAAAGAGGTACATTATTTTCTGTTCTACCACAAACAATCTTAATCTACGTAAAAAATGTAACCTCTGTTGCACACGACAGCATACACTATCCACATGAAACCCCCAGCTAAGTGAGTTATCCATATAAACACCCAGATATTTGTAAGAACACACTTGTCTAATGGGTATGTTATGAATGGATATTGGGGAGTGGTTCCCTATTGACTTCTGATCAAAAATCATTTCTTCTGTTTTTTTAACATTTATGACAAGATGATTCGTGTCACACCACTTCACAAAATGTTCTACCTCTGAATAATACACAGAAAGATCAGTATTTTCATACAAGAGGCTAAGCAAGGCTGTATCATCGGAATATTTAATTATGAGGTTACTAGGATCAGAACTTATACATTCATTTGTATAGAGCGTGAAGAGAATTGGGGAACTAACGCAACCCTGTGGAACACCTATACTTATCCTTCTAACTTCTGATACAGTATGGTTGACCTTAACCTGCTGCGTTCGATTGGTTAAGAACGAATAATACCATTTAATTAAAAAGGGGTTCACACCCCACTGGTTCATTTTATTGATTAGACCATAGGGCTTAATTGTGTTAAAAGCAGAGCTGAAATCGACAAATAATAACCGTGCATATGCTTTTGGATTCTCCAGATGTTTCGCAATAGCATTAGTAATAGTGTTAATAGCATCCTCTGTACCACGACCTTGTCTATAGGCAAACTGGAATGGGTCTAAAACTGATTTAACTTCTATCTTTAACAAGGACACCATATATCTCTCAAAGCACTTCATGACACATGATGTCAAGGCTATGGGCCTATAATCATTATTTTCCATTGGACTTGATTTCTTTGGTATTGGAACAACAACGGATTTTTTCCAAATATCAGGGACCCTATGACAATCCACAGATCGTTGGAAAATAGGACACCATGCATGGGTAAGCTCCTCCGCACATGATTTTAAAAGTACGGCTGAAATGCCATCTGGTCCTGTGGACTTTCTTGTATTAATTTGACTAAAGAGTGAACAAATCTTTTGTGGGTCGATTATCACTCTAAAGTGTCTTCGTTTACAACAGTCCCTAAAGAATTTGTACCTTCCTGAGTATAGCTAGCCTACTGCTCAATAAGTGACAAAATAACACCAACATTTTCCTATTTACATGTTGTGATGTGTATAGTTACATCGTGTACTAAGACCGACGGAAAATGAAAAGTTGTGATTTTCTAGGCCGATATGGCTAGGAACTATACTCTCATTCCTGCGTAATAATCAAGGAACTTTGTGCCGTTACAAGGGTGCAGCGGTGCAATGGTTATGTTGGCGGAAGTTAGCCTATTTTCAGGCGCTGTGTAATATTATTGCGCCGCTGCACTCATGGTACGGCACAAAGTTCCTTGATTATTACGCAGGAATGAGAGTATAGTTCCTAGACATATCGGCAACTTTTCATTTTCCGTCAGTCTTTGTACACGATGTACACTATACACAAGGCCCTTTCTAGCCATTTTGACGCCCTAGGCGAAATCCTTATTGGCATCCCCCAGCCAAATCTTAAAAAGCAACATGGTATTACTGGTATTAATTTTAATCCTTATTAACAAATACATACATACATATATACCATTTTGGAACTGTAATCCTTATTAACAAATATATATGAATACAATTTGGAAACTACGTATAAAAGCTGTTCCAGTCACATGAAAGTAACAAGAATAAATATTGATTCAGTGCGGTCTTTGTTTCTCATTGACGCTTGAACTTCCCCTTTAAATAAAGCAACGCTATGCCCTGTACGACACTATTAGAACTGAATGAATCGATTCAGCTTTCAACACCACCCGTAAAAATGCTTTAAATTCGACAAAACGGTGTAATTAAGGATAATAAATATTGTGAATTAGCACATTTTATTATACTATTTTTAAATTGGCCGTTGAAGTTTTATATGGGACAATTACACACTGATCCTTTAACAATGCATTAGCGCAAAAACACACACCTTTTGGAGGTGCAAGTTAGAGAAGAAAGCTTAATAGAGTCTAAATATAATTATATCATGAAAGTGAGTGTGGTTAGTCTATATCTTGCCTCTAAAATACACACCGAGCAATATTACACTCTGCCCATTTCACAGCGTAATTTCTCGACTGCCACAAATACGGCCCTAACAAAATACAGATTTGTGCACTTTTTATTGTACCTGTTTTTTTAATTGGCCTTTGAATTTTGCTTTATTATGTGGTTAAAAAAAGCGTTACCTTGCCAAAGCTTTGACCGAGCTCTTTGATCTGATGGTGTTGAGCGCTCCAAGTGCACATTTTACATGCAACATTCAGACAGTAATTGACAGTACTCTGATCCAATAGTGTTAGGGGAACCAGTGGGGGCGGCAATCATATTTCAGGGTGGCCTTGACACCCTTTACACACAGCCCTGATATGCGTTTATTGGCGCCCCCTCAGCTGATGGCGCCCTAGGCGACCGCCTAGTTCGCCTATGTCTAAAAACAGCCCTGACTATACACTGTATAAATTATACACATCACAACATGTAAATAGGAAAATGTTGGCGTTATTTTGTCACTTATTGAGCAGTAGGCTAGCTGGAGCCGTTTACCTCCAGTCTTTGTGCTAAGCTAGGCTAGCGGTGGGTGCGTCAGACAGAGTTATGGCACGCACAGAGATGAGAATGGTATGTATGGACTTATCTAACTCTGGGGGATACGGTGAATAAGCCCCAAAAAGTCAGCGTGTTCCTTTAAAACACCAGGTGTAAACGGGTATGTGTCTCCCTCACACATGTGATACGATCGACCAAAACGCATCTTAATACCACACTAAAAAAAAAATCTGTAAAAATAGGGCACAACGTACTGTATTAATTTAACGGAAATTTTCCGTATTTATTTTTTACAGGTGTTTACCTGTATTTCGAATTTTGAACTTCATTGTTTTCTATCTTAGGGTTAACGGAAATGTCTGTAAAATTACTGAACAATGTCCAGGTAATGAGCTGCCAGTACTTTTTCCATTATTTTACAGATTAATTTTTACAGAGCAGGTGTAAACAGGACCTTACACCGTGTCCTAACTACACGCGATGCAATAAGATTCCAGCGACAAGCAACTTGTCTGTCCACACCAGACGTGACGCGATTACAAGATGCGACAAATCAATCAAAAACCACAGCCAATCAGAACAGCGTGTGGGCAGGCTCTCGCGGCAAGTGCACTGCACCAGAGATGAATCTTGACAGCACTCGCAAGGAAATGGATAAGTAGCCTACAATAATCAAATTCACAAATATTACACCATTTAAACATTACTTAAATACATACTGAGTTACTAGAACAATCTTTGTCGTAGAATATACTTGTTTGTTCACAGTTTGAATGTTCTTGTTACCATTTGTTTAATATTTCAAGATCTGAGGTGAATTATTGCTTTTAGTACGACTACGTTAACTTACAAAGCTGAGAGCACTAAATGATATTCAAAGTCCCATTACACACTTTTAACATTAAATAAAGCACATAAACATTACCTGAGATTATGTTTTGTGTTGTTGTTGTTCGACGTCGCGGCAGGTTAGGACAAAATCTCTAATTAACATGGAAAAGATACCTTTTATCGCTTGTCGCGGTGTCACGTCGCGTCTAGTTAGGACACGTGTGACGAACAAGAACAAATGTAGGGCGGGACTAAATCGATTGGATGGTTGTGGTCTGCTATTGGTGCATCTCATGTGAGTGACAGGTTTCCCCGCCCTCGTCATAAGAGAAGAGAAGTCGCTGCAAGAGAGAGGGGAAGTTATGACCATGAGGCACATGAATGTCTGCCGATAAATAATTAATAATAAATTATGCAATATTCCATAAAAAAATAAGAATGGTCCATTTTGATTTCATGGTGACTTTAATGCTTATTAATATCTGCACACTTTGCTTAGCTCGTTTGTGTGGTCACAAGTGTAGCAATATGATCGCCAACTGAGAAGTCACCAAAATAACTCCGTCTGTGACACATTCCCTACAGATCAGCATCTATGCCATTGAGTAAAGTACATGAGCAAAAGTGCATTTGGCCTCAGCCCGAATGCTCTAGATTTACACATGCTCATACACTCATACAAATCTAGGGCAAGGTTCACTCCAGGAATTCAGGCCTCAGATGATCCGTTAATGCTGGAGAAGAAGCCGGTGTCATTTGACACTATTATAAAATATTATCAGGAATATCATTTGTGCAGATTGTGCTTCAGCAGAGAGAATAGTCGGCTAGTAGGTTACGCTTTGGCCTGTTGGGTAACTGTTATTTAACAGCTTACTAAACCAAGTATGTGTAGACTAACCAAACATTCAAGAACGAGGGGACTAAATGCAAAGGTTTTAAAGGGATAGTTCACCCAACAGCAAACTTTTTTTTTGTTTGTCATCATTGACTTAACCTCGTTGTTTCAACTTTGGAGGTTTCAGATGATTTAAACCATCTTTAAATGTCAGTTTCATTGCATGAAGACGACAACACAACAAAAGAGAAACACTAGTTTCATTACAGATCAGTAGTTTAGCGTTAGTTTAACGATGCTGGATTAATGGAAGATATTACACAGTGTTAAGAAGAAAATCAAGCCTTTTTAGGTCTCGCAGTCCTAAGCGTGAATAAAACATGAGAGTAATATGAATCAGGTTGAGCAGGGAACGGCTTGAATATCGGCGCATCAGTCTCAGGACGAACAGCTGACCGACTGTGTATCATCCGCACACAGTGCGCGGATCACACACTGATCACGCTCCGATGCGCTCTCCTCATTGGCTAACGCTCCGCACACCTTTGTCGAAGATTGGCTGGAGATGAAACCACGCCCACTAGGGCCCCGCTCGGTGTTCTGAAATATTGAATGAATTCGAGAGCACAAACAGCGACAGTATTTATCATAATGAGACTTACGTGTTGTCACAACAATAAACGAGCGATATAATACAGCATCAGTATGTCATCTCTATCTGAAATTGTAAGTAAACTATAATTTTCTGCAGATGATCTATATTAATCTGTGTTAATGAGGTGCAGATATAGGCTTTCTTTTTTTTGTTGTTGCTCGATTTCTATTATATTTATTTAATTTATGTTTATTAAATGCTAGTTTAGAATAACATTAGTTGATGTATATTGAAGGGAATTAATTGATCTATATATTTTTTAAATAAAACATTATTATTATATAAAGAATATTTTAAAATAATATAACAGTCCTAAAGTATTACATCTGGTAGTTTTACTTTGTGAAGTTATGCAAATTGGCAATTTTAAAATCATAATGTCTTCCATATCATTATGTCATATGTTTATGATGCGTGTGAGTGTACAGACACAGACAGGAGACACTGCTGTGGACGCCCTGATATCCATGAACACTGACTGGGAGGCCGGAAATATCCAGAAGAGGGAATTTCGGCCCTTGACACCTCCCTCTGATGCCTGTGAGGATTCAGTGTGCTCTGCTGATTTACTCCAGTCGTCCTTTGTGAGTGAGACAGAGGTGAATCACACAGACAGATACAGGTCATATTTCAGACCAAGTTCACAAAAAAATAGTATTTAAATAAAATATTTATTAATAAAAATAATGCATAATTGCCCCCACAATTCTTAAGACTACAAAACAAAAATCGTATGCAAAACTCATTACTGTATTACTATTTAAACTGTAATGTATAAAACTATAACAATTATTATATAAAGAATATAAGAATACTTAATAATTATGTAATAAGGTATTACATTTGGTAGTTAATAAATTATATTCTCAGTTCTTTTTTTCAGTATCATCACTTCTTTATACTTTTTATATATTATACACTCACCTAAAGGATTATTAGGAACACCATACTAATACTGTGTTTGACCCCCTTTCGCCTTCAGAACTGCCTTAATTCTACGTGGCATTGATTCAACAAGCTGCTGAAAGCATTCTTTAGAAATGTTGGCCCATATTGATAGGATAGCATCTTGCAGTTGATGGAGATTGGTGGGATGCACATCCAGGGCATGAATCTCCCGTTCCACCACATCCCAAAGATGCTCTATTGGGTTGAGATCTGGTGACTGTGGGGGCCATTTTAGTACAGTGAACTCATTGTCATGTTCAAGAAACCAATTTGAAATGATTCAAGCTTTGTGACATGGTGCATTATCCTGCTGGAAGTAGCCATTAGAGGATGGGTACATGGTGGTCATAAAGGGATGGACATGGTCAGAAACAATGCTCAGGTAGGCCGTGGCATTTAAACGATGCCCAATTGGCACTAAGGGGCCTAAAGTGTGCCAAGAAAACATCCCCTACACCATTTACACCACCACCACCAGCCTGCACAGTGGTAACAAGGCATGATGGATCCATGTTCTCAATCTGTTTATGCCAAATTCTGACTCTACCATCTGAATGTCTCAACAGAAATCGAGACTCATCAGACCAGGCAACATTTTTCCAGTCTTCAACTGTCCAATTTTGGTGAGCTCGTGCAAATTGTAGCCTCTTTTTCCTATTTGTAGTGGAGATGAGTGGTACCCGGTGGGGTCTTCTGCTGTTGTAGCCCATCCGCCTCAAGGTTGTGCGTGTTGTGGCTTCACAAATGCTTTGCTGCATACCTCGGTTGTAACGAGTGGTTATTTCAGTCACAGTTGCTCTTCTATCAGCTTGAATCAGTCGGCCCATTCTCCTCTGACCTCTAGCATCAACAAGGCATTTTGGCCCACAGGACTGCCGCATACTGGATGTTTTTCCCTTTTCACACCATTCTTTGTAAACCTTAGAAATGGTTGTGCGTGAAAATCCCAGTAACTGAGCAGATTGTGAAATACTCAGACCGGCCCGTCTGGCACCAACAACCATGCCACGCTCAAAATTGCTTAAATCACCTTTCTTTCCCATTCTGACATTCAGTTTGGAGTTCAGGAGATTGTCTTGACCAGGACCACACCCCTAAATGCATTGAAGCAACTGCCATGTGATTGGTTGATTAGATAATTGCATAAATGAGAAACTGAACAGGTGTTCCTAATAATCCTTTAGGTGAGTGTATATATATATAAAATTATGCATATTTAAATAAAAAAGTTATTGTATTACAGTAATACGGTAAAGAATGTAGAATAAAAAGACTGCATTTCAGTGATCTAATGAGATTCTGACTGAAATGACTAAAATCAAAAGTTAACTTCTAAAGGATTACAGTAATTCAAGTTGGGCTTAATGTAGGGATGCATAATATATTCACCATCATATCGGTATCGGCCGATATATGTTCATTTTTAATGTTATCGTTATCGGCCGTATATGAAAATTGATTATTTCCTTCAGCTGAGACACTTCAGATGCACACTGTTCGCCATTATGGTTTTGATATATGATTGGAATCACCTCAAAAAGGAAAATACGGTTCAGTGCAACATGTGCGGCGCAAGTCTGTCATATAGGCTAAATTAAATTATAAAGAAAATAATATAATTGTGTGCTTGGTACATGGATTTTAATGGTGAGTCTTTTGTTTTTGTAAACAGGCTCTCAAAAATCATAAAAAAATTTGGATTTAGATTTTTCTGCCAATATATCGTATATCGGTAGCCTGAGGGTCTGGGGTGTTAATAAAGGCCTTCTGAAGCGAATCGATGCGTTTGTGTAAGAAAAATATCCATATTTAAAACTTTATCAAGTAAAGTTTCGGCCGACCGCCTTCCCTGTTCAATTTATGGAAAAAGTGTTGAAAGGTCCTCTGCCGATCGAAAGACTAACGCAACCAGACGTCATGACGTCACGTACGCATCTTGAGTTTCACTTTCAACTTTCAACACTTTTCCACGGAAGGCGATCGGCTGGAACTTTACTTGATAAAGTTTTAAATATGGATATTTTTCTTACACAAACGCATCGATTCGCTTCAGAAGGCCTTTATTAACACCCCAGACCCTCAGGCTACCGATATACGATATATTGGCCGAAAAATCTAAATCCAAATTTTTTATGATTTTTGAGAAGAGCACGTTATTGGATGGACAGGTGCACTTTTTATGGACTTCAAAAACAGAGCAACTATTACTGCCATTATAATGCTTGGATTAGCCTGGACTTTTGTAATATAACTCTGATTGTGTTCGTCTGAAAGAAGAATGTCATATACACCTAGGATGAGGAGAGTAAATAATGGGCTAATTTTCATTTTTGGGTGAACTATCCATTTAATGGCACAAATATTGGAAAATATATAAGAATATAAAATACACAATATGACCTGAATGTGTTTTTGTGAATTTAGTCATACAGAACATTTCAACTGCATGCTGAATAACCTGTCGAAATACATTCTTAAAAATAAAGGTTTTGTTTGTTGTTGCAAAGAACCATTTTGGGTTCTATAAAGTGAACAGTTGAAGAACATCTGAATAATATAAAGAACCTTCCTCCACTATAAAAAAGCTTTTGTTGAACGGAAAGCTTCTATAAATGTTAAAGGTTCTTCATGAAACCTTCAATGCAGATAAAGAACCTTTATTTTTATGGGTAAGGTAATCAGGGCAATCATTTGTATTAGCAAAGTAATGTCAAGAAACATTCATGAATTGGTTGTTGTTTTATTTCAGGCAGTGTCGTGCATGACTCCACCGTACAGTCCAGACTGTGACCAACACCAGGGGTCAGGGGTCACCAGATCTCAAGCCATCAGTGTGATCCGCCACACGTCAGACGCACTGATTCAGAGCGCCAGTGACTCAGCAATAAACCTTCAACCTCTCAGATCTGATCCCCCATCAGCCCCTGCTGCAATGGTGTCCGATTCTTCTTCTGGAAGCATGCCACCAGTTTCAGTCTTCCAGATGCTTCCACTCACTCAATCCTTTACTGGTTCGGCAAACGTTTGTCAAGGGTCTGTGGTTTTTGTGGCCGGTCTGATGGCCAAAGGTTCAGTAGTGGTAATTCTACCCCCTAAACAAACACCTTCATGCGGTTTGAAGTTTACCGCCATCGCTCCTGCTCCCGCCCACAACTCACCCACAAACAGACCGGCATCCGAAGCCTCTCCGTCACGGACTCGTGACCATGTCTGCACTCACCCGCACTGTGGGAAAACATACTTCAAAAGCTCCCACCTGAAAGCACACATGAGGACACACACAGGTAGGCTAGCGAGAATGATATTTCTCCTGCACTTTAATTCAGTTTACAGTAGTGGCCAAAAGTGATGTCCGGAATAGGAAATCTGACCCCTTGATTTTGTAAGCATATTGCATGGATGTGCATGGAATAAATGCTTTTATTTGTAATAATGCAACGAAACATGCCAAATTTGTCCCAACGAAATATTGATAACTGATTATGTTGTTGTCATCAATTTATCATTTTTCCTGAGCTTGTATTTGGCTTTTATTTTTGCAAAGTAAAAAAACAACAACCTGTAGCTGTTTTTTTTAGATAAATACCTTAACCAAATTTACCAAATTTTAACCAAAATATAAAATATTGCCCACATATTTTGATGGTTTAATTGAACTTTTAGGGTCATTAAAAACAAATATCCCCTCCGGACATCACTTTTGGACAATACTATATGTATTTGATATTTAACTTAATGTGATGCATATTTGTCAGTCACCCATGAATTTTATATGCAATTCATACACATAAAAAAATTACATATATACACTGACAGGTGAAGTGAATAACACATTATCTCTTCATCACTGCACCTGTTGTGTGATATATTAGGCAGCAAGTGAACATTTTGTCCTCAAAGTTGATGCGTTAGAAGCAGGAAAAATGGGCAAGCGTAAGGATTTGAGCGAGTTTGAAAAGGGCCAAATTGTGATGGCTAGATGACTGGGTCAGAGCATCTCCAAAACTGCAGCTCTTGTGGGGTGTTCCCGGTCTGCAGTGGTCAGTCTCTATCAAAAGTGCTCCAAGGAAGGAACAGTGGTGAACCGGTGACAGGGTCATGGGCGGCCAAGGCTCATTGATGCAAGTGGGGAGTGAAGGCTGGCCCGTGTGGTCCAATCAAACAGACGAGCTACTGGAGCTCAAATTGCTCAAGAAGTTAATGCTGGTTCTGATAGAAAGGTGTCAGAATACACAGAGCATCTCAGTTTGTTGCGTATGGGGCTGCATAGCCGCAGACCAGTCAGGGTGCCCATACTGACCCCTGTCCACCGCCGAAAGCACCAACAGTGGCACATGAGCATCAGAACTGGACTATGGAGAAATGGAAGAAGGTGGTCTGATGAATCACGTTTTCTTTTACATCACGTGGATGGCCGGGTGTGTGTGCGTCGCTTACCTGGGGAACACATGGCACCTCTTTCAGCAGATAATGCGCCTGCCACAAAGCACAAATGGTTCAGGAATGGATTGAGGAGTACAACAATGAGTTTGAGGTGTTGACTTCGCCTCCAAATCCCCCAGATCTCAATCCAATCGAACATCTGTGGGATGTGCTGAACAAACAAGTCCGATCCATGGAGGCAAAAATGTTAATTTGCTGCCTAATATATCCCACCCATTTACAGGTGCCGTGATGAAGAGATAATCAGTGTAATTCACTTCACCTCTCAGTGGTCATAATGTTATGCCTGATCGGTGTGTGTGTATATATATATATATATATATATATATATATATATATATATATATATATATATATATATATATATATATATATATATATATATATATATATATATATATATATACAGTGAGGAAAATAAGTATTTAAACACCCTGCTATTTTGCAAGTGCTCCCACTTAGAAATCATGGAGGGGTCTGAAATTGTCATCGTAGGTGCATGTCCACTGTGAGAGACATAATCTAAAAAAAAATAATAATCCAGAAATCACAATGTATGATTTTTTAACTATTTATTTGTATGATACAGCTGCAAATAAGTATTTGAACACCTGTCTATCAGCTAGAATTCTGACCCTCAAAGACCTGTTAGTCTGCCTTTAAAATGTCCACCTCCACTCCATTTATTATCCTAAATTAGATGCACCTGTTTGAGGTCGTTAGCTGCATAAATACCCCTTTTCCACCAAGGCAGTGCTAGAGCTAGTTCAGAGCCAGAGCTAGTCCCAGTTCATAGTTGGTTCAACTGAGGAGCCTTCTAAGAACCGTTTGCTTTTCCACATGCTGAGAGCCACAACAGAGCCAGGTCTTGCGTCACTCTATACGTCTCATCTTTCTCAGCAACGCTAGCGAGGCAGTGTTGCCAAGTCCACGGTTTTCCCGCGGAATTGGGCTACTTCATCACTGTTGCCGCGAGCTGTTTTTCATGTCCACGGGTTGAAGCGACCCCAATTATGTGATATTTAGCCCCGGGAATGCAAATTTTAGTAGGCAACCATGCCAAAAAAACACATATTTTACCCCCAAATGTGATTTTTACTGGGGAAGCCCCCCTGAAACGTGATTGGGCTTGTTTTGAGTAGCAATTGGGCGGGTTTTGTTGTGAAAACCTGGCAACCCTGGGCAGCGGGAAACACAAACACACCTGGCTTGTTCGAGATGCATCGGCGCTGCACAGACCGATCCACATATGATATAAAAACAACAACAACGCATGAGTGAATCAAAAGCATAAGGAGTCGTGTGCTCTCGCTGGACTCGTTATCATACGCTGATCGGTCTCTGCACAGCACGGCTGCGAACAAGCCTTCCATCACCAATGCACGCGTTGCGTTACTATTGATTCACATGTCTTTACGATCCTACATCGGCATCAAAACACAACGAAAACACAGCGAATCCAACGCATTCATGCAGTTCGCTGTAATTTGTATAGACAGATTACAAATGAGCAGCAGCTGTTAGCTCCATTAGCTGCTATTTAAAAAATGGTGAATCTCAAGTCTGTGTTGGTCTTGTTGACCCCGCCCCCAGCGCCTGACGTAATCGGTTCTTACTTCTAGCCCTGTTCTAGCCCAGCAATGTTTTGGTGCTACTTAAGAACCACTTTTCCTGGCTCGGAGCTGGGGCTTTGGGTGTGGAAACACAAAGAACCGATTTGAAACTAGGCTCTGGCTCCGATCTAGCTCCAGCACTGCCTTGGTGGAAAAGGGGTATAAGACACCTGTCCACCCCATACAATTAGTAAGAATCCAACTACTAACATGGCCAAGACCAAAGAGGTGTCCAAAGACACTAGAGACAAAATTGAACACCTCCACAAGGCTGGAAAGGGCTACGGGGAAATTGCCAAGCAGCTTGGTGAAAAAAGGTCCACTGTTGGAGCAATCATTAGAAAATGGAAGAAGCCAAACATGACTGTCAATCTCCCTCGGACTGGGGCTCCATGCAAGATCTCACCTCGTGGGGTCTCAATGATCCTAAGAAAGGTGAGAAATCAGCCCAGAACTACACAGGAGGAGCTGGTCAATGACCTGAAAAGAGCTGGGACCACCGTTTCCAAGGTTACTGTTGGTAAAATACACTAAGACGTCATGGTTTGAAATCATGCATGGCACGGAAGGTTCCCCTGCTTAAACCAGCACATGTCAAGGCCCGTCTTAAGTTTGCCAATGACCATTTGGATGATCCAGAGGAGTCATGGGAGAAAGTCATGTGGTCAGATGAGACCAAAATAGAACTTTTCGGTCATAATTCCACTAAACGTGTTTGGAGGAAGAAGAATGATGAGTACCATCCCAAGAACACCATCCCTACTGTGAAGCATGGGGGTAGCATCATGCTTTGGGGGTGTTTTTCTGCACATGGGACAGGGCGACTGCAGGAGAGGATGACCGGGGCCATGTATTGCAAGATTTTGGGGAACAACCTCCTTCCCTCAGTTAGAGCATTGAAGATGGGTCGAGGCTGGGTCTTCCAACATGACAATGACCCGAAGCACACAGCCAGGATAACCAAGGAGTGGCTCTGTAAGAAGCATATCAAGGTTCTGGCGTGGCCTAGCCAGTCTCCAGACCTAAACCCAATAGAGAATCTTTGGAGGGAGCTCAAACTCCGTGTTTCTCAGCGACAGGCCAGAAACCTGACTGCTCTAGAGAAGATCTGTGTGGAGGAGTGGGCCAAAATCCCTCCTGCAGTGTGTGCAAACCTGGTGAAAAACTACAGGAAACGTTTGACCTCTGTAATTGCAAACAAAGGCTACTGTACCAAATATTAACATTGATTTTCTCAGGTGTTCAAATACTTATTTGCAGCTGTATTATACAAATAAATAGTTAAAAAAATAATATTGTGATTTCTGGATTTTTTTTTTTAGATTATGTCTCTCACAGTGGTCATGCACCTACGATGTCAATTTCAGACCCCTCCATGATTTCTAAGTGGGAGAACTTGCAAAATAGTAGGGTGTTCAAATATTTATTTTCCTCACTGTATATATATGGTTTGCATGATTTAGATCAGTGCTTCTCAAGCAGATTTTACATCGGGCAAAGTTGGGTTTACTGTATATTTCTTCTCCCACCAGGTGAGAAGCCGTTCAGGTGCTGCTGGAACGGCTGCTTGAGGCGTTTTGCCAGATCTGATGAATTGTCACGTCATCGCCGCACACACACGGGAGAGAAGCGTTTCGCCTGCCCCATTTGCCACAGTCGCTTTGTGCGTAGCGACCACCTGGCCAAACACACACACCGTCATCTAACAGCCAGGAGAACACCGGTGTGGCAGAGGGAGGTTTGCCATCTTAACAACATCAACACTCTCTGTCGCACCCTGCAGCCTTTGGCTCCCAAGACTGACAGCTGACAGACTGAAACAAGGATACACCCTTATGTATCTATCTGTATAAATATAAAAGTTGGAATAATAAAGTTTTTTTTAATGCTTCTGAAAGTCTCTTATGCTCACCAAGGCTGCATTTATTTATTTAAAAATACAGTCAAATCAGTAATTTTGTAAAGTATTATTACAATTTATAAGTGTTTTCAATGCAAATATATTTAAAAATGTAATTTATTCCGGTGATAAAAGCTGAATTTTCAGCATCATTACTCCAGTCTTCAGTGTCACATGATCCTTCAGAAATCATTTTTTTTAATTAAAATAAATAACACTTGCTTTTTGCAGTTTAATCACATGCCTGGTTTTTTTGACTATTATAAATATGTCAGCAAGAGACAACTCAACTATATTTTATAGTATATAGTAAAAACAAGTAACACTTTACAGTAAGGTTACATTTGATACCTACATTAGTTAACATACTAAATTTGTAGATAACATACTTAAAGCATTTATTAATCTTGGTTTATAGTGGTTTCAGGTTTGGACCTGAGCCAACATGAACAGAAATGTATTTTCAGTTAAAGCTACACTGTGTGATATTTTCCCCCATCTAGCGGTGAAAAGGTATATGACCATCTAGTAAATATTAGTTTCTGTTCCTCCCAATTCCGATTTCGTTTTAACTCCTACGGTGGCCGATTTAGTCCAAGATTAACATGGCTTCCAGTTCGACCTCGTCCATTAGTGTTGATTTGCCTGTTGTGTTGCCGTCTTCATTCTCTTTTTCGCTTCTTTGGCGACTCTGTTACATATCCTCGAGAATAAGAGAGTGATCCTCCATCAGCAACAGACTTTCAGGTTTTCATATAGCAGTCTCAAGCAATTCCCCTCTTCACATTCGACACGGTGCCATCGAGTGTTAAAACGCGAAAGGCGAAGCTTGAATTTACGGGTATGTCCCTCTTTGGCTAATGTACTTTCAAGATGGAGGGGCAACATGGCGACCCCCATTCGAACCCCTTACCCGTATGTATTTTCAATGGCATATTATAAACTTACGAGAATACTTTATTACTTGAAAGAAGTAAATATACATTAATGAGCACATATATTTTTGAAAGAACTAAGTGTTTTTAGCTAAGAATAAACTAAAAAAGTTACACAGAGTAGCTTTAATGCATTTACTAGTGGGATTTTATAGAATAAAGCGTGACTTTTTTGCTCATTTTTAAATAGACTGCCATGAAGTTGGTTTGTTGGAAAGCCTTTTTTAAAACATTTTCCCCCCTCCCATTTTCACTAACCAGTTTCTAGCCATTTGAAGTGTAAAAGTGAACTTGTACAGTAAAGGTGACGTAAATGATTCCACAAGGCCACTTAAAGCCATTTTATTGACAGCAAATCTGTACATGGCAAAGTCTATAGGTTATGTTCTGACATCGAACACTAAACACATATCAAATTCCTTTTCATCTGTTGACAAAACAGAAACCACAGCACTTGCCTGGATCTTGCAAGTAAAGAGCAACACAACAGCTTCCTCTCACTTCAACCAGCACCACTTGCTCCAACCATCTTCAACACATTCTGAGACAAAAGCGAGACGTCCTGGACAGAACACATGCAATGCTTGATATCAGAACTGCAGCTGATGCTCGTAAAAGCACAAACTCTGCCCCGAAAAATGTTCTAGCTATGCAATCTCAATTTTGTGCAATATTGCATTACAAAATGCATCTACAGTTCATAACGCTATGAATTCCTTACTCTACGCACACGTCTTCTTTCATTAAAACGCAATAACTTGC